>BPLR01020284.1:0-414732 GCA_021605095.1 Caerostris extrusa | reverse complement strand
ATACAGGATAATTTGAAGATCACAGGATGCACTTTTAAAGGGAGGTAAATTTATCAAAACGTTGAGGAACGAACACACTTTCAGAAGAATTTTTCGCAATCATATATCAATTTATACCCAACATCATAATATCCAATATATATTTAATCCTTAAATGTGTCTTTACAAAATAATTAAGAATTTTTTTAAAAAAACTTTCCTAAAATTTAATTGAGGGACTAAATATAAAAGTTGTAAATACATTTCTCTAAAACTTTATTCATGATATTTATAAATTATTGAGAATAAAATACACTATTAAATTTTAGTTAAATAAATTTTTACCCATAAAATATATAGGTATTGTTTAAAGAATCGAGGTTTTTTGTGTCCTTGATCACTTTCAATTTTGGTTTTAAATATTTTTTCACGAGAATTTTTTAATTCATAATATTTATTTACAAAATAATTATTTACAAAATAAAAAAATTATTTCTGAGGGAAAATTTCAAAAACTGTTCTAAAAGACTGTCTAGTGAAAAACATAATTATTTCAAAAACGCAAAGTATAAGAAAACACGAAATCATAATTATTACCCTTAAAATTATGGGAATAGTTTGGAGTAGCGGTGTTTTTTGTTCCTTTTATCTGTTTTTTCAAGTCCTTGACCTTTTTTAACGTTTCTTATTAGTTTATTTTTTTTTTTAATTCTTTTCACTAGCTATTCTTATTAGTTTATTTAAATTTCTTTCACGAACTAACAATTATATATAATAATTAAATAATGTAAAATTGTTCTGATGTTGAAAGAAGACAATTTCAGCTCATATAAGATTATCTTGAAATTGAAATTTTCCTAATTTTATTTTGAAAATGGGATTTTCCAAGAAAAGAAAATTGTTTCAAATTCTGTAGGTTTTTTTATTTATTTATATATTTTTTTTATTTCAATATTTTTTAACATTACTGCGATAGTTGCTTTTAGATTTTTTTTTTTTAAGATTTGCTTTTTGTTCTTACATTAAATTCTAAATTTTATGGGCAACCTATATGGTCCATCCGATTAAAATTTTATTTATTTATTTGTTTATTGTTTAATTTAAAAAAAGCAGTATAAATTTTTCCTTTTTAAAAAGAAACCAAAATCAGTTTCAATTTTTTTCTTAGGTGATAATCATTTTTAAAGAACATGATTATTTTCACATATATAATGAAATAAAATTAATTTCCTTAATTATTTTTTACTTAGATCTATAAATGGTATAATATAAATTTCATAGAAATTGCCATATATAAAATATACCATATGAGTCATAAAACATGCCATATTGGGTCATAGAAATTGCCATGCATAAAATATACCATTTGCCATATTGGGACATGTAAATTGCCATACATAAAATATACCATATGTTATATATTGGGTCATAGAAATTGCCATACATAAAATATATAATATATCATAAAATGTGACATATTATTAATAGAAATTGCCATACAGAAAATATATCATATGTCATAGACATTGTCATACATAAAATATACCATATGAGTTATAAATGCTATATTGGGTCATTGAAATTGCTAATAAAATATACTAAATGTCATAATATATGCCATATTGGGTCATAGAGATTACCATACATAAAATATGCTATATGTCATAAAATATGCCATATTGTGTCATAGAAATTGCCATACATAAAATATACCATATTTCATAAAATATGCCATATTGGGTCATAGAAATTGCCATACATATGATATACCATATGTCATAAAAATTACCATACATAAAAATATACTACATTCTATAATATATGCCATATTGGATCATAGAAATTGTCATACATAAAATATATTATGTCATAATATATGCCATATTAGGTCATAGAAATTGTACATTAAATATACCATATGAATCATAAAATATGCCCCATTGGGTCATAGAAATTGCCATAGATAAAATATACTGTATGTCGTAATCATGCCACATTAGTCATAGAAATTGTCATATATATAAAATCTAAACTCAAAACCAAAATTTTTGTTGTCTTTATTGATTTTGTCATTTGATTAAACATTTTAAAAAAATTATGATAATTTTAAAAAAAATAGTTTTTCTAACACAATACATGGATGAGCATTGCAACCGTAACCGTAACCTTCTCCCTGCCAAGCATCCCACCTCCGAACAGTGAGTCGGCGGTTGGGGTTCGACCTGCAAGTTGGCAGGTCTCACTTTATGCGCGGCCTTCTCTCCGCTCAACTCCCTTCATTTCCCCCGGGGTGAAGAGAAGCATGAAGGCACACAATTCTGACACTTTCTAATATCTCGCCCCGGAAAATATTTTCACTTCCACCGCCTCTCCCCGTTTTTTCAACCGCCTGCAATTCTTGTTAATATTCCGTCTATATTTCTCGCTGCTTTTAAAGGCGCCCTTGCCTTGCCTTTCTTTTTTTTATTCCTTTCTTTGTGCCTTTTTTTTTTTTTCTCTCTCTCTCTCTCCTCTGAAAAGGCATAAGCTGCTCGGCTTTGCCATGTTTCCAATATTCTCAAGGAACTTAAAAGAAAAAAAAAAAAAAATTTTTTGTTTACCCACTGCTCTTGTTTATGTGCATTTTTCATTTCCATTTATTTTGATCTGCTTGTCACCCTCTAGAGTCAAACATTATTTCAATCTTCGTTTTTCTTTTTTTTTAATTAGGGTTCAAAAGGCAGATGAAAAATTCCGTTTGTGGCATATCAAAAGACCATTTGTTGAAAATTGAAACGGACTTGAAAATTCTCCTCACATGATATCTATTGTATCATCATCTCCTCGTAAAATAAACTTTTCAATGGCGCTTCTCTTACGACTGTCTTGGGAATTTGAGTTAAATTGCTGTTGAAAACAGTTTCAGTAGATAATTTTCAGCTGCCATTATTTGAGTTGCTGTGTCTAATCCTCAGTGCCCTGCAGAGATGGGCGGACATCCCATTGGTAATCTTACTCATTGGATGGAAGAAGACCTAGGTAGAAGTCTGATTTTGCTCCGTGGTGCTGAATAAGGTGGGCAGTGCTTTCCGGGAGGACTTTAGGGGGAACTTTTAGAGATATCTACCCGCATTTGCCTGTGTTATTAATAAAAGTAATATATTACAAAAATTGTCTATGTGTTATTGTTTCTTAATTCATTTTGTCGATGTCAATATCTAGACAAAGTGCATGAATCAGTGTGGTCTCATGAAAGGAAGGGCAGCTTCTGTTGAGCTGAAGTACCCGTAGGTAGAAGTCTGATTTGCTCCATGTCGCTGAAGGCTGTGCCTTCCGGGTGGACTTCTAGGAGAACTACGTCGCATTGTACTGGAGAAAACCCAGAAAACTCCCATCGATTTGTTCAAATAACGAGGCAAGATATTGAGAATCCCAAACGCCAGGGTGTCTCTCCCTTTTGAAACAGTCAGCCCAACAAACAATAACGTCAGCGGATTGAAACTCAGTGGTAATACTCACCTGCGACGCCTGTTGCCAATGAGCCAAGAGTCGGGCTTTTCATCATCATAACTTTAATATCTAATGTATAGAAAAATCCAGAAAACTACCACCAGGTAGTCTTAATAACGAGGCAAGATGTTAAACATCACAAACGCCATCGAGTCTAATCGCTTTTGAAATAGTGTCTACAACAATATCGCAGCGGATTGAACCTAAGCCATAAAGCTCACCAGCGGCGCGAAATTCTCTTTTAAAAGTTATAGAAATAACTGAATAAAATTACGTGACGATATCATTTTTGGCAGCAAAATAATTTTTTTATTTAGTCAATTTACTGAGAAAATCTCAGAATAGGAACCGCTTTGATTTGACGTCAAAAATTTTTCGCTAATGTGCGCTTTTTGATTGTAACTGAAGTAAATTGTATCCGGTTTAGAGACTTATAGCTCAGTTGGCTCCCAAAAAAGTTGCCAAATCCCAACGGCCGTTATTTTGCGACGTGGTCAATTTATTTTAAAACAATAGGTAGGGAAAAGTAAAGATAGCTTAGAACTTTGAAACGGAATTAAATGGCTTCTATAATCAATAAGTAAATATTTAAAAAAAAAAAGGTTCTGTTTATTAATTTGCATTTTTAAAATATATTCAATAAAACTATTTAATTTTCAATAAATTATTTAGAAACAATTACTCAAATGAATAATAAATGAAAAAAAGCTTTAAAAAATACGTTAAATTGTCTATTATTCCTATTGAAACATAAATATATTGATGGTAAATAATCATTTCAGTAATTGTTGAAAATAATTACATTTTCTAAAAAAATTGATGAAACATAGCTAATTAAAATTTTATGAAACTTGTAAAAACTGATATTTACCAATGTCCCTAGTTGTAGAAAAATTTTTGTATCTTCATTTAAATATGAACCCTTAGAATTTAATCAGAAACAGTTAAGTTTTTAATAAATTCAAAAGAAACAAAAAAGCTACGATGTTTGATCATAAAACCTTTTATTTGTCATTTCATTCTATTAGAATTTTTATATTATTAAAAATATTTTATAATAAATTACATTGTCAATCATATCATTGAACATTTACAATAGAACACTGTTTGCACTATTATATTTACAATAGAACACAATTGTTCATTTTGTTAAAACGAGTATTGTTCTTTTTGCGAGAACAATGTAATTGAATAATGCAGTTATAACTAGACAAATAGAAAGAAGGCAAACAGTTATAACTAGACAAACACTGTTTTTGTTTGAAATACGACAGCTTGTTTGAAGTCAAACAAACCAGATATAATCATAATTTTTTAAATTTCGAGAAATATATCACATCCGAAGTATTGTAAGTAATGCAAATATACCTTTTTAATGTATTGTTTATTTTAAAGAATTAAAAAAATCTCCTATTCAAATATAGCATATCCTGGAAATCAAATATTTAGCAAGTTCTGCAGAAAAACAAACTTAAGGCTTTTCAACATAGCAGCATTAATTAGCATTTAGAATTCAAAAGATTACTAAACAAATACGTTTAAAAATATTCGGTTGAAATCTAGAATACTATACCCCGAGGAAGTCGCCAATCTTGCAACCCAGAATATTTCGCCAATATTCCGTCAATATCCTTAGGGCTACGATACTTTAATTAGAGGAATTCGTTAACTTTTTGCATCTAATTAATATAATGCCTATTTTATTGTTACTCTGAGTGTCAATTGCAAAATTTTTATTTATAATAAATAAGAACAGAAATATATATTTTTAAATAATTATTCCGATAAATTATTGATTGTTCAGAGATTGTTCTCATAACATATGCCTGCCACTGATACATAATAGGAACAATTTTTATGTTGTTGCTACTCATGAAAAATACGAAACAAACAACAAAAAAGGATTTTTACTTTATTAATAACTTATATTTCAGTGACAAATAATTAATTTCTTTTAATGTTGTTGATATAGTGAAGGTTTTGTGGCAACCGTAATTTGAATTAGCACGGAATATTTGAAGCTTTTTATTTTTAAAACATTAGTTATAAAACGGCGTTGCAACTTAAATTTTTCTGTGGATTTGTGCTATTCAAGTATTCTCTATTCATTTGCTATGGCTATGAAAAGACAGAAATGGATGACAGGTGAATGGAATGGTGTATATTATTATCAGCCGAAAGAATGGATGAAAGGTCCTCTGAATTGATTATTTTTTATGAATTGAACAACTTGGGTGTGAATGCAGGGATTAAGTATTGTATGGAAAATAGATTGGTTGCAAATAATTATGAATGTCCAAAGTAAGGCTGCGTTATGAAACTGGTTGATTGTTTAGATGTTTACGACGGAAAAACATGGGCGTGTCGAAAGAAAGGAATGAATGCTCATCGGATTAAAAGGTCAGTGAGAAAGGGTAATTGGTTTGATCAAAGCAAATTCAGTATGGATCATATTTTAATGTTAACGTATTCTTAGGTAAATGAAATTCGAGCAAAAGTACTATGAGTGATTTATTGGTTGCGAATCTAACGATAACAGATTGACATGAATTTTGTAGAGAGGTGGGCATTTATGTGCTTAAATTTTAAAGTTATGATTGGAAGTGTTGGAAGACTTTCTGAAATAGATTAATCGAATTTGATAAAAAAAAAAATTATAATAGAGGTAAACATGTTGAGGGTAAATGGGATGGTTGGAGGAGTATTGAGATATTCGCATGAATAGTTTTTTGAGTGGCAGAAAATAGTAGTGCGAACGTTTTGCTAGAGATAATAAAAAGAAGAATACTTCCAGGCACTACGGTACGTGTTTGTCGTCGCATGTATGTTTACTTGACTTGGCATCCTGGCAATGTATTTGGCACAAAGGGTACAGGGATTCTAGATTTCGGTTAAAATCTAGAATACTGAACTTTTAGTCATAAAAATTTGGTGATAAAGCAGTTTTTGGCATGAAAACAATTTAAAATCAAAATTCGTTTAGTGAAAAAGTGTGGCGATAAAGTATTTCAAGTGTTAAAATTTTATCAGGATAGTGATAATATTTGACGTTAAAGCACTTTCAGGAATAATGACGAATGACGTAATAGTTGTTTGGCTACCATTGTTGGCGTAATAGCAATGTTTGGCGCCAAATTTTGGTGAAATAGCGTTTTACAAATGACACTGAACTTCGGTTGCCATTTTGTTTTTTTATTTACTTGGCGATTTGCCCTCCCAGTGATGGATTTTGGCGAAATATCATTTTTTAGCGCAAAACTGCCTGGTGCATTCCTTTATATGCTTATTTGGCATAGGATTCTAGATTTTTACCTAGCTTTTTATCAATTATTCTCTTTTAGGTTAACGCGAAATTATAATTTTTTTAAACTAGAACTTCAAAGACTTGCTGGTGGAAATCTAAAATATTGCACCCCTGAAAACTCACCAATCTTGCAACCAGAATGTTTTGTCAATTTCTTTAAAAGTTATAATAGTTTAATTTAGAGGAATTCGTTATTCTTTTTTACCAACAACCCAACAACAATGTAACAACTGTTTCAATGTTGATTTTATTGTTAACTAATTAAATTTTTCACTTAGGAAATATGGGCAGTAATTTGACATATGGACACTATTCTCATTTAGTGATAAAATTTGATTAGAGCGATAAAATTTTGGCTTAATAGCTATTTAGCAATAAGTGTTGGCGTAATAGCGATTCATCAATCTATGTTGGCATAATAGCAATTTTTAGCGATGGATTTTATCGTAAGGGAGTTTTAAAGCTAAAAACTAACTGTGACAGCAATTTTGTTTGTTTGCTTGGCTATTTAGCAATTTGGTGATCAATTTAGCACAAGAGGATGTTCAAGATTTCTACCAACTTGTTTGCTAAGAAATTTCTTGATTATTTTTACATAAAAAAACCAAATCACCGATAAAAACTTCAAACTAATGTTAGTTAAAAGAAATTAACAAAAGTAATAAAAGGCAAATTACAGATGTTGTGGACCTTATGCTAAAAATTTTATAAACTAAAAATTTACTTAAAATTTATATTAACAACTTGGCTCAATTTTAAATCCATACCAAGAAATAAAGTAAATGCATTTTGCAATCAAATTAAAATTAGATTTATTAATTTAAAAAAAAAAGTTAGCTGTTGGACTAAGAGAATAATCTTAAGACATGAATTAAAAATCAACGAAATTACAAAAAATTACATTATTAATAATTTGAAGAAAATTACAAAATTTGTAAACTTAGACAGCTTACAAAAGAAGCTGTAATAAAAAATAAAAACCTTTACAAAAGACTTTTTTTTTGTATAGAAAAGGCAGCTTACATCAATAACTATTTTTTCTTCGAGTTATGTATTGATAACTTTTCAATTGAATTTTGCCTCAATTAAATGAAATTTAAGAAAATTTAAATGTAGATATCCCTTTCCTTGATTTGAATGCAGCTTAACGCACTTTGACGGTAAAATTATTTTAGAAAATAAAAGCTATATATTTAAAACCTTCAATTTGTGTATATTCTGAAATTCAAAAAATGGCCTAATTCGCTATTGCGCCAAATTTGATGATTTTCGAAATTGCGTTAAATTAAATTGTTATTAATTCTTTATTTCAGTTTTTAAAATCGCTAATTTTTGGATTTTAATAATTTTTGTTTATCAACTAAATTACAATCAAGTCAAAAAAAAAATGTTCAATCAAACTAATAGTATAAAGCTAATTCTTGAAATTACAGATTGCTTGATTTGAATTCCGAGAAATTTATTAAATTGCAAAAAATATCAATAAAATATACAGATAAGCAACTTGATAAGAAAATCAATATATCAATATATATATATACACTCAAGAGCCAAAACATTATGACCACGCCTACATTTTGCAATGAACTCGCCTGGATGACGTGGAAGGCACGTGATCAGGTGGAAGTGGTATTTAACTGCTGCTGAGAGTCTGAAGAATCATTCTTTCACTTACTTCAGTGTGATGGGAAAGGCTGAGGATCTAAGCGACTTTGATAGAGGGCAGATTGTAATGGCTCGGAGGCTCGGAACAAGTATTTCCAAAACTGCACGTCCCGTGGGTTGTTCTCGATCTACAGTTGTTAGTACTTATGCAAAGTGGATGAATGACGGTGAAACCAGCAGTAGACGACATGGTGTTGGACGTTCACAAGCTATCAAAGAAAAAGGACGTCGGAGACTGTCTCGCATGGTGAAACAAAACCGGAGCCAGACAGTGGCTCAGCTGACAGCCCAATACAATGCAGGGCCAAGTAGAATAGCACCCTTACATGACCTCTGTTTTTCCAGCCGGAAATGGAATGTTCCAACAGGACAACGCTTCTTTTCACAAGGCTAAAATTGTGTTGGAGTGGTTCCAGGAACATGATGCTGAATTCCAGTTAATGTCCTGGCCGCCTAACTCACCGGATCTCAATCCGATAGAATACATTTGGGATGTCCTGGGACTGACAGCTCAGAGTTCAAAGACCATCAATTCGGATTTGCGTGACCGTTGCTTAAACATCTGGTACAATCTGTCTCCGGCCATCTACCAAGGACTTGTGGCATCCATGCCAAGGCGGGTTGAAGCTGTGTTGCGCGCCAAAGGTGGGCCAACTCGTTATTGACAGGTGGTCATAATGTTTTGGCTCTTTCTTTCTTTCTTTTTTATATCTTTTATATCTAAATGTTATATTAATGCTTGATTAGTATGGCATTCAATAAAACTTTAAAATATTTAGAGACCAATTACTTTAAAGTAATTTCAAACCTTTTCATATTATTATTCTTATTATTTGTGAAGAATTGAACTGTGAATAGATATCTAAACTTTAAAAATATATTATCTTTTACCTTTATTTCAAAAAATCCAATTTTTTTGCCCTGTGTTTTATCAAACTAATTTAGAACCTACTTGATGTCAACAATTCAAAGATTTAGAGCGAAAAGAAAAGAATGCTGGATCAAATTAATAAAGTAACGATAAAACGTAAACTAATAATTTTGTGAACCGAAAAGTAAGTAAGTGAAAAATGTAATTTAACTGATGGGTTTGAAGACGCAGTAAAGTGTATATATTTTGAAACTGAAATAAAAATATTTCTATAGAAAGCCTTTATATTAAATTAAATTTGAAACAAACCACAACCCCATACAGAAAGACAGATTTATGCATGCATTGAGTCATGGCAAAATATGAAGACAGACAGAAGCAAACCAAAACTGCGCAGACTTATTTATTTGTTATGGCCTTTAAAATAATTTTCAAAAATATGATAACACTGCAACAGACTAACTAAAACAATTAAAAAAAAAGTTAAAAAGTAAGATTACCTTATTATAATAATTCAGGTTAAAAGTTTTTGAATGCCTTTATACACACAATTTTAAAGATTATTTTGAAAAATAGTTGTCTACAAAAAAAAAAAAAGAATGCACAGAATTTAATATCTCTACCATAACCGTCACTGTTTACAGAAGTGTTGCCATCATGTAGATTTATTTGTCTAAAATAACATGAAAGTTTCTGCAGACAAATTAATTTGGATAAAAGGATAGTGAAAAATGTATTCAGATAAAAATTCAGTGAGTTGGGTTTGAGTCATATGCCATTTCTATATTGCAACTTGCCTTTTTTGAATGTTCTGGTAAATTATTGATGTAGACTGTCTATATACTTGGCTTTCACGAAACTAACTCTTAGCTAAAAATGTTTTACTTCTTGAATGTTTTATGAAAATACACTCATATCAGTTTTCAATTTTTTATCGAATTTTGAATCATGTATTCTGTCATCTGAGAGATTCTATAGAGTGCAATATTTCCAAAGTTTTCTGGAAATATTGTAGTTTAGTGTATACCAATCACATTTGATAATCAGCAAATTTCTTTGATTTTGAAAATTTTTAAAGGCAATCGGATGATTGACTATATTTAAAATAGTTTTCATAAATAAATTTTTTCATGTCAAATTTTAACAAATTATCGATATACTACCGTGTCCAAAAAGTAAGACCAGTTTTCAATTTAAATTTCCCGGGCATATGATATTTCAATTTTTTTTTTTTTTAGGTTGTTGGCACGGTCCTTGACATCAATGTGAAATTTTACGTCAAAATATTTAGTAGTGCTTTAGTTACGTTTGGTTTTGTGAGATGCTAAAGCTGATTCCGTCGATTTTTGAAATGTCTCTCATTCGAATCAAAACGGTGTCCCCTCAGTGGTCTTTTTGAGTTTAAGGAATATCCAGAAGTAGCACGATGCTAAATCAGGTGAATATGGTGGTTGTGGAACGATATGGGTTTCATTTTTGACGAAAAGTCACGAAGTATCAATGTAGTGTGAGCTGGCGCATTCAGTCATTGAGTCATAGAAAATTATGAAGACAGACAGGAGCAAACCAAAGCTGTGCAGACTTATTTATTTGCTATGGCTTTTGAAATAATTTTCAAAAATATGATAACACTGTAACAGACTAACTAAAACAATTAAATCAACATAGAATTTGACATGACGACGTAAAGTTAAAAAGTAAGATTATCTTATTATAATAATTCAGGTTAAAAGTTTTTGAATGCCTTTATACACACAATTTTAAAGATCATTTTGAAAAATAGTTGTCTACAAAAAAGAATGCACAGAATTTAATATCTCAACTATAACACTGTTTACAGAAGTGTGGCCATCATGTAGATTTATTTGTCCAAAATAACATAAAAGTTTCTGCAGACAAATTAATTTGGATAAAAGGTCAGTGAAAAATGTATTCAGATAAAAAATTCAGTGAGTTTGGGTTTGAGTCATGTACCATTTCTATATTGCAACTTGCCTTTTTTTGAATGTTCTGGTAAATTATTGATGTAAACTGTCTATATACTTGGCTTTCCCGAAACTAACTCTTAGCTAAAAGTATTTTACTTCTTGAATGTTTTATGAAAACACTCTCTTATAAGTTTTCAATTTTTTATCGAATTTTGAATCATGTATTCTGTCATCTGAGAGATTCTATAGAGTGCAATAAATTTCTAAAGTTTTGTAGTTTGTTGTAGATAGTAGTTTAGTATAAACCAATCTCATTTGATAATCAGCAAATTTCTTTGATTTTCAAAATTTTGAAAAGCAATCAGATGACTGATTTATATTTTAAAACAATTTTCGTAAATAAATTTTGTTCATGTCAACTGAAAATTCTAACAAATCTTCTTTTAATCGTGCATTCTGTCATCTGAGAGATTCTATAGAATACAATAGATTCTCAAAAGTTTCTGGAAAGTTTGAAATATGTACCAATCAAATTTGACAATCAACAAATTTCTTTCATTTTGAAAATTTTGAAAAGCAATCAGAGGACTGATTATTTAAAGCTGTAAATAAATTTTGTTCACGAAAAATTTACCAAATTTAATCCAAAAATACACCAATTTTCAATTTAAATCAACAAATTTCTTTCATTTTGAAAATTCTGAAAAGCAATCAGAGGACTTTACTACTGTGTATTTCCATTTGTTTTTTCAATTTAAAATTCTTTTTTGTTTTTCTTTTTTAGGTTGCTGGCACTGTCCTTGATATCTGTGTGAAATTTGACGTCAAAATATTCATTAGTGCTTGAGTTAAGCTTGGTTTTGTGAGACGCTAAAACTGATTCCGGCGATTTTTGAAATATCTGAATTAATTGAGCAACGAACTTGCATTAAATTTTTTTTGCGTAAACGTATAGATTGCTGCAGAAGGCATTCGGTGAGCATTCCTATATTCGAAAATAAATGTTTAGAAGTGGTATAAACAGTTCGAAGAAGGCAGAGAACGCGTTGAAGACGAAGAGCGCTCTGGTCGACCATCAACCTAAACCAACGAAGCTCACGTCCAAAAAATTAAAGATTTGTGCTATCAAACCGTCGATTTACAATTAAAACCGTGCTGATGATGTTGGAATTTCAAAAGGATTGGTCAATTCCATTTGGGCCTCAAACGCGTCAATGCACCAGCTCACACTGCATTGATTCTTCGTTAACTGTTTCACCAAAATGAAATCCATATCGTTCCTCAACCACCGAATTTACATCGTGCGACTTCTGGCTATTCTCTAAACTCAAAAGACCACTTCGGGGACCCGTTTTGAGTCGATTGAAGAGATTCAACGTGAATCGCCACGCGCTTTATAAGGCCATCCCTACTGACGACTTTTTAGCATGCATAGGAAAAAGTTGGAATAAGTGCATTGTGTCCGTAGGGGATTACTTTGAAGGCGACGAAATAAATTTGAAAGAATAAATAAAGAGTTTTTGAAAAAAATAATTCGTTGTACTTTTGGGCACAGTAATAAGTAGTTTTTATATGATTCAGAATTTTAAAAAATTTTTCATTACTGAAGAGTGTTGTTTACTTGCATTGTTTATAAAAATTTTCATGTCACTTCTTGAATGTTTTATGAAAATATTCTCTTATAAATTTTGAAGTTTTTATCGAAGTTTGAATCGTGTATTCTGTCATATAAGAGATTCTATAGAGTGCAATATATTTCCAAAGTTTTCCGGAAAGGTTGTAGTTTAGGATATACCAATCACATTTGGTAATCAGCAAACCTTTTGATTTTGAAAATTTTGAAAAGCAATCAGATGACTGACTATATTTAAAGCAGTTTCCATAAATAAATTTTTCCATGTGAACTGGAAATTTTAACAAATTATCGATGTAAGTAACCTTTATAAGATTTAGAATTTTAAAAAATTTTCGTTACTAAAGAATTGTTCTTCTGCATTTTTTTATGAAAATTCTTCATGTAACTTTACAACTGCTTAATAATTTGGAATATTGAAAATTATTTTTTTAAATGGATATCATTGTTTCAAAATAAGATTTTAGGTTTTAATGTAACTTAAAAACATAAATTCAATGATTGATATATTCTTATATATTTATTTGATTCCCTGGGGGTCTAGGTTAGAACAGCCCCACTGTAGCCTATGCATGTGGTAAAAGGGGACTAAAATGGCTATCCAATGCCCTGGGATATAACCGGGTGTTGTGGAATCAGACTTCTTCCTTGTCTTGTTCCATATCTTTATGCTACAAGATCAAAGGCACAAAGAGACTTCCCAGTCTTCTAGATAACACAGGCAAATAATATCATCGTCTATCGCAATTTTACTAGAAAAATGTTTCGCATGTCTCAAATACTGACTAAGAGGTAAAAAAAACTCCGCTCTGTTGAATAGTGCGTTGAGTTTCTGAACCAAGATTGCTTCGTTCGAAGCTCGACCGGCAAGACAGAAATCGAACATTTCCATGTATGTTATGAATAGTCAGTATAAATCTTGTCTTTCTTCTGGACTCTCAAAATAGGGAAGGATAATGCATCATTTAGATTCTATCTTTAAAGATGTTTGCTTTAAAACTCAGCTAAGGAGCCTGAATGGTAGAGTGTCTAGCACTCTGGCGTTGGATGCCAGTCCCGGTTCCGGTGCTATGGATGTTTGTAGTGGTTCGGAATCCACTTTAAACAGTAGGACCCGGTCTTATATGGCTATAAGAGAGCCTACAGTCAGACTTCTCGCCCACATCATTTACAGACTCATTTCTAGGACCGTGATGTGATGTGATGTGATGTGTGGTGTGATGCATAGTAGTAAAATTCAAGTAGTATAATGTAGTTGTACATGGTAAGGTGCTTCTAGGATTAATTAGGTTCCCTTAAGTACGGCTGAATCTGCTTATTTGATTGCTAAATAAACTCATACCAAAGTGCCTGGCGCTTAAAAACAACAGCATATATCAGGTATGTTTTTCTTCTATTTTATTTGCGCAACAGCCCCATGGTGCACTATTCTACCTACTGGCAGATTTCAAGACAGGAGATGTTTTCTTTTACAGGGTAGTCAGCCTTCGTCCAAAGTGCTACAGTCATATTAGACCGGGAACTACGGCTTTAAAGTGAATTCCGAATCACTACAATCATCCATGGTGCCGCCGGGACTCGAGCCCAAAACCTAATCACTCGGCCATCAGGCCACCAATATCATATATGTTGTTAATCAAAATCATTTAGGAATCTGCATCGTTAAGATCTCTAGTTTGCATAAATTTCTTGAAAATTGGTTAATTTCATAACTGGTTAATAACTGATTTAACTGTTATTTTTCCATTAACTATTAAATTGGCGACCACAAGATTGTATAGATTAAATGTGTATGAAATTACTAAATTCCATTTCTACATTAAATATAAAATATTCTACTAATTCAAATGTTCATATAAAACAGAAAGTTTTAATTGTGTCTAAATTAACTTTAAAAATGTGCCAGTTCGTTTTTTTTTTAGAATGTTGAAATAATTAGTTATTCTAAGATAATTTAACTAATCTGACAGTTAAATGTTTACACAAAGATTATTTTTGTTTCATCCTGTTTGATTTGGCAAATGAACTCATAACACACTTAAAAACAATAGCATATATCAGGTATGTTCTTTTTTTTTCTTCATTAGCGCAACAACCCCAAGAGATTTCGAGACAGGAGATGTTCTCTTTTTACAATGTAAAGTTGTCAGTCATGCCCCCACGCGTTACAGTCACATGAGACTGGGACCTACGGTTTAAAATGGATTCCGAACCACTAAAACATCCATGACACTGCCAGTACTCAAGCCCAGAACCTGTGACACTACACACCAGAGCGATACACAGTCACTCGGCCATGAGGCCACCTACACTATCTGGAAGAAAGTGACGGGACACCCCTCGAAAAGTAGAAAAGTCGACAATACAGCTGGCACATGCGCAATAATAGGTATCACGTGTCAGCCATATCCTATAAATACTCTGTGGAGTCGACTAGAGTTGTTTTTTGTCAAGATGCCGCCACGGGAAGAGTTGTCTGAGTTCGAGAAAGGTGTGTTGGTTGGATAGCATCTTGCCAAGGTGTCAATTCGGGAGATATCCCGTCTCCGTAACTGCTTAAAATCAACTGTAGCACGTGTTGTGTGCCTCTACAAGACTGAGGGACACTGTCAGAACAAACCCCCGAAGTGGACGACCTACAGTTCTCACCAGCAGGGACAGGCGGGTGCTCGGCAGGAAGATTCGAAGTAACCGTCAAACATCCATGGATAACATCGCTAATGAGTTTAGACAAGCCACAGGTGTGGCCGTTTCGACCAAGACTCTTCGTATCGAGGCCCATAAGTTAGGTTACACTGGACGTTCGGCGACCCATAAGCCTTTGATTACGAAAACCAACAAGAAAGCGCGCCTTTGATGGGCCAAAGACCACCGTACTTGGACTCTGGAGGACTGGAAACGCGTCCTTTGCAGTGACGAGTCATGATTTACCCATTTCCGTTCCGATGGACGTGTTTGGGTATGGCGTTTACCAGGAGAACGCCTTTTGCCCGAGTGTATCGTCCCAACTGTAAAGTTTGGTGGAGGAGGATTGATGATATGGGCCTGTTTCTCCTGGTATGGGGCTGGCCCACTGGTGAAGGTTGATGGTGCGACGAATGCCGATAGATACTGTGACATTCTCGACAATCATGTCCTTCCTACCTTGTGGGCAACGGACGGTATGGATGATTGCTGGTATCAAGACGACAACGCAACATGCCATGTTGCAAGGGAGGACTCTTGATTGGTATGTGAACAACAACGTTAAACGCATGGAGTGGCCGGCACAGAGCCCTGATCTTAACCCAATTGAACATCTCTGCCACGAATTGGACCGTCGGTTGAGGGCCTGCACCCCACTCCCCAAAAGCAAGCCTGAACTATGGAACTTCCTGTTAAACATTTGGAAGAAAATTCCTCTTGCCACTATGGCTAATTTAGTTTAAAGCATGCCCAGAAGGGTTGCAGCTGTGATCGTAGCCAAAGGAGGCCCTACCTCCTATTAATTTTAATAAATATGGGTTTATGTCGTTATAGTGTCGTGTCCCGTCACTTTTCTTCCACATAGTGTATATCAGATGGAGGTCTATATCACGTCCGATTGATCAAAATCATTTAAGAATCTTCATCATTTAGGTGTCTAGCTTACATAAAGTTTTTGAAACCTGGTTAATTTTATAACTGGTTAATAACTGATATTTTTCCATTAGCTATCAAATAGGCGACCACAAGATTCTATGTATTGAATTGCGTGTATGGAATTGCTAAATTATGTTTCTACATTAAGTATCATAAAATATTCTTTGTTCATATGAAACAAAGTTTTTAATTATGTCTAAATTAATTTTAAAAATTTGCCAGTTCAATTTTTTTCCTTAAACTGTAAAATAATTTAACTAATCTGACAGTTAAATGTTTACAAAAGATTTTTTTTCTCTGCAGAAACAACAGACAGTTAAATGTTTACACAGAGATTTTTTAATTTCGTTAAAGATGTTACTTTTTATCTGGTACCTCATTTCTTTCCCTAGATTAATGCTAGCGTGCCAGAAAGCTAAAGCCACCAGAATAGGTGGCGGTATTATTTTTAATACAATTTTCATTACTAAATTGCTCAGCAAGAAAGTAATTTAATTTTGTTAATCTCACCTACGCATTTTTATTTCTCCTCCTCAACTTTCTTCATCGCCGACTCCTCTTTAATTTTAATATCCATCTCTCCTTACTACTCCTCACCAAGAGTGATTAGAAAAACACTTAAGGCGGCCCCGAATTGGAAAATATTACCCACACGGAAGAGGGTCGAAACCTCACTTTATTACCAGGCCAGGCCTCTGTCACTTTCTATTTTTATAGCCACTTTAATTACCCGACTCAGAGAAGGCCTTTGCGATGAGATTAACAATTCAATTGCTTTTATTTCGTCGGCAGTCTGTTCTGCTTTTTATTATTTTTTTTTCTGCTTTCTTTCTTAGTCCCTTTTATTTCCTTGCGATAGGTGAAAAACATTCATCACAAAACAAATTAAGGCGCTTTTTAAAAGCAAACCGAGGCCAATGAAAAAGCGCCACCTGGTGGAGGGAAAAGCAACTACTGCTGCTACCCACTGTTTGCGGTGTGTGGTGCTTACTGCTCTTTGGTAATTATTAATTTCAACAAAACACGTAACCATTTTACTCGGTGGCCAGGGTGCTTCCGGCATATTTTGCCAAAGCGGCAAATAGGAGTGGGTATGGGTGGGGGGTGGGAGGGAAGGATGTTCCAAAGAGAATATAAAATTTTCTTTTCCTTCCCCACTACAAAATAAAGTGGCGGTTTTGCATGCGCTTCGAGGAGATACGGAAGTTTCTAATTTATTTCCTCGCTGTGCGTTCCGTGCGCTAATTCCTCCCACCCCCACCACTGCTACTGAGCACAGCAAAGATGATAAATGACTAGAAGCTGGATAAAATTAAACTTAATGGAAAAGATGGGACAAACGGGCAGGGTGTAGGGAAAGGGGGTGGCCCAAGGATTCACGCATAGGCGCATCTATACATAACCACCATCCCCTTCTACTTTTGAAGATGAATTTTTCGCCTTGTTTATAAAACACAGACGACATAAATCTCGCTAATTGCTTCCATAAAGTTTAGTAGTTTCATGTCATAAAGTAAACAGCAAAAAGCAAGGCAGCTTCCTGGCCACGTTATTTTTGCGATTATTAAATTGCCCAATAAGATAAATCGTTCCCTGTATCGTTTTTTTAAATCCCCCCTCCCTCTTCCGTCTCGTAGCCCTACTTAGTTATCCTTCTTTTTTTCTAAATTGTCTACTGATAATTTTCATAAGAAGAAGAAGTCGCGATAACTTCCAGACCTTTTAGCTGTGTTCCACTACTATCTGCGAGCGGAGGAATCCATCCAATTTAATTCTCTTTATGTTATGTGGAAGTTTAATTTAATTTGACGTTGAATTATACATAGACCTTGTGATATATAATCCAATATCTATTAATTCAGCAAAGAAAACAATAAAATTTTCTCCAACACTTCAAAGCGGTTGTTGAATGGAAAATTAATCTTCGACTCGGAAGATCGTGCCGGAACACATTAGCAGCATTATGGTAGTCCTATTTAGAAACAATGTTTCGCAGAAGATATTCATGATTATGTATAGTTTATAATAACTAACCAACCATTTACTACGAAACTCCTCTGAAAGCTGTTACCTTTTCCAGATCTTTGATTCGGAAGATCGTGCATGAATACATTAATTTTTCGAGAACCTTTAGTTTTATCTTTAACTATATTCTTATTAATATAACTCGAATTAGTATCAAAAACTAGGAAAAAACAAACTCTATGCTTTCCTCAGGAAATATTTGTCAGGATACACCCGATATTACCTTAGACACACACACTTTCAATTTGTACTTAGTTTTAAATACTTAGGATTAGAAATTAATAATCAAAATAATATTTTACCTGAAATAAAAAACAGAATTGTGTCTACCAATAGAGCCTTTTTGGGGTTAAGAAATCTATTTAAATAACAGTTCATATAAAATTAATGTTTGACTCGGAAGATCGTGCTTGAATACATTAGCAGCATTATGGTAATCCAATAACCCATTTATAAATAATGTTTCACAGAAGATATTCATGATTATGTATAGTTTATAATAACTAATCAACCATTTACTATAAAACTCCTCTGAAAGATGTTATCTTTGCCAGATCCTTTAGTTTTAACTTTAACTATACTATTATTAATAAAACTCGTATTAGTATCAAGACATTTTTCCTTGACGATACAACTCGTAAGGTTTAAAATAAAAGAAGAATATGTTAATCCATAAATTAATTACAAAGTCTCTTAGCCCTGCTTAGTTACCCTTCTTTTTTCTAAATTGTCTACTAAAAATTTTCATAAGAAGAAGTCGCGAGCGATAACTTCCAGACCTTTTAACTGTGTTCTTCCACTACTATCTGCCCGTGGAAAATTCAATCCAATTTAATTCTCTTTATGTTATGTGGAAGTTTAATTTAATTTGACGTTGAATTATACAGCACCCTGTGATATATAATCCAATATCTATTAATTCAGGAAAGAAAACAATAAAATTTACCTCAAACACTCCAAAGCGGTAGTCCACATAGAGCACGTAGTTGTTGAACGGAAAATTAATCTTCGACTCGGAAGATCGTGCCGGAACACATTAGCAGCATTATGGTCGTACAGTATCCTATTTAGAAACAATGTTTCGCAGAAGGTATTCATGATTATGTATAGTTCATTATAACTAACCAACCATTTACTACAGAACATCTTTGACAAGAGAAAACGAAGTTTATGCTTTCTTCAAAAAATATTTGTCAGGATACACCTAATATTACCTTAGGCACTTATACTTCTGAATCTGTACTTAGTTTTAAATATTTAGGATCACAGATTTAATTGTCAAAATAATATCTTATCTCAAATAAAATGCAGAATTGTGTTTGCCAAAAAGGCCTTTTTCGGGTTAGGAAATCTGTTTAAATCACTTACAATAAGTAGAACAACTAAATTCGTGTTATATAAAACTCTTATTCGACCTACTTTGGTCTACGTTCCTGAAACGTGGATTTCGGTAGGATCTGATGAGGCCCCTTTTGGGTCTATTTGAGAGGAAGATTTTAAGGGCTATTCTTCGGAGGTGTTAGGGAAAGTGATTATTGGAGAAGACAGTACAACGCAGAAATTTATAAATGCTATAAAGACCCAGACATTATAAAATTTATTAGGATCAATAGATTAAACTGGGCGGCTCCTGTATTTAGAATGAATGATTTAAACCCTGTAAAAAGGCTCGTTTTGGCAAAGCTACAAGGACAAAGAGGAAGAGAACTGCGATGGATAGACGCATTTGAAAAGATTTTGCTGTACTAGAGGTTAAGAATTCGAGGACCACTGTCACCCAGAGGAATGCATGGAAATTTCTTCAGAGCAAAGCCTTGGCCTACTCTAGGCTGTCATCCTATTGATGATGAGGACGAATTAGTATCAAGACATTTTCATTTTGACGAAACAACTTATAAGTTTTAAAGTAAAAGAAGAAAATGTTAATCTACAAATTGATTACAAATTCGGTTTTTAATATATTAACTCTTTATAAAATTACTTTCTCTACTAACTATCTTTAGCAAACAACTAATTACCCAATAAATCACTCACTGTTTCAGTTCTTGTTAAAACTTCTTTGAACCTCTTGAAAAATCCTGGTACATGCAAGTATGTCTCGTGTCTTTAAACTAAAACTATTCAAAATAAAAAAGAAATTTAAATTTGTGGGACATTTACTTGCTACAAAACCCTTATAAAAGTAAAGGATTCGTTTTAACATAGGCGCTTATAATGTTTTATTTTATGTGCAATAAAATTACTGATTTAATATAACGTTTCCATGTTATATTGAATCAATGTAAATCAATATCATAACAAAAATTAGCTTTGTTAGCTTTTGATGAGCTTTTGTTATGAATAAGTCAATATCATTACAAAAGTGCAGCTCAATTATCCTACAAGGTGTCATGACAAAAATTATATATGGTGTATAGGTTATGTTAGCAAAATAAATAAATAAAATATAAAAGAGGTATTCTCAGCATTTATTATGGAATATTTTCGTTTATTGTATAATGTTCATGATATTTCATTAACTTTCTTTAATAATATCTTTAATAATTTTTATTAAGAAATTTCAGACGTTAAAGAATTCCATTTGAGGTAGCAGGCCCTACTGAACGATTTGGTTTGATTTGGTTTGTCACTCTACGGTCATTTTGTGCACACTTCAGGCTAATCAGACTGGGACCTACAAACTGCTCACAAGCATCCATGCCACCGCCAACCTGAAGCCGGTGGTACTAAAGGCCAAAACGCTAGCCAACTGACCATCAGGCGGCCTAAAGATAGGAGATGTCTGTTTACCACTCGAGGAGTGGTAGACAGGCCGGAGTGGTAGTACAGGAGTGTACTACCACTTTCTTAAGTTTGCGGATAAAAGTGTATAATTGTTTTAACGAAAATTGAATGTCATCATATTCTCCATCGAAAGCCACCTTCACAAAAATAAATCCTCGAAAACACTACCATCCTTCCTGTCATATAAACATCAAAATAAAATCCCCCTATTTAATCACACAGACATATCGCCCTTTCTACTCGAGGGTGTCTGGTTTGCCAATTACAGACTCCCATGGTGCATCACACACCTCCGGTCACCCGATTAACTATTATAGATCGTCGGAATCTAATCGGAAAAACAGACCGGGTACTTGAAATCCCAATTACGCTTTCGAATCGCAATCGCAACATCACCGATCTTGTGTCAGGAGATGTTTTTTTTTAAGAGGTAGGGTTGGCTGCCACATGCCCAACGCTCTACAGTCATATTAGACCGGAACCTACAGTTTAAAAATGAATTTCGAATCACTGAAAAATCCATGGCCACTACAAACATCCAGTGTCTCAGAAAACACAGATCCACGACTCGTTTTCATTTGCCTTCTAGCAGTCGAAGAAATATCCGACGTTAAGGAATTCCATTTGATGTAGCAGACACTACTGAGCGGAGACTACAAACACCTATTTGGGAATCGGAGTGTACTACCACTTTCTCAAATTTATGGATTAAAGTGTGCAATTGTTTTAATGAAATTCTAATGTCGTCATATTCTCCATCAAAAGCAATTTTGTAATTCTTCTTCATTGGCGCAAAAGCCCTTGGAGGACCAAGGCCGTCTGCCTACTGGCATATTCGAAACATGCGATGTTTTCTTTTTACGGGGTAGACTGGTCTGTCCTACGTCCAATCCACTTTAAGCAGTGGGTCCCAGTCTCATATCACCGTAGAGAGTCACAAAGCCCAATCATACTTCTTCTCACCCACATCATTCTCAAACTGTAAAGGACCGCGCAGCTTTAGTCACAGTGATGTGGCGTGGTGTAGTAGTAATAATAGTCATAAGTATTAGACCAGGACTTACAGTTTAAAGCGGATTCCGAACCACTGCAAACATCCATGACACCGCCTGGACTGAAACCCGAAACCTGTGTCACCGAGCGCCAGAAATTCTATGTTTACTTTTACTAAAATAAATTCGAAATCATTACCCCAATTTCTGTCATATAAACATCAAAATAAAATCAATTATTTAATAACACAGCCGTATTGCTTTTCTACTCAAGGGTATCTAGTTTTCCAGTTACAGACTCCCATGGTGCATCCATCACATGGCCGGTCACCCGATTACCCATTACAGATCGCCGGATTCTAATCGACTAAACAGACCAACAGTTACTTGAAATACCAATTACGCGGTTCGAATCGCAATCGCTGACAACACCGTCTCCTCTTTAACAGCAGCAGCAACAGTTATCTAAATCTCTTTTAACGAAAACCAAGTCGAGACTTCTCTTCCTTAATGATGGGGGTGAGAAGAAGTCTGATTGGGCTCTGTGACGCACTACGGTCATAAGAGACGGGACCTACGTCTTAAAGTAACCACTCCAGACATCCATTTCACCACCGGGATTCGAACCCGAAACCTATAGTACCAAGCACCAAAGCGCTAGCTACTCGACCATCAGGCCCACGGATTAGAGTTAACAACCCTATGGTCAACGCTCTACAGTCATTTTAGACAGGGATGCACAGTTCGAAGTGGATATCGAACCACTAAAATATCCATGGCCATAACAAATATCTAGTGTCTTAAAAACCACAGATCCACAACTCATTTTCTTTTTTTCTTCTAGCAGTCGAAGAAATTCCCTACGTTAAGGAATTCCATTTGATGTAGCAGACCCTAGAAAGCGGAGAGCACAAATGCCAGTTTCGGAATCGGAGTGTACTATCACTTTCTCATATTTATGGATTAAATTGTGTAATAGTTTTAATGAAATTCTAATGTCGTCATATTCTCCATCAAAAGAATGTTTGTAAGTCTTCTTCATTGCCCCTTGGAACACCAAGGCCGTCTGCCTACTGGCAGATTTTGAAACATGCGATGTTTTCATTTTATGGGGTAGACTGGTCAGCCCTACGTCCATCCCACTTTAAGCAATAGGTCCCGGTCTCATATGATCGTAGAGCGTCACAAAGCCCAATCATACTTTTCTCACCCATATCATTCCCAAACTGTAAAGACACAACTCAGCTCTAGGCACAGTGATGTGGTGTGGTGTAGTAGTAATAGTGGTTATAAGTATATAAGCTATATATATAAGCCAGGACCTACAGTTTCAAGCGGATTCCGAACCACTACAAACATCCGTGACACCGCCTGAACTTTAAGCAGTAGGTCTATATGTCTGTGTTTACTAAAATAAATCCGAAATTAATACAGCACTTACTGTCATATAAATATCAAAATAAAATCATGCATTTAATAACACAGCCGTATTGCTCTTTCTCTTCAAGGATGTCTAGACCGCCAGTTCCGCTGTGCTGTCCTAGACTCCCCTGGTGCATCACACATGGCCGGTCACCCGATTAACCATTATAGATCGCCGGATTCGAATCGGCAAAACAGACCAACAGTTACTTGAAATCCCAATTACGCTTTCGAATAGCAACACCGTCTCCTCTTTAAAGCCCAGTTATCTAAATCTCTTTTAATGAAAACCAAGCCGAGAACTTCTCTTGCTTGACCAGAAAACAGGGGCGCAGTAAAAAGCGAACGCATGTAACGAAGGCGGCATTAGCGTAATGCGCGCAGAGGGGGTCATCCCAATTTGGCCCCCGCCCTCCACCAAACGATGTTCTGATAGTTTGGGTTGCGTTTGCCCACAATCGTTACTGCAGTCACGCATCCCTCATTAATCCCCTAAGCCCCCTAGGCGTGCTTTCCAGCGGCCAGATAGTTAAAGGCCACGGTAATTAGTTAGTGCTTAACTATCCCGGAGTCTCACCCCCCTCCCGGCCCCTGACCCTCCCGTGGTGCACTGATGTGCCAAAAATTTG
This sequence comes from Caerostris extrusa, assembly GCA_021605095.1. Classification (NCBI taxonomy): domain Eukaryota; kingdom Metazoa; phylum Arthropoda; class Arachnida; order Araneae; family Araneidae; genus Caerostris; species Caerostris extrusa. The sequence goes on along the minus strand of BPLR01020284.1, from coordinate 390,390 downwards.
ATTTATCGGATAAAGGTCGAAGTAGATTAGCAAGAAAGATAGCGCTCCTCCGTTCCGCCTTCAGGGAGTTTTGGATTTTGTTTAAATTCTCTTGTCTGCCCTGCTTCAGGTAATTTGTTGGGGGTGAGGGATTGGAGTTGGGGGGTGATCCGACAGTTGGGTCGTTCGCGTGTGACGACCGACACGAAGTTGGGCCATATGCCTCCTCGTAACTTGGTACATAGTATAAAAATATTGCAATTAAATATACTTTTAAATATCCTATTATTATATATCTTTTATAAGCTGTCACATCTTGTGTAACCAAAAGAAGTGGATTATATTGGAGTGGGGTCCAAAATGATGTTTGCTTTACCATGAGTACAGATATTTATGATTTCCAGAAGATTTTTCTAATGTTTTAATAATACAAAATTTTTTTTTAAAAAAAAAAAAGTATTGGGATTTATCCATGATTGTCATAATGTGTCAATATTGGACAATATATATATATCTATCAATGATAGTCATATTGGCCAGTATACACATTTATCCATGATTGTCATATTGGAAAATATATACATTATACATTTATCCATGTTTGTCATATTGGATAGTATGTATATTATGGGCAATAAAAACATTTTACATTTATAAATAATTGTCATATTGAACAATATAGGGGCATGATTGTCATATTGTGTCATATTAGCTATGTTTGCTTTCCCCAATTATTTGAAAAATATTCACATTTTATTTTTATCAAGTAAATAACTAATATGGGGCCTGGTGTCAGAGTGACTAGCGCTCTGACCCTTGATGCTGTGTAGGGATCGAGACTCAGCGGTGCCATGAATTTTTGTAGTGATTCGGAATCCACTTTAAACCGTATATCCCAACCTAATATGACTACTACTACTACTACAGCACACCATATCACTGCGCCTCGTGCTGAGTTGCCCCTATACAATTTGGAAATGATATGGGTGAGAAGTATGACTGAGCTCTGTCACGTTCTACAGTCATATGAGACCGAAACCTATGGTTTAAAGTGAATTCCGAACAACTACAAACATCCATGGCACCGCCGGACACGAACTCTGTGGCACCGATCACCAGCGCGCAAGACATTTGGCCATTCAGACCCCTCACCAATTATCTGAAAACTATTCCCATTCTATTTTTAGGAAGTAAATAAATTACATAGGGCCTGATGGCCAAGTTATTAGCTCAAGTCAGATTTCGGGTTCGAGTCCATGGATATTTTTAGATATATAAAGTTATTCACTTTAAACAGTAGGTAAAGGTCTAACATTACTGTTGAGCGTTGGACATAGGACTGACAACCCTACACCGTAAAAAAAAAAAAAAATATCTCATGTCTCAAAATCTGCCAACAAGTAGATGGCCTAGGCTCACCATGGGGTTGTCGTGCCAATGATGATGATGAAATAAATTATATTCTTAATTTATCAATTGTCAATTTATATAATGTAGCATTTTCAATCTAGTGGCCTGACGACCGAGAGGCTAGTGCTCTGGCGCTCGGTACCACAGGTTACTGTTTAAAATCCCGTAGGTGTCATGGATGTTTGTAGTTGTTCGGAATCCACTTTAAGCCGTATGTATCAGACTAATATGACTACCACTACCACACCACACACCACATCACTGAGCCTAGCTGCATTAGAGCTGAGTTGCCCCTATATAGTGTGGGAATGATGTGGGTGATAAGTTTGATTGGGCTCTGTGACGCTATCTGACGCTGACGGTCATATTAGACTTTGACCTACACTTTAAACAATAGCTCCCGGCCTAATGTGATCGTAGAGAATTGTGGGGTAGTGTTACTCGTAGCATATCTACAAGCTACATGTGCTCCCTGGGTAGTGCTAAACGAGTAACAGCGGTGCGGTCCTTGCTTATGACAGAGAGATTTACTGTCTCTGTATTTATTACCAGCTGCATTTGAAAAAAAAAAAACATTTTCAATCTAATAAAAACATAATTAATTTTCAAAGTACTGATTTTTCTTTACTTCAGTGAATGAATTTTTGAATAAATTAATATTATATTGTAACTATTTTATATTTCAAAACAAGATTTTTCTCTTTTTCCCTTCAGGTATCACTGTGAAATGGGCGCTAATGTTCCTTAATTATACTGCAAACCCTTCATTAGCTCCAGCGTCACGCTATAATTATTACGAAAGGCCATGCTCAATGCGGGATCGATGCTTGCTACACTTGTTTCAACAAAAGCAAAACTCGCATACTTGACTAATCAAGTCAATCGCCCGAATTACTCCAGAAACACAACCTTCATTTCTTGGTCGTTACATCTGCCGACGTTTTATCGGATATTACAATCACCCCTGAAAGCAATGCAAACTAATTTAAATCCCCATTGCTTATATCACTCCACCCCACCCCACCCCCAATCAGGATCGAAATTGCTTATTTCGCCTCACTCGGGGCGATAATAAACTTGTTCTTAATCCTGAATGCTCCCGCGGATTCACACCAGCAAGAAGTGAAAGGAACCAATATTTTGACTCGGGGGTTTGCGACTAATTAATAAATGCAGGCGCAACTCATTTCAATACTTTGGATAATTGAATTCCTCGACGCTAGGTCTTTTGACTGACATTTTCATTATTGCGCACAAACATCCACCGCCGCCCGCCTTCCAAACGATTTTCTCCCATCGCAGCCCCACTCAACTCAACTCAACTCTACTCAGAACTTCAAAGTTCGCAGAAAAGGCGGCACACAAGGAATGCCAGCAGATTGTTCCAAGGAATTATTATTTAAGCTATTCGAAACATTCGTGTGCTGCTGCTTCGAACGTTTCATGTTCCATCTTTTAAAAGGGCAGACGATTTTCGCCATTTTCTTTCTTTCGTTCTTTTTTTTCCTCGCTTAACTTCTTACTGTTTAGAACGTAGAAAATTTCAATGGCGGCTCTTTTGTTGGAGCATAAATTATTCGGTTTTTCACTCCCACTGATTGGAAATTGGAACTGGCAAAAATATTCTATTAGCGACAGCGAATGCATTTGCTAATTACTTCTGATTAGAATGAGTTTTATTCGATTGTGCGTACTGTTGCCAGATCCCCAAGGAAATAAACGAGAAGCGTTTTCTTCTAGGTTTTTAAGGTTTTTGCGGTTTTTGCTAGACTTCGCTTTGCATTTTTAATTCGCAAACAAGAAACTTTAATATTTCGAAAGTGGAAATGTTTTCTCCTTCCCTAAACACACTTGAGACCTCCATCTTTGTTGGAAGCGTTTACTACACGCTGTATTTGTTCTTAATCAGAAAGTGCTGAAAACTGGGAGCTGAGAAAAATATTTTTCAATTTGCTAATTACGCATCCGACTGTATTATTATTTTATCAGAAAAGTCTGACAAATAAGCGTTTTAAGGAATGGTTATTTACAATTAAATCTCTCGTCTTGGATATTTCCTTATGCATAGAAGCACATTTCTGTTTTATTTATTTACACGTTTACTCTTGGGTTTCAGCAGAGAAATCAAATAAAGAGCTGAATTAATAAAATATAAAAGAATTTTTCTTACCACAAACTTTTATTTATTTTTTTTACACATATTTTTTTTTTTTATTCTACCTTCTAACTTTCTATTAAAGAAAAAGCATCTTAAATCCTTTTCCTTAAAGAAGAATATTTATAAATAGGCTTTAAAACAAATTATTTCAAAGTATCATTCCTCTATCTCTTAATAAATTTTCATTAAATTTATTAAGAGATAGATTTAATTTACAATGAGAGTTCATTTAATTCACAATGAAAGTCCTTTTAATTCACAATGAGATTTCATTTAATGCTTTAATGCATCTTATTCCGATGTATCATTCCTTTATCTCTAAACAATTTTTAATGAAAGATAGGGTTCATTTAATTAACATTGAGAGTTCATTTGACGCACATTGGGAGTTCCTTTAATGCTTTAATGCATATCCTTTCAAAGTATCATTCCTTTATCTCTTAATAATTTTTAATAAAAGATTGAGTTCATTTAATTCACAATGAGAGTTTATTTAATGCTTTAATGCACATTATTTCAAAGTATCATTCCTCCATCGCTTAATAATTTTTTAATAAAAGAAAGAGTTCATTTGATATACAATGAAAGTTCATTTGATATACAATGAGAGTTCATTTGATATACAATGAGAGTTCATTTAATGCTTTAATACACATGATTTCATTTAATGCTTTAATGCACAATGCTTTAATGTAACATTCTTCCATCTATTAATAATTTTTAATAAAAGATTTTATTTAATTCACAATGAGAGTTCATTTGATGCTTTAATGCATATTATTTCAAAGTATCATTCCTCCATCGCTTAATAATTTTTTAATAAAAAGAAAGAGTTCATTTGATATACAATGAGAGTTCATTTAATGCTTTAATGCACGTGGTTTCATTTAATGCTTTAATGCACAATGCTTTAATGTAACATTCCTCCATCTATTAATAATTTTTAATAAAAGATTTTATTTAATTCACAATGAGAGTTCATTTGATGCTTTAATGCATATTATATCAAAGTATCATTCCTCCATCTCTTAATAAATTTTTAATAAATGATAGAGTTCATTTTATTCACAATGAGAGTTCCTTTAATGATTATTTCAAAGTATCATTCCTCCATCTCTTAATAAATTTTTAATAAATGATAGAGTTCATTTTATTCACAAGGAGAGTTCCTTTAATGATTATTTCAAAGTATCATTCTTCCATCTCTTAATAAATTTTTAAATGATAGAGTTCATTTTATTCACAAGGAGAGTTCCTTTAATGATTATTTCAAGGTATCATTCATCTCTTTAATAACTTTTTTTAAATGATAGAGTTCATTTTATTCACAAGGAGAGTTCCTTTAATGATTATTTCAAAGTATCATTCCTCCATCTCTTAATAAATTTTTAATAAATGATAGAGTTCATTTTATTCACAATGAGAGTTCCATTAATGATTATTTCAAAGTATCATTCCTCCATCTCTTAATAAATTTTTAATAAATGATAGAGTTCATTTTATTCACAAGGAGAGTTCCTTTAATGATTATTTCAAAGTATCATTCTTCCATCTCTTAATAAATTTTTTTAAATGATAGAGTTCATTTTATTCACAAGGAGAGTTCCTTTAATGATTATTTCAAAGTATCATTCATATCTTAATAACTTTTTAAATGATAGAGTTCATTTTATTCACAAAGGAGAGTTCCTTTAATGATTATTTCAAAGTATCATTCCTCCATCTCTTAATAAATTTTTTTTAAATGATAGAGTTCATTTTATTCACAAGGAGAGTTCCTTTAATGATTATTTCAAAGTATCATTCCTCCATCTCTTAATAAATTTTTTTTTTTTTAAATGATAGAGTTCATTTTATTCACAAGGAGAGTTCCTTTAATGATTATTTCAAAGTATCATTCCTCCATCTCTTAATAAATTTTTTTAAATGATAGAGTTCATTTTATTCACAAGGAGAGTTCCTTTAATGATTATTTCAAAGTATCATTCCTCCATCTCTTAATAAATTTTTTAAATGATAGAGTTCATTTTATTCACAAGGAGAGTTCCTTTAATGATTATTTCAAAGTATCATTCCTCCATCTCTTAATAACTTTTTAAATGATAGAGTTCATTTTATTCACAAGGAGAGTTCCTTTAATGATTATTTCAAAGTATCATTCCTCCATCTCTTAATAAATTTTTTTAAATGATAGAGTTCATTTTATTCACAAGGAGAGTTCCTTTAATGATTATTTCAAAGTATCATTCCTCCATCTCTTAATAAATTTTTTAAATGATAGAGTTCATTTTATTCACAAGGAGAGTTCCTTTAATGATTATTTCAAAGTATCATTCCTCCATCTCTTAATAAATTTTTTAAATGATAGAGTTCATTTTATTCACAAGGAGAGTTCCTTTAATGATTATTTCAAAGTATCATTCTCCATCTCTTAATAAATTTTTTTAAATGATAGAGTTCATTTTATTCTTTTTAATAATTTTTCAAATTCCTCCATCTCTTAATAACTTTTTTTTTTAAATGATAGAGTTCATTTTATTCACAAGGAGAGTTCCTTTAATGATTATTTCAAAGTATCATTCCTCCATCTCTTAATAAATTTTTTTAAATGATAGAGTTCATTTTATTCACAAGGAGAGTTCCTTTAATGATTATTTCAAAGTATCATTCCTCCATCTCTTAATAAATTTTTTTAAATGATAGAGTTCATTTTATTCACAAGGAGAGTTCCTTTAATGATTATTTCAAAGTATCATTCCTCCATCTCTTAATAAATTTTTTTAAATGATAGAGTTCATTTTATTCACAGGAGAGTTCCTTTAATGATTATTTCAAAGTATCATTCCTCCATCTCTTAATAAATTTTTTTAAATGATAGAGTTCATTTTATTCACAAGGAGAGTTCCTTTAATGATTATTTCAAAGTATCATTCCTCCATCTCTTAATAACTTTTTTTAAATGATAGAGTTCATTTTATTCACAAGGAGAGTTCCTTTAATGATTATTTCAAAGTATCATTCCTCCATCTCTTAATAATTTTTTTAAAATGATAGAGTTCATTTTATTCACAAGGAGAGTTCCTTTAATGATTATTTCAAAGTATCATTCCTCCATCTCTTAATAAATTTTTTAAATGATAGAGTTCATTTTATTCACAAGGAGAGTTCCTTTAATGATTATTTCAAAGTATCATTCCTCCATCTCTTAATAAATTTTTTTAAATGATAGAGTTCATTTTATTCACAAGGAGAGTTCCTTTAATGATTATTTCAAAGTATCATTCCTCCATCTCTTAATAACTTTTTTAAATGATAGAGTTCATTTTATTCACAAGGAGAGTTCCTTTAATGATTATTTCAAAGTATCATTCCTCCATCTCTTAATAAATTTTTTAAATGATAGAGTTCATTTTATTCACAAGGAGAGTTCCTTTAATGATTATTTCAAAGTATCATTCCTCCATCTCTTAATAACATTTTATTCTTTTAATTATTTCAAAGTATCATTCCTCCATCTCATAATAAATTTTTTTAAATGATAGAGTTCATTTTATTCACAAGGAGAGTTCCTTTAATGATTATTTCAAAGTATCATTCCTCCATCTCTTAATAAATTTTTTTAAATGATAGAGTTCATTTTATTCACAAGGGGAGTTCCTTTAATGATTATTTCAAAGTATCATTCCTCCATCTCTTAATAAATTTTTAAATGATAGAGTTCATTTTATTCACAAAGGAGAGTTCCTTTAATGATTATTTCAAAGTATCATTCCTCCATCTCTTAATAAATTTTTTTAAATGATAGAGTTCATTTTATTCACAAGGAGTTCCTTTAATGATTATTTCAAAGTATCATTCCTCCATCTCTTAATAAATTTTTTTTCTTAAATGATAGAGTTAATTTTATTCACAAGGGGAGAGTTCCTTTAATGATTATTTCAAAGTATCATTCCTCCATCTCTTAATAACTTTTTTAAATGATAGAGTTCATTTTATTCACAAGGAGAGTTCCTTTAATGATTATTTCAAAGTATCATTCCTCCATCTCTTAATAACTTTTTTAAATGATAGAGTTCATTTTATTCACAAGGAGAGTTCCTTTTAATGATTATTTCAAAGTATCATTCCTCCATCTCTTAATAATAAATTTTTTTAAATGATAGAGTTCATTTTATTCACAAGGAGAGTTCCTTTAATGATTATTTCAAAGTATCATTCCTCCATCTCTTAATAACTTTTTTTAAATGATAGAGTTCATTTTATTCACAAGGAGAGTTCCTTTAATGATTATTTCAAAGTATCATTCCTCCATCTCTTAATAACTTTTTTTTTAAATGATAGAGTTCATTTTATTCACAAGGAGAGTTCCTTTAATGATTATTTCAAAAAGTATCATTCCTCCATCTCTTAATAAATTTTTTAAATGATAGAGTTCATTTTATTCACAAGGAGAGTTCCTTTAATGATTATTTCAAAGTATCATTCCTCCATCTCTTAATAAATTTTTTTAAATGATAGAGTTCATTTTATTCACAAGGAGAGTTCCTTTAATGATTATTTCAAAGTATCATTCCTCCATCTCTTAATAAATTTTTTTAAATGATAGAGTTCATTTTATTCACAAGGAGAGTTCCTTTAATGATTATTTCAAAGTATCATTCCTTCATCTCTTAATAATTTTTTTAAATGATAGAGTTCATTTTATTCACAAGGAGAGTTCCTTTAATGATTATTTCAAAGTATCATTCCTCCATCTCTTAATAACTTTTTTTTAAATGATAGAGTTCATTTTATTCACAAGGAGAGTTCCTTTAATGATTATTTCAAAGTATCATTCCTCCATCTCTTAATAACTTTTTAATAAATAGAGTTCAATTGTTCATATTTTTATCCTCCCAATTTATCAGGTTTAAAGAAGATATTGTGCTTATTAGATTAACACAATTAAATATATTTTAAATGTTACAAAACTATTTAAATATTTTTAGAACCTATCGTTGTTTTCGAAATTAAATATATGTAATTATCTTACGGAAAATTTATTTTACATTAATGTTTAATATTTTCGAGAGATAAACTGTCATTTTTTTCTTATCTGTAGTTTATTTATTTATTTTTTTTTTTAAATATTCTTATTTCAATATTCTATTCTCTTGTATATAACCTTTATTTTTTTTACCATGATGATAAATTAAAAGTAGTTCATTCATGGTAATATTACAAATCAATTGTAAACTAAATATATAAAGTATAAAATATAAAATAAAAATTTTGTTTAAAAAAACAAACAAAAAAATAATTTATTGCATTTCTAAAGGATTTTTTTCTCATAAGATTTTTTATTAATTTAAATTTTTAATTGTGTACGTTAAATTTCACATTCCTTCGACTCTAATTCAACTACAGAGCCGATGAGAGTGTTTTCTCTAAAATGATGCTTCTATCATATTGGACAGCAACTCTTCAGGCCATAGATCTCGCCTGTTCCTCCCCAACCAAAGATATTGATGCCTGTGTTAAACTTGGGACAAGGTTGTCTGATCCAAATAAAACAGACGTTTTGTAAATCAAAATTGGCAGATAGTAAATATTTTTTTTTTTACTTTATTTTGGCCTCTCTTTTGTTTTGGAACAATCCACCTGCTTTCTACTTCAGAACTAAAACCAACCACTACCCATTAGAAAGTTTTTCTAAAGTGGTGCTTCTATCAGATTCTAGAGCAGCTCTTCAGGCTAGACTTCCCATGTTCCTCTCCATCTAAAGATATCGGTGACTGTGTTAACCTTCTGGTAAGGTTATCTGGTCAAAATAAAACGGTTGTTATGCAGTAGATCTCGGCCTACTGCGGAATAGAGGGAAACGAGGCAGCTGCTTTCCTAACATGGAAAGGAGTCTCTTTTTGTAACTAAATAACCAGGAGCTGGCATATAATCCAGTTAAAACAATAATTAAAAAGTGTCTTATGTGCTCCTTCTTTGAAGATGCTGCCCCTAGAAACAGTCACAAGTCCTGGTACGATCCTATTCATGATATCCTTGAATGGCCTAGAGAAAACTCAGTGGCATTGCTACGGCTGTTCTCTGGTCACGATTATCACAGCACCTTCACAGAATTCAACTGACTTCTGATCCTCTCTGTCTTCTGTGTGACAACCAGGAATAAATGGATATGCCTCACCTTGCTTCCTGTCCTGTTCTACACTGCCTCCTGTTTCTTTATGGAAGCGTTATTGGATTTCATTAAATTTTGACTGATTATTAGCTTTTAATTTGTTACATTAGATTATTTTTAAAAAGTTAAATGTTCATCTTCAAATGTAAATTATTATCTTTAAATCTTCATGTTCATCTTAAATGCTACTTCACAAGTAAATATTCATCTTACTTGTTCAGTTAGCCATGAATGTCAACATTAAATTAGTCATGAAAAATTCAAATGTTCATTGACATAGTCATGAAAAATTCAAATGTTCATTAACATAGTCATGAAAAATTCAAATGTTCATTAACTTAGTCAACATTTCCAATGTTCATCTTCAACATCATCTTAGTACCACAATATTAACAAAAAAAAATTTAAATCCTATTACACATTTGGCATATTAACATTTAAAATACTAATTACAAAAAATGCATTAAAAAACTCAATTTAATACTTCTGTTAATAAAAAAAATAATATTCATACACAAATTCAAAATTTTTAAAGTAGATAATTTTACACTCAATTAAATCCAAATTATTTTTTATTTAAAAAATAAAATAAAGTAATTTTAAAAAGATAATTAAGACATTTGTCTGTTACGTATATCTCAAAACAGTAAAAAAATCTTAAAATGCATTAAAAATAATTAACATGTTTATTATAAATCATCAAAGGTACCACAAGAGCTCTTAAAATTTTTAAAACACTAAAAATGCACTGTAAAAAAATTTAAATCATTACAAAATTTGTTTAAAGAAGAAATTAAAAAAGATATTGAAACATCCTGTAAAATTCTTAAAAGTACACAAAAATATTTATTTAAGCTGTATTTACTTTATTAATTTTTAAGCGCAGAATAAACATTAGTAGAAAAAAAATATGTGCCAAAAATGAAGTTCTATTATGTTTGTAGGAATTGTATTTTCATAGTTTAATGAAGTATATTTTAAAAACAATGTTTACATGGTAATCAATCAAGTGAAAATTAATAGGAAAAAAACTTTCATAATAACTCTACTTTGCATTTCTAGTAATGGCAACGTAAAAAAATCGTTTGTCGAAGGCCCTGGAGCACATATTCGAAAATAAGCATGCTCTTGATAGAAATATTTTACAAAAAGCTCAAAGGCTCAACTAATTAATAAACCTTGTGTCAACAGTTTCGAATTTGTAGAAAAAAAACAACAAAAATCTGCCCAGCTTTTTAATATTGTATCCTAGAGGCATTTAGGAGAAATAAAGGAACATAATGTAACACTTTTTGTGAAAGTAAATACAGTCGAGTGTAAAATTCGAGTTTGTCCTGATTTTTTTATCTTCTTTCGTCTGATTTATCTACAAGGATTAGAAGAGTATGAGGTGTTTTTCTGTTGCCACTCATAGTTTTCAAAAGATCAAGAAAGAAACAAATTTGTTTTTTTAAAAAAGATCTTAATTAATCAAATATTTTTCTTTTTTTTGTGTGTGTTGTACACCGCCAGATTCTTCTTCTGAATTTTTTTAAACAATAGATTATGCAGATATGGATTTATAATGTTAAATATGAGTATAGCCGTTACGTCTAATACTGCAACTCAGAGTAAAAATAAAAAAAATGTTTACATAATATACTCAAAAATTCATCTGTTTAATCAAAGAATAAAAAGTTATAAAGAATGAACTTTAACATCTCTTTTCCAAAAAAAAAAAAAGCAGTATATTTTTATTTTGTCTGATGTATCTGTAAGGATCTATTAAATGTTTAAAATTATCAGGTATTTTCATTTCAAGTGAAAATGTTATGCTGCTAATTATAAATTGTTTATATCGTTGTAAATAGACAACTAAAATTCTTGCTCGACAGCTAAACAAAATTATTTGATCCTCTTAAAAAATGAGCAACTAAAAATCTTGTTTTATGATTGCTAAATGACTAAACTACTAAATAAAACAAAAAATGACTGTTAATAAAATTAATTAATCCTATCAAAAAAATAGACAACCAAAAATCTTGCTCTACTGCTAAACAAAATTAATTTTCTTAAGCAAATGAGCAACTAAAAATCTTGCTCAACTTCTATACAAAATTAATTAATCCCTTTGAACAAATGAGCAACTAAAAATCTTACTCGAATGCTAAACAAAATTAATTAATCCTCTTGACTAAATGAGCAACTAAAAATCTTGTTCAACTGCTAAACAAAATTAATTAATCCACTTGAACAAATGAGAAACTAAAAATCTTGCTCGATTGCTTAATAAAATTAATTAATCCTCTTAAATATATGAGCAATCCGTTTTGTCTATAAATTATTCAAACTATATAATTTTTTAGATTTGTAAATTTCAATGCAAAATTTAAAAACATTAATTTTATCATGAAATTTAAAATATAAATATAATTAATTTTCAGTGATAATTCCTATATATATCTTGTCAAAAGTTAGTAATTTTAAAATTGAAAAATAATAAAAAGTTAGTATTTTTTAAAAATATTATGATGTATTGAAAACATCAGCTTTTTTCATCCTTGATCAATAAGACGTAATTAGACCATGTCAAAATAATATGGACTATATGTACATGTAAGCCAAATGTTTCAATATGTTCATATTTAGAACGATATTGTCTATGTAAAGATATTAAATATATAATGAAACATTAGTTATTTAAATGTTGTTGTTGTTTTTCTTATGCCTTTTGTTTGACAACATCTAGACTAAGTCCATGAACCCATGGCGAATCATGATAAAGGGTAAAATATGCAACTTCTTTTTGTCATTGACCTTAGTTGAACTAGATTCATTAGCATGTGAAATTAACATAACACAAACAATAAGTCATTCTCACTGAAAAAGTTTAATAAAAATCTTCGGTTCAAGTCCTTTTTAAACAGTCATTCAAAGTAACAATGTTTTCCATAAAAAATATGTTTTTTTAGAGAATTCCTCTCCTTACTTCGAATTAATTGTAAAGAATTCAATTTCAATTGTAGAGAACACTTTCAACAGTTAAAACACTGCATTAAATAGTACAGGAATTGTAAATAAATCTGTTGCATTTCTTTATTATTATGATTGAACAATATGTTGTTCTGTTATGAGCTCTGTACTATCCACAAAAAACTCGAAAAGTTAAGAAAAAATATTTAAAGCAGATTAGTCTCTTCCAACACCACAAAAAACTTTCTTTTCAAATTATTTTTATTTAAAACAAACACTGATCTTTCAGCTGTTTTTGAATTGCTTGTGCTATAAAACTAACACAAGGTATAAGTTAGTAACATTTCCCAATATCTAATCAAATGCTCTGTTTTTTTTTTTTTTAATTTTTTTATTATTATTATTATTATTATTATTATTATTATTATTATTATTATTATTATCTGAATTTCTGAATGCAAACAGATGATTATTATAATCATATAAAAATATTTTCTGAGGATCAATTCTGATGTATATTAAAGTTAATTTTAACATCATTTGATTATATATGTTCAAGTTCCATTGATGAAGTTAGTGATAAAATGTAACAGCACGAAATTAATTACAATTCGTAAATTCAAGTTCCAATGACGAAATAAGTGTTAATTAGTTAATTGAAAGTTGATTAGTTAATGTTAATTATCTAATTCAAAGTAAATAAGATACAATTCGTAAATCAAGTGAAGAAATAAGTGATAACATATATGATCACGTGATAAATTAAAATTCGTAAATTCCAGTTCCATTGACGAAATAAGTGATAAAATATATCAGCAAGAGATTAATTGCAATTCGTAAATTCAAGTATCATTGATTAAATTCAGCACGAGATTAATTACAATTCGTAAATTCAATTACCATTGACGAAATAAATGATAAAAAATATATGTGCACTAGATAAATTAAAATTCGTAAATTCAAGTACCATTAATGAAATTAGTGATTAAATATATCCACACGAGATTAATTACAATTTGTAAATTCAAATGCACATTGATGAAATAAGTGATTAAATATATCAGCCCGCGATTAATTACAATTTGTAAATTCAAATTCAATTGATGAAATAAGTGATTAAATATAACAGAGTTAGATTAATTAAAACTCGTAAATTCAAGTTCCATTGATGAAATAAGTAATAAAATATATATGAGCATGAGATTAATTAAAATTCGTAAATTATTTCAGTTTTTAATCTATACTAGTTCCTTTTTTTTTGCATGTTTTTTATTTCTCATTTATTTATTTTGTTATTGGGAAATAAAACGGATCAAAAATCTTTTACTCAAATAAGTATAACCTTAGCTTCCCGTTAGTTAATGATCTCGAATGTCTGGAAACGAAATTTAGATAAATCCCATTTCACTTCATGCTCCACCCCTCCTCCACCCTCCCTTTTCGCCAGGCAACTAATTCCACCCTGGCGCGCAGAGCTAAATACAACAATCTATTAATGCGCACCTACAAATTTGCGTAGATCCGTGCGCACATCTCGGATTTACAAGCACCGTTTTAAATTATAATAAGAAAACGAACCGCTCGTACAAAATACATACGAAAGAGATTTAGGGGCCGACGACGTTACCATGGCAACGGCACTCGGACGAATTTATTATTTACATGTTTCATGACATGGTTGTTTCAAGGAGTGACTGTGCGTGTGCCCTAACTGTAACTGCGGAGGATGGGGTGGGAAAGGGGAGGCGTGGAAATGGCGGAATTCTGATGTGAATGTCTTTACTGGATTCTGACAGACTCAACTTGTCAGGAGACGTCATCACCGAAAAAGGAAATTTTCATGAGGAGTAAGAAAAAGCAAAAGAAAAAAAAAAACTGAAAACTGGAGATTGCGGAAAGAAAAGAAGGCTATAAATTTCTAATATTTAGCGTTTGTGAAAATGTCAGACATAACAAGATTAGCGCAATGCATCAAAGAGATCTTCTTTTTTTTTTCGTATGTGTTTGTCTGTGTAAGTGTAAATTTTTCATGGGTTGTTGTTGTAGTGTTTTTTTTATGTTGTTCATAATCCCCAAAATGCGCTGAAGTAAGGTTCAAAAATACCTTTTGTGCATTTCGTGGTCTTGAATAGGATTGCCATAAATAATTGCTTCACCTTTTCACGTGACAGCAATTGAATATTTATACCCGTGTAAGCTTTTGCACGACAACCCTTTAAATCTATCAAACTGAGTCTCTGTTCAAAAGAGTACTTAAGTTGTCTAGATCTAAATGCCAGGGAGCATGGAAACACAATGCCTTCAGAGTATTTTGTATAAGAAACGCAATGAATATTCATTTGGTTTACAAGTACAGATACTTTGTTCTTTTTTTTGTGAAGAATAACTTAGGCCTAACCAGAACTAATTCACATGCAAAGCATGGTATGGAGCCATGAACAATTATCACTTACCACAAAAGGAACTCTTTTATATTTAGAGACAAGTAAAAAAACATTAACACACTATAAGAGAATATCTGAATAACACTTGAGAATAACATGCAGTAAATTTAAATAATTGCTTCCTTTTGTAAATATAATTTACAACACAAATTATTTTATTCCACATTAACACGATGTTTGCTAGATGTTGTTGTCTTGTTTTTTAATGTTGTTCAAGATCCTCAAAATGGCTGAAGAAAGGTTCAAAAACACTTTTTGTGCATTTCGGGATCTTGAATAGATTGTCATAAATAATTGCTTAAAATAATTAAATCTATCAAACTGAGTCTCTGTTCAAAAGAGTGCTTAAGTTGTCTAGATCTAAATGCCAGGGTGTATGAAAACACAATGCCTTCAGAACATTTGTATAAGAAATGCAATGAATATTCATTTGGCTACAACTGGAGATACTTACTCCTTTTTTGTGAAGGGTAATCTTGAAAACCTGATCTAATTCACATGCAACACATGGAATTAGATCAGGCAGAAACAAGGAATGAAGGCAGGAACAATTATCACTTACCACAAAAGGAACAGTTTCATATTTAGAGATAAGTAAAACACACTATAAGATAATATCTGCAGAATGATAGATACAGAATAACCTGTAGAAAATTTAAATAATTGAGTTATTTTTGTAAATATAATTTACAAAACGATTTATTTTATTATTCATTAACACGATGTTTGCTAGATGTTGTTGTCGTGTTGTTGTTTTTTTATGTTGCTTATACCCCAAATGCTCTGTAAAAAATTCAGAAATACTTTTTGTGCATTTCGTGATCTTGAATATGATTGTTCTAAATAATTGCTTCACATTTTCACGTGACAGCAATCGAATATTTATACCCTTGTAAGCTTTTGCACTGCAGCCATTTAAATCTATCAAACTGAGTCTAAGTTCAAAAGAGTACTTAAGTTGTGGATCTAAATGCCAGAGTGTATGAAAACACAATGCATTCAGTGCATTTGTATAAGAAATTCAATGAATATTCATCTGATTTATACTTAGTTCTTTTTTGTGATGTGTAACTAAAGCCTAACGTGATCTAATTCACATATGAAGCCATGAACAATTATCTCTTAGCACAAAAGAAAAAGTACTTAATATTTAGAGATAAGTAAAACACACAAATAATCTTTAAGAGGATATCGGAACAATCATGCAGAATAACATGTGACCCATTTAAATAATTGCTTCCTTTTGTAAATATAATTTACAATACAAATTATTTTATTTCATTGACAAGATGTTTGCTAGAAGTTGTTATCTTGTTTTTTTTTTATGTTTCCCATAATCCTCAAATGCTTTGAAGAAAGGTTCAAAAACACCTTTGTGCATTTCTGTGGTCTTGAATAGGGATTGCCATAAATAATTGCTTCACCTTTACACGTGACGTCAATTAAATACTTATACCCGTGTAAGCTTTTGTAAGACAACCCTTTAAATCTATCAAACTGAGTCTCTATTCAAAAGAGAACTCAAAATTGTCTAGATCTAAATGTCAGGGTGTATGAAAAACACAATGCCTTCAGTGCATTTGTATAAGAAATGCAATGAATATTAATTTGGTTTGCAACTGGAGATACATAGTTTGTTTTTTTTGTGAAGGTTAACTTAAGCCTAGCCTGATCTAATTCACATGCAACGCATGGAATGAAGGCAGGCACAATTATCACTTACCACAAAGGAACTCTTTCATATTTAGAGATAAGTAAAACACATAAACACACTATAACAGAATATCTAAATATTAGATTCAGAATAAATATGCGACCCATTTAAATAATTGCTTCCTTTTTGTAAATATAATCTACATTACAAATTATTTTATTCCTCATTAACTAGATGTTTGCTGTTATATTTAGGTGGTTAAAAATATGTTTACAAGTATCTTTAATCTGTTGGGACTTCTATTTATTAAACCAAACCTGCATTTATGTTAATATCAAGAAATAAGTACATATTTTTAAACCAATTATGCTATTAAATATTACCTTTCTTCCCCCTGCTGTGTTTACTCATTATTAAAATAGTTCTATTTTAGCATGTGATAGATTTTATCTGTATAACTATTCTTGATCCTTCTTTGTGTATTTCATATAAATAAATTATAGTTAATGCACTTGTGATAAATTAATGGAATCCATTACTAAAATGCTTTTATTACAAACATAATAGGATTATAATAACTTTATTTGTAAAAATGCAAAATAAAATTAATTCATGCCTTTGAGTAGAAGGTGTTACCAAGGAAATTTTTGTATACGTATTAATTGTAGCATAAATTATTTTTTTTTTTAAAAACTGAAATGATTTTCCTCCTTAACTTTGAACAAAAACCGATTACAAATTAATTAATTTTTGTGCAATTTGATAGCGATTAAGCTTACTAAATACTGCAAATAAAAACATCAGTATCTCAGTCTTGAATGATGTTAAATCTGGGAAGTAAACTGTTACCTTTTGTTTTAAAAATCCTTACACTACTTTTTATTGCATTGAACTCTTATCGAAAAACTTTAAATAAAAATTTTATTTTATTTTTTTTTTTAGTTTAAACTTTAAAATTTCAGAATATAAATGTTAGGATTGTAGACATTATATAATAATTCAAACATTTATATTCTGCTGTGATTGGGAATTAATCGATTAATTTAGAATTATAAAATAAATCCCAAAATGTGGGTAAAAATGCTAGGTTACAGTAAAAATAATGGGTATAATAATTATAACTATTGTTAAAAATATTATATAACAGATCAGTTTTTACTTACATTAATCATTACTTAAACTTAACAAAACATCAACTACTACAAAACGCTATATAAAATCTGTATGAAAAAAATTGTTTCATCCTCTTAACACATCTCACCAAACCTCCAAAAAAAAAAGTTTAATTTTTTAGTGGTAGTAGTCATTACTTAGAAATTAACAACTACCTACCTATGTTAGTTTATTTTTATCATTGTTCTTGATCAAGAAAATTTAACAAATGAATCCCAATTTGGATACAAATAATTACAAAAACATGATATAATGTATTATTAAAAATTCAATTCACAATGTGGTTCTAATAAAAAAAATATTGTTGAATTGATTATTTTGGCTTCTTATGTTGGGATGATAAATCCATTGATGATGCATGATAATTATGATAGATGTTCTAAAATATCGGTGATAAGAGGAAAAACAGTTATCTATAAACTTGATAAGTTTGTATTTTTAACACAAACTTTAAAATCACTTTAAACTTGTTTTTGAATTACATATTTCACTTTCAAAAACATTTTCAGAATTTAAAGTGAATGAATATTAAATTTAAATATTATTCTCAGTTCGAAAGTCAGAGGTGCTTTTTTAGTACCACAAAAAGCAATCCAATATCAACAGTTCGTTGTTGAACATTCCATCTCCAACAATCAACATTCACTCGATTGGCCAATTTCCTGGCTTCTACGGGCCCAATCAGAATATAGATTCAATTTCTAGCATAAATCACCCCTCTCCCCAGGCAATACCTTAAGCATGCAGGCCAAAAGCAATTTTTTAAACGCCTAGTTGGAGTCCTGCCATTACCTGAAAAAGGGGCCCATTTCAAAAGCACACACTGTTCCAACCCCACTTGGCAATCTAAATAAATGGAGACCTCAATTTGAAAGGAGATGACAGTTCATAAAGCTCTATTCCCTCCAAATAGCCCTCCCTCATCTTAAACTAACAAGGTTTGCTTTCTAAGTTAGCGCAGGTGAGTCTAATAAAGAACACACCAAAAGAGAAAGAAGTAAAAAGAAAAAAGAGAGCCCCAAATGTGCAAAAAGAATAAAAATTGGCGCCATTAACGGCTGGCGGGAAATAGGTCCTTGCCGTGTTGACACGGAAAAGGCATGGCAATAATAACATTGGATGGTATAATGAAAAAGAAAGAAATAATGTTGAAAAAGAAAAAAGAAGCACAGAGTTAATGGGCGATGCATTAGAATTGATCAGTCTGCTAGCAAAGAATTATTCCCATATCGATCGCCAGCGAAATTTTCCCTGCGTTGTGTAAATAGAATTTTTTTTTTTCTTGGCGAGTGGAGGATGTCGTTGGTGCTGATTTGTGGCCATTTTTGGGGTGTCTCTTTTGGAGAAGGATGGGCGCACCTGATTAGATAATGAAGACGATTTATTCTGGTGGATTTATTGCGCCATTGAGTACCTGAAATGCCTGGGAAATGTTGTATTGGAAAGGTTTTTCCAATAATCAGGTGTCGTGCAAAAATGTTAATGTCTTGTGGTCATCCGTCAAGAGGACATCGTTTCTCGTTTACTTCTATTGGGACATTAAATATTTTTGAATTGTACTTGAAAATTCATTTTCATCATATTGATTCCAAGCAACGCAAAACTCTAAATCAAATTTATACATTTTTTATGTTTCATATGTTATTATTGATTTTGGTGATACATTTTTCAGAATTTGACAAAAATTGCCAGGAATTGTCATACATGCTTTTTGCAAATATCAAATATATATATGAACACACTATTTTGTACACAATAGTGTGGTCATATATGGTTTGTAAACATCAAAAATATATATTAACACACTGTGTGTCAAAATAGTGGGTCATATATGTATTTTGTTACTATCAAATATATTTAATATATGAACACATTATTATGTACACAATAGTGTGATATGTAAATGAATTTTATAAACATCAAATATATATATGAACACACTATTCTATACACCAAAATAGTGTGGTCATATATGTATTTTGTAAATATCAAATATATATGAACACACTATTTTCTACATTAAAATAGAGTGTTTTAATACATGATAATATTATTTCAAATTTTAACTATCTTGGTTAATTTATATCTTTATTAGTGTCAAGTAGGACCTCATTTCGGGAGGCTTCAATAATAATATTTTTTTTAACAAATTTTGTTATAAGAAAGTAACATTAAAAATTGAAAACCAGGATTCTGAGAAATTTCAAGAAAGAGATATTCAGTTGATTATTTAACATATTTATGTTCATATCTCTACACAGTAAAACATTGGCATTGTTATAAAATATTGATTTCTTTATAAAGTATTTTTATTTTGCAATAAAAATGATATTTTTTATTTAATTAAAAGAAGACTAAATATAATTTTTTTTCTCATTTGAAAAGTTATTACTTATATAGAATGTTATCAAAATGTGAGCAATCATTTAATGTAGTTATTATGAATTATATTAATAGGGATGATTATGATTCATTTAAAACAAAATTTTTTTACAGCATTGTATCTTTAAAATAATCCCTTTTTAGTGTGTTTTTATTATTTCTTTTTGTTTAAAATAAACGTAGTGTTATACTCCTTTTATGATGTGCTGTACAAAATATTAAGTATAAAGTTAGAAAATAAAAATTTTATTAGCAAATTTAAAATATTTAAAATGTAATAAATCACGTGCTACTAAAAAATTTAATCAATATAACGTGTGAAATTTTTATAAGACACAGATTATTTTTTAATGCTAAACGTTATTATGCATCAATAAAATTTCAACATTTAAAGTTGTTTTGCTGCATTATTCTATATGGGTGATGGCATCATAATTTATTGACGCTATTATTAACAAATGTTTCATTTTTTATTTGAGTGTAACACATTAGAGCTCTTTATGTATTATCTGGATTTAAATGATTTTTTGATACAATCTTTTTTTAATGATAATCTTTTTTATTGTCTTTTTAGTACTTTTGTTTAAAGAAAGTAGTATTTTATTACTTTTTATTATTTGATGGTACAAAATATTAAAATAAGCTTAAAAAAATAAACTCTTATTAGCAAATTTAAAATATTTAAACTGTTATAAATAAATTATTTACGTACAAATCCCTTTGTTACTAATAACTTAATCAATATAATATGTTGAAAATCTTATAAGACAGAATATTTTTAATGATAAACGATATTATGCATCAATAAAAACTAAAACATTTAAAGTCGGTTTTTTTGCTACATTATTTAAAGGATTATAAGGATAATGGCATCATAATTTATTGACGCTATTGTTAACAAATGTTTCATCTTATATAAAGTATAATAAATTAGATCTAATATGTATTATCTGGATTCAAATGATTTTTTTAACACATTGATAATTTTTTTTTATTGTTATTTATTACTTCTTTATATTTAAAGAAAGTAGTTTTATACTCATTTTTATGATGTGCAGCACAAAATATTAAAAAAATAAATTTAAAAAAATAAACTTTCATTAGCAAATTTAAAATATTTAAAATATGATAAATAAATTATCTACGCGCAAATTTACGTGTTATTAAAATCTTAATCAATATAATATGTTAAAAATTCTTATAAGGCATAAAATATTTTTAATGCTAAACGACATTATGCATCAATGAAACTGCTAAAGTTGTTTTTCTGCTGCATTATTCTAATGATTATAAGAATAATGACATCATAATTTATTGATGCTATTATTAAAAATTATTTAACATTTATATGAAGAATAGCACATTACAGCTCATTATGTATTATCTGGATTCAAATGATTTTTAATACATTGTTAATTTTCTATTGTCTTTTTATTACTTCTTTTTAAAAGGAAGTAGTGTTATACTCATTTTTATGATGTGCACAAAATATTGAAGATAATTAAAAATTCAAATGACTTTCAAATTTTTGAATACATTTGTAAAATTTTAATTTTAAATTTTTAATACATTTTTGAATTTACGATTTGATGTTAGGACATATCCATGACAATGCTGGACTTTTTATTTTCAAAAATACTAAACTACAGGAAAGACAGCTATGATGTAAATCAAATGTCTTAAATTTACTCTCTCGAACTATTAATATTAGATTTAATTTATTCGCAGGTAATAGTTATTTTAATATTTTAGACTAAATTGTTGGATTGTTGTAAAATAAGGAAAATAGTTAATTAGATTTACGATTTCATGTTGACATATCCATGGAAGTACTGTACTTCATTTATAACAATACTAAGCTACTGAAAGACAGCTATGATGTAAATCAAATGTCTTAAATTTACCCTCTTAAACTATGAATATTTAATTTAATTTACTCTGGAATAGTTATTTTAATATTTTAAACTGAATTGATGTAAGGATTAAGATATTTTATAGAAAGTTTTTAAAAACCAAAAAGCTTTTTATTTTAGGGATAGGTAATGTTATGCAAGTTTGAGAATGCATTACTAAGAAAAATAAATAAATGATAAATTCTATTTCGCCATATTTTCAAAATTTTTTGAAATTATTCACTTATTATGTAATTTTCAAAAAATAAACATAAAGAGTACATAAAAATAAGGGAAATATTTAATGAAATTTACTATTCCATATGAAAAGAAACATAAAGAGTACATAAAAAAATATTTAATGAAATTTACGATATGAAAAGGGAAATATTTAATGAAATTTACGATATGAAAAGGGAAATATTTAATGAAATTTACGATATGAAAAGGGAAATATTTAATGAAATTTACGATATGAAAAGGGAAATATTTAATGAAATTTACGGTATGAAAAGGGAAATATTTAATGAAATTTACGATATGAAAAGGAAATATTTAATGAAATTTACGATATGAAAAGGAAATATTTAATGAAATTTACGATATGAAAAGGGAAATATTTAATGAAATTTACATATGAAAAGGAAATATTTAATGAAATTTACGATATGAAAAGGAAATATTTAATGAAATTTACATATGAAAAGGAAATATTTAATGAAATTTACGATATTAAAAGGAAATATTTAATGAAATTTACGATATGAAAAAAAAGGGAAATATTTAATGAAATTTACATATGAAAAGGGAAATATTTAATGAAATTTACGATATGAAAAGGAAATATTTAATGAAATTTACATATGAAAAGGAAAATATTTAATGAAATTTACGATATTAAAAGGGAAATATTTAATGAAATTTACGATATGAAAAGGGAAATATTTAATGAAATTTACATATGAAAAGATATATATATATATTATATTATATATATTATATTATATTATATTTATATATATTATATATTATATATTATATATTATATTTAATGAAATTTACGATATGAAAAGGAAATATTTAATGAAATTTACGATATGAAAAGGGAAATATTTAATGAAAAATTTACTATATGAAAAGGAAATATTTAATGAAATTTACGATATGAAAAGGAAATATTTAATGAAATTTACGATATGAAAAGGAAATATTTAATGAAATTTACTATATGAAAAGGGAAATATTTAATGAAATTTACGATTTCATATTGGGCTATATCCATGAAAGGGCTGGGCTTCTTTTATAATAATACTAAGCTACAGGAATGACAGCTATGATGTAAATGAAATGTCTTAAATTTAATCGCTGAAACTATAAAGATTTGAAAACTAGATTTAATTTACTATTAATGTAATAATTATTTTAATATTTCAGACTGAACTGATGTAAGAGTTAAGATATTTTAAAGAAAGTTCTGTACAAATCGAAAGACTTTTATTTTAGGTTATGTAAATCAATGTTATGTAATGTTATGTATGTTCAATGTTATGTATATTTGAGAATGTATTGCTAAGAAAATATAAATAAAAACGATAACTATATACGATTAGACCATATTCTTGAAAGTACTGGACTTCATTTATAACAATACTAGTTACAGGAAAGACAGCTATGATGTAAATCAACTGTCTTAAATTTACTCTCAAACCATGAAATATTAGATTTAATTTACACTGCAATATTTATTTTAATAATTTAGACTGAATTGATATAAGAGTTAAGATATTTTAAAGAAAGTTTTTAAAAATCAAAAGGCTTTTTTATTTTAGGGTTAGACCATGCTATGTAAATTTCAGAATGCGTTGCTAAGAAAATAAAGGAATGATTCCATTTCGCCATATTTTCACCCTTTTTGAATTTATTTATGTAATTTTCAAAAATGAAACATAAAGAATACATGAAAATAAAATATTTAAGGAAATTTGTGATTTCATGTGTAAAGCCATATTCATGTAAGTGATGAGTTTCGTTTATAGCAATACCAAGCTAGAGTTAAGAAAAAAACTATGATGTAAATGAAATGTCTAAAATTTACTTGCTCAAACTCTAAATATTAGATTTAATTTACTCGCATGGAATAGTTATTTTTATATTTTAGACTGAATCGATGTAAATAGAAAGCTAAAGATATTTAAAAGAAAGTTTTAAAAATCAAAAGGCTTTTATTTCAGGGTTAGACAATTTGTGATTACGTTACTAAAAATAAATGATAAATTCCGTTTCCGTTATATTTTTAAATTTTTTTGAAATGATTGTTTTATTTGTGTAATTTTCAAAATGAAAACATAAAGAATACATAAAAATAAAATGTTCAACGAAATTTATGATTTCCATGTTGAGCCGTATCCATGAAAGTGCTGGGCTATGATGTAAATCAAATGTCTTAAACATATCCTCTCGCTCAAACTATACATATTAGATTTAATTTACACTGTAATAGTTATGAAATAGTTATTTTAATATTTTAGATTGAATTGATGCAAGACTTAAGATATTTTAAAGAAATTTAATGAAATTCAAAAGACATTTTTTCGGGATAGACAATGTTATGTAAATTTGAGAATGCATTACTAAAAAAAATAAAAATAAAATTCCATTTCACCCATATTTTCACACTTTTTGATGCATTTATTTATGAGCATAACTCAGTTTTAAAGTTGTATTTACCGCATTATTCGAACCATTTAAAAAACTATGCACATTAAAAAATCTGCATTTATGTGTCTACCAAATACTGCAATAAATTTTGAACCAAAGCATTTATGAAATTTTCAAATACTTCTCCTTTATCGCTATGGCCTGCACATATGAATAACAAAACTATCTGAAAGATGGAAAGAAACAAAATTTTTTATTCCAAAGGACATAAAAAAAAGGTTTCTGATCGAAGGAAAAGATGATTTGTAAAAATCACTTACAGCTGCAACTGCAAGCAAAAAAAAAAATTCCATGGCAGTTTGGATATGTCGTAAGCCATAAGAGATTCTACCTTTGGAATATAAATGGACGTCAAATATGCATTAGTACTCCTGTGAATGCTCTTCTCCGTAACCATAACGGTGGATGAAGGATTTGCAAATACATGGAATGCATAGGAAATTATTTGGAAGTATTTCATCTTAAAAAAAAAAATAGTAAAACTATATTAAAATTATCTTGAGTTATTGTTTTAAAAATTTCTATGCACATTAAATTGAATAAAAAGAAGAAATACAAATATTCTTGAAACTTTGGAGTAAAACACAGAATGCATATCATGAGTTTCTTTTGTAATTTAAAAGTGTCTCAAAAATAATATTTGTTGAAATTTGTGTACATAATTTTTTACGTATTTCACTACATCAACTATATATAATATATATAATCAACTTAATTCTTATCAATCAGTTGATTAAAATAGAATTATTGTTTCAAACGAATGTTTCAAAAGAATGTCTGAATTGTATTGAATAGAAAGACGATATACAAATGTTCTTGAAATTTGGATTAAAATGAACACAGAATACATGTTACGAGTTTCTTTTAAAATTTAATCAAGCCTCAAAAATAATATTTGTTGAAATTTGTGTACATAATTTTACGTATTTCACTACATCAACTATATATATATATATATATATATATATATATATATATATATATATATATAAATATCAATTTAATTCTATATCAATCAACTATACTAAAATATTCTTGAATTATTGTTTCAAACGAATGTTTCAAAAGAATGTCTGAATTGTATTGAATAGAAAGACGATATACAAATGTTCTTGAAATTTGGATTAAAAATGAACACAGAATACATGTTACGAGTTTCTTTTCAAATTTAATCAAGCAAAATAATATTTGTTGAAATTTGTGTTCATAATTTGCATATTTCTCTATAAAATTAACTATATTAAAACTACTTAAAATATTCTTGAATATTTAATATCAATTATTATTATTAATCATATTAATGTTTCAAAAAAATGTTTGTGAGCATTGAATTTAGAAAGACGAAATATTTCTTGAAACTTTGGATTAAAAATGAACACTAAATACATGTTATATTCCTTTGAAATTTAAACAAGCCTCAAAATAATATTTGTTGAAATATTCATAATTTTACGTATTTCTCTAAAAATTAGATATATTAAAACTATATTAGAATATTCTTTAATTATTGTTTCAAGAATATGTCTGTCGGCATTGAATTGAATAGAAAGATGATAAATAAATGTTCTTGAAATTTTTGGTTTAAGAATAAACACTGAATACATGTTATGGGTTTCCTTTGAAATTTAAAAAAGACTCAAAATAAGACTTGTTGAAATTTGTGTATATAATTTTACGCATTTCTCTATAAAATTAACTATATTAAACATTCTTGAATTATTGTCTCAAAAAATGTCTGTGCACATTGAATTGTATAGAAGTATGATATATAAATGTTCTTGAAACTTTGGATTAAAAATGAACACTGAATACATATCATGAGTTTCCTTTGAAGTTTAAAAAAGCCTTAAAATAATATTTGTGTACATAATTTTACGTATTTCTCTATAAAATTAACAATATTAAAACTATATTAGAATTGAATTATTGTTTCAAAAAATTGTCTGTGTGCATTGAATTGTACAGAAAGAAGAAATACAAATGTTCTTGAAATTTTAGATTAAAAATGAACACTGAATACATGTTATGAGTTCCATTTGAAATTTGAAACAGTCTCAAAATAATATTGAAATTTGTGTACCCATTGGAAATATGTTTCAAAAAAATATCTCAAGCCCATTGAATTGAATACGGTATAAAATATTCCTGAAACTTTGGATTGAAAATGAACACTGAATACAGGTTATGAGTTCCCTTTAAATGTAAACGGCCTCAAAATAATATTTGTTGAAATTTGTGTAATTAAATTTTATGTATTTATCTATAAAATTAGTAATCTGTATTTCTTTTAATGAATTGCATAGATAATGAATAGTTTTAGTCTCAAACATGTTGAAAAATATAAATTATAACAAATTTTATACTTAACTGTAAATATTTTTTTACTATTTTATATTACTTATTCAAATTTTACTTTCTGAAATTACACTTTTTTTTTTTTATTGAATAAAAATATAACTTAATAAAAAATATAATTTCATGTAAAATATGAAAAAAATATAAAAATATAACTTAATAAAAAAATATAATAATTTAATGTAAAATATGAAAAAAATATAAAAATATAACTTAATGTAAAAACAGTAACTTTGTTAAAAATTAAACTTAATGTACTGATTTAAATATAAATATTAATCAATGTTATTCGAATTGTTGATTTTGAAACGGTGTATATATTGAATAAAAAAATTCAAATAAATAACAAAAATTCAATTAAATAACAAAATAAATCAAGGTTTCATAAATAAACAAATAATTATTCACTCATGAAATTGGATTTCCTTTCTTATTTTATTAATTAAAATAACATTGATTAATATTTATATTTAAATCAATACTACATTAAGTTTAATTTTTATTTTTTATGTGGGCTTTAGTACATAAATATTTTAATGAAAATGTGTATATATTGATACAAAATATTTTTATATAATAAAAGTATAAATTAAATATTAAAGTTTTATAAATAGAAAAAAACTTTAATAGTTAATTTTCTCATTTTATCAATTCAAATAACATTGATTAATATTTGTACTTAAATAATTACGTTTACTTTTATTTTTTATGTAAATTTACTAAATAAATATTTTTAATGAAGATGTGCGTATATTGATATAAAATTTAATTAAATATTAAAATAAATCAACGTTTCGTAAACAGAAAAAATGCATTCATTTATGAAATTGAAATTCTTTTCTCACTTTATAAATTCAAATAACGTTGATTCTTAGTCTTACTTAAATCAATAGAAGAGTTGTTTCATTATTATTTATTTGGAATTTAAAAATAAATATAAAAGCTTGTTTATTATATACAAAAATTTTATATACTAAAATTTTTAATATCCTTTAATAAATCTAGCTATAAAAATAAAAATCTGATAATAATGACTGTCTTTACGCTAGAAATTGAAAAGTAAATTAATTTCAAACAAAAGTTTTAACGATTCGTAAAAATAAACGGGTTCCAACATTAATATTATGTATTCCATTGACGACATTTAATCTAATAAAAATATGAAGTGGAAAATTTGCATCATCAAATAACATTTTGTTGTTTTAATCACAATAGCTATTATCTTTGCGCTCATCTTAAATTGCATAACAAAAATGACGATATTTCAACAAAATGAAAAATTTAATAAATAAGCCATACTTTATTTCCATAATTTTTAATTTATTAAGCAAATTACTTCTTTGAATTTTAATGTCTTTATATTATAAATTTTTTTTATTAGCAGAAATTAGCTTTCATGTTCAAAAAAGATATAGATAGATTATTAACGAATACAATGAACGAATCGGAGATCTAACAAATACAATGTATGAATCATTGAACGAATACAAATTAATTGAAATCTAACGAATACAAATGAATCAAAATCTAACGAATACAAATGAATTGAAATGATAACGAACACAATGAATCGCAAATCGAAAGAAAACAATGAATTTATCGAAGATCGAATAAATACAATGAATGAATCGAAGATAGAACGAATACAATGAATGAATCGAAGATAGAACGAATACAATGAATGAATTTTGTAAAATTGCTTTCTATGCAATAAGATTTTATTGACAATAAACAAATAGAGTGAAAATTGCATAACAAATTTTATTATACTCAAGAAAGAAATATTATTTAGAAATAATTTTATTTTTAAATAATAAAACAAATTTTATTCAAAAATTATAAAAAAATTAAATCAATAAATATATATTATCTTATTCAGTTGTTATTAAATTATGGGGAGTGAATGCCAAAGAGGAGGGAGGTTAAAGATAGAGATTAAATAATCTTAAATAAATGAAACAATTAACTTCTGATGAACAAAAACCTTAAATATTATGAACTTAAAAATAAGGAGTTTTCTCATTGATAAAAATTGTCGATTTTAAATCTAAATAAAGCATAAATGCTGATTCCTTTTTAACAACAAGTGGCCTTTTTTTTAAAAATATTTGTTTTTATTAAACAACAAATATTGGCCAGGAACAACAAAATATTTTATTTATTTTCTGTTAGAAATTAAAAATTAGTGGTTAATATCAATATAGGGACTTGATGGCGGAGTGACTAGCGATCTAGCACACAGTGCTTCAAGTTTTCCGATTCGAGTCCCGGTGGTGCCATGAATGCTTGTATTAGTTCGAATCCCCTTTAAACCGTAGATACCGGTCTAATATGACTGTTGGGCGTAGGGATGGCAATCCTACTCCGTAAAAACAAACATCTCCTGTCTCGAAATCTGCTAGAAGGCAGATAGCATTAACCCACCTCACCCAAATGATGATGATGATAAGTTGTGAGTAGTACTCGAAGTTATAAAAAATCGGAAAACACTAATATTAATTACATAAAATTTCTAACAATTTTCCAGACTTATATGATATTTTAAAAGTAATCCTGATTATCCATTCAGTGATCAACAAAATAGAAATTAGATTTTTAATTCAGTATATACTGCCGATAAATTCACCAATTAAGCTTATTTATATACTTAGCAATTTTGCACTCTATAAATTTCTGCAAGATTACTTTTTAAAAACAAAACGCAACAGAGCAAAACATATTTCTCAATATTTATTTCATTAAAAAATACAAACTGAAAAGCCTTTCATCCACAGTACGTGCAAGCGTTACTGAAATGAATTAAACGAAATCATTTAACATTGATTGAATCTCAAATAGTGCCAATCTTAAATAATCTACATAAAATTTCGTGAGGCATTTGAACAATTTTCTTTTTGAAGTTCAGATAATTAAATTAATTTACAAGGAGTCATTCCGTTTTACTCAATTAATTGAATGAGAAAGCATTTTGTTCTAACTACATAACTCAATTGACATTCCTCTTGAAGGGAATCAAGTTCTCTGATTTATTTACGACAAAACGGTGTGGAATTTTACATTAAACACACTTAATTGAATTACTTTAGTAATCTCTTACGATACGTGCAATAGCCAGAATAATGTTTTTTTTTTCAGTATAAATTTTATTTCTGCTTTGAAAAATATTATTTTCATGCTTTAAATTATGCTTAATTTAATGTATTTGAACCTTTGTTAATCAAAAATTAATAAGACCTAAATTTTATAGGGTTATTTAATTTTTATATTTCAATTATAAAATAAATAGGATAATATTTATTATAACAAAATTTTCTAATTGCTGAAATTACCTTTTATGATGTGTGAAATTATTTTTCCTGTAACAGATTTTTTACAGGAACAATAACAATACAAAAAAAAAACTTGGTATAATAACATAAATATATAGGATATTTTATATATAAACAATAGTATAAATAATATATCATATACAAAAAAAAATTTGTGGTGTAATAACATATAGTATACAATAAATTACCGTATACGATATATAAACAATAGTATAATAACGTATCGTATACAAAAAAAAAAAAATCCATGGTATAATAACATATCGTATACAATAAATTATCCTATACGATATGTTATATATAAACAGCAGTATAAATAACTTATCGTATACAAAAAAATTCATGAGAAGCAAAACGAGAATAATTTATTATTTAAAACAGGTTTAATGTTAATTTATTTGTTGTTGTTTCTAGTCCCACTTGGCAGACAGGATAATGTAGACAAAGTGCAAGAATCCATGTTGGTCTCATGGAATATGTAATATTATAACAAGATTATACATATATATATATATATATATGTAATATGCAACATTATAATGAGATTATATATATGCTATATATATGTTAAATAATTAGTTACTAATTAACATAATTATTACTAATGTTGCATGTTAATGTAACATTATAACAAGATTATATATATGGGCAAGATATGTCATGTAAACATAATATCATTTAATAAACATAACAAGTTCAAAGAAATCCTTTTTTTCCAGATAGCTCTATATTTGAATTTATCATCAGATTTTGAATGGCATTTAATAAAATGCTGTACTTTGCAGTGTCTCCTTTTTTGCTGTACATTTTCAACTACTTGACCCATCTGTTAAACACATCCTACACTAACATCCTCAGATTATATGATGCCCCCATGTCTAATTCTCCGCCCTGTGTAATGACGTCCTTTTAAGTGGTGTAAAATTCTGACTTGCTTGGATTGGGGGTTCCATAACCCGAGACCAGAGGCTCGCTTCGACCGAGAGTAGAGTTGCTTTGAACTCCACGTGAGCCAACAAGTTAATTACGGGAGGGGTGGCACGCTCAAATGATTCCGCGCGTAACAGTACGCTTGGGGATCGATGCTGCTCCCTCCCTTCATGCAGGGAAAAGGGCTCCGTTATGGGGGCTCTGATAAACTGGATTACGCTGTAAGACAATGCTCGCCATATCTATTCTTTCCCTCCTCCTGTTTCTGATGTGTAGTATCTCGTATTCTGTACTAATGGGAATTTTCAGAATAGGAGGGAAAAGCGATGAATATTTTCCATATATTCTGATTTACCAAAATGTTGCTCGTATACCATATTTATAATTATAAAATATAAGAGTATTGTTTTGAATAGATGGGGTTTTCGTGTCCTTGAACAGTTTTGGTTTTGTTTACAGTTCCATGATGAGCTTTTTTTAAACATAGTATTTAAAAAAAAAGATGAATAAATTCTGTATACTGTGGGCAATGCAAAATGTTGTTCCTGTACATATTTATAATTATTACCCATAAAATATATGGGTATTGTTTTGAGCAGATGAGTTTTTCGTGTCCTTGGCGCCCTTTTTTTTTTTTGCTGTCCTGACCCTTTTAAATTTTGTTTACATTTCTATGACGAACTTTTTTATATAGTATTAATTTATATTCTTTTTTTTTGCTCGACGCTGGTGCGTCTTATTCCGTGCTCTTGTAAATTTTCAGAAAATGAAAAGTTATATAGATATTTTCTAATATTATAAATAATTTCCAATGCAAAATGTTGTTCCCATGTATATTTATAATTATTACCCATAAAATATATGGGTATAGTTCTGGATAAGTGGGTTTTCGTGTCCTTGACCACTTTTGATGTCCAGAACGGGAGGAAAGCGATGAATAATTTCCATATACATATTATGACCAATGCTAAATGTTGTTCCTATAATATTTATAATTATTACTCATAAAATATATGGGTATAGTTCAGAATAAGTGGGTCCTGACTACTTTAAATTTTGTTTAGACCTGCATAACGAGCTTTTTTTATACATAGTATTTATTTTGCTCGACACATCTATTCATTTTCCTCCTATTTCTGATGTACAGTACCCCTTATTCCGTGCTCTTGTGAATTTCCAGCATAAGATAAAAAGTGAGGAATAATTTACATGTACTATTACCAATGCAAAATGTTGTTCTTATACATATTTATAATTATTACTCATAAAATATATGGGTATCGTTTTGAAAAGGTGCATTTTTCATCACATTTGTGTCTTTGACCACTTTAATTTTTGTTTATTTTTCTGCTTTTTTATGCATAGTTTTAATTTATATTTTTCTTCTTTGCTCTGCATATCTATTCTTTCTCCTTGTTTTTCTGATGTGTAGTATCTCTTATCACGTGCCTAGCAGTTCATTTTGAATTGTCTAACTTTCAGAACGTAAACGGAATATTGCATTAATTTTCACAAAATAGTATTTAAGGATCAATTATATTCAATAAGTTTAGTTCAATCATCACTTAACATTATATATTGAAACTCCATTGAAGAAATAGGCGATAAATAATGTCCACACATAATAAATTGAAAATCGTAAATGACTTCAGTCTTTTATTTAAAATTATTATCATGAATATAGGTATTTACGAATAAAATTTTGATTCAGTAAATGTAGGATGATCAAAAATAATTTAATTTAACTGACAGTCAATTAATATCTTGCAATGTAAAGTTAATCGAGCTAATAATACTTTAAACTCAATATCAAACATTTACCAGGGTATAATATGTTTAATAAGTAAGAATTTAAAGATTTTTTCAAACTAATTCGTCTTTCTAGATAGTAGACTAAAGAAACTACAGGGAAATTTTCCAGACTTCTAAATATGTTAAATATTGACGAATATTGATAAATTATCTTAAAGTTAACGATATTTTACAATTGTAAGACAGTATACCTAGTAAATTTATTTTTGTTAAATTAATCCATATTATTA
Source organism: Caerostris extrusa (assembly GCA_021605095.1). Taxonomy (NCBI): domain Eukaryota; kingdom Metazoa; phylum Arthropoda; class Arachnida; order Araneae; family Araneidae; genus Caerostris; species Caerostris extrusa. The sequence continues at coordinate 356,800 of BPLR01020284.1, read as the reverse complement.
TAGAAAGTAAACCAAATATATATCGTAAATAACAATGATAGTTATTAACTAAAAAAAAACTTTTAACTATTTATATATTTATCACAATATTTTGTATTAACAAGAGTAAATTTTATTTAATTTAATATGTTAAAAAGAGTTTGATTTTTTTAACTTAGTAAAAGCCATTATTTCTTTAAGAAATAAACTTTCTTTTAATTAATATTAATGCTTGTTGTTAATTGAATGTTTTTAGAAACATTAATACTTTATTAGCTATATAATGTTGAATATTTTCGCACTTGTACAATAATGATTTTTTCAGCGAATTCATTATAAATATTTAAAGCATTTTCCATCAAACACATACCAAGTTGATAACTCGTTGAAAACTGTAAATCTTGTTACTTAGAAAACATTAAATAAAACATTTGCAAATTAAAATATAAATCTAATAATGTTTCATAGCATGTACTCGATAATATAAATTATGTATTTATACATTATAATCAACAGAAAGTGTGAGATCTTTCCATTGATTGTAAAAAAAGGAAACCGTAGAATTGATTGTGGAAAGTTGAAAACTTTCCTTAATTGTAAAAAAAAAAATGAAACTGTAGAAATTGATTGTGGTAAATTGAGATCTTTACATTGATGATAAAAAGGAAACTATGGAAATTGCGGTTGTGAAATGTTGAGATCTTTCCAATGATTGTAAAAAAAAAAAACTGTAGAAATTGATAGTGGAAGGGTGAAATCTTTACTTTGACGGTAAAAAGGAAACTGGAAATTGTTTGTGTAAAGTTAACATCTTTCCATTGATTGTAAAAAGGAAAACTGGGGAAATTAATTGCGGAAGGTTGAGATCTCTCCATTGATTGTAAAGAAAATGAAACTGTGGTAAGTTGATATTTTTTCATTGACTGTAAAAAAAAAAAATGTAGAAAATTGTGATTTTTCCATTGATTGTAAAAAACTGTAGAAATTGATTGAGGGAGATTGAGATCTTTACATTGATAGTAAAAAAGGAAACTGTGGAAATTGTAATTGTGAAATGTTGAGATCTTTCCAATGATTGTAAAAAAAATGTAGAAATTGATAGTGGAAGGTTGAAATCTGTACATTGTTATTAAAAAGTAAACTGTGGAAATTGATTGTGTAAAGTTGACATCTTTTCATTTATTGTAAAAAAGAAAACTGTAAAATTGATTGTGAAAAGTTAATATCTTAATCATTGATTGTAAAAAAAAGTTGGGAATTTGGTTGCGAAATGTTAAGATATTTATGTTGAGAAAAATTGATAGTAAAAAAAATCTAATCATTACAAAGCATTATCATTATCTTTATTTGAAAGAAACAATATTCTACTTTAATTTCTGGCATTTAATAAATACTACTTAAATATTGATATTTGCTGTGACCAATATTCATGGAAAGGGCTTGATTATGGCATCATTTGAACTAAAATATCTGTTAAAATCTCTGCAAGCATCATTAAAAGTTTTTCTCTGACTTGGAGAATTGCATCAGTGAAAGTTGATATCTTGGATATGGATATAAAATTTTAGATAGAAAATTTCAAGTAGTATAAGTGGAGATTTACTAGTGTTATTAATTTTTATTGGTGTTCGTATCGCACTGCTGGGAATCAAAAAGTGTTAACTCATCATTATGCTTCCTTCATTGTATAGTAGTGAACAAACTCATTCATATGCATACGCATTGCACCACAAATGCCCCGTGAAAAAACATATTCAAAGTAAAGTTCCGTAAATGCCATAAATGAAATAAGTAAATCATTTAAGGAGAAATAAATTCAAACCGTTTTTTTTTTATCCATTAAAAAAAAAAGAAAACGGGATTAAAAAACAGAGGGTAAGAAAAACAACAGAAACGCGTGAAATTCTCACAAAAGAAACCGATTAAAATCACCCTTCCGCTGCAAGGCGTTAATCAAATTCATTCCGAAATGCATCACCGAACTAATGCACTGTAATGACAAAAAACTAAGGCGACGCCATTCCACATTAATTGTCACTAAAACTGGAACAATGAAAAAGGAGTTGAAAAAAATTTGGCGCAAAAAAACAAGAGAATGTCGCCAAATTAATGAAAAAAATAAAATAAAATAAAAAATCATTCTGAAACGAAACGGAAATTTCACAAATCAATTACTGCGCATTCGGGTCGAGCCCTTTCAATGGTTCAATAACCATCTATTCGATTTTTTTTTTTCTGGCAACAGAGAGAGAGAAAGAATGAGAAAGATGGACAACTCTTTTTGGTTCTTTTTTTTTTACTACACCACCGTCCATTGTTGTTTTGGAGGAAGACTTTTATGATTATTTTTTTGTTATTATGTCTGGGTTGAACTTGACGTGACAGTGTGCTAATGAGTCCAAACGGCGTCAACTGCTCACTGGGCCGAGTCAAATGGAACAATAAATTAATAGCCGACCCCCTTTTTCGAACGTTCTTTAATTCCTTTTCACTGGCAGACGAGATATGAGCTAATGATGCAAGCATTGCTCCATACGCTGATCTCTAAATTAATCGATTTTGTGCATCGCCATTTTAGTCCGAGCTGCGAAACGGGAGAGAATGCTATTAACACCAGTTTTCCATTAATACTGGGAAAAAAAAAAAAAATTCGTTTTCTTTCTTCTTTTTTCCCTCCAATCGTGTTCCGGCTCCTTTTTTCCCTTTTTTTTTTTTTTTACTTTACTTTCATTATTATTATCATTTTTTTTTATTTTTGAGTTCTTTTTCTTTTATCTATTCCGGTCATAGAAAGGACTGCTGAGAAACTTAAGAAATTACTTCCCCACTTTCCCGACGGAGAATCCTTTTTTTTTTTTTTTTTCTCTCTCTCCAGGTTTTCCCTCTTCTCTTACAAGTTTTTTTTTTTTTTCACTTCACTTCGGTATCTGCAGCCGGCAGACGATGCATAATTCAGCGGTGGCGGTACGGTTGCAGGTACAATCCGTTCTCAAAACGCATTTTTAATCGTAGCTGTGACGCGATATGCCTTCTAATTTGATTAGGTTCTAACTTAAAGGTTTTCTGGGAGTTTTTTTTCTCATTATTTCTCTCATCTCTCTCTCTCTCTCTCTCCCTCTCTCTCTATCTTCCTTCTCAAAAATTTTTTTGTAAATTCTCACAGGGAAAACAGGATACGTCCCAAACATCATCCAATTCAAGCGAGTAAAAAAAAAAGCCTCAAAGAACCGGAAAAGCTATATCTCCATTTTTTTCGGGATATGTTTTTTATTTTTTCTGGATTTATTTCAGTTTATTACATAGCAAGCTACGGCATTTTAATAATTTTTGATAACTGTCTACTTTCGTTCTGACATTTATTATTTAGAGAAAGTACTTCAAGTTATTAAGAAAACTGCAGTTTATTTCCACTGCATAAGAAATGGGCTTCGTTTTAGATTTGATGCAGAATTTTTTGGCTAACAAAATAATTTCTTTTAAAACAGCAAAATTTTGAACTGAAATCTATTTTTATATAATTGCATTACCTTCACATATACGAAAAACTAAATGTCAATAAAAAAAATTAAATACTTTTTTTATTGACATTTAGTTTTTCGTATATATGTGTTATAAGCACGTTAATCTGAGTTAGAAGAATTAAATGGATAAAATTTTATGACATAGAGATTGTTTCATTTCTGATTGTTTTTCCTTTATTTTATTTTAAATTAATTTTCTGATTCTAAACTTTTTCTTAAAAGAGTTTTCAAAGACTGGTTGAATCTCGTTTATTTAGGACTTTTCAAAAGTATTTAGCATAATTTCTATTTTAGAAATTAGATTCTCTAACCTACAACTAGATATATGTTTGTTTCTTACAGTTACAGTTTAATTTGATTCAATCTGTATTCATATGGGGTACAAGTCTTATTGCCAAAAGCAGATCTGATGTATAATTTTGAGATAAAATTCTGTAAGATATAACATGTATGTCTAAAACAATTCCAAGGTCAAATTTAAACTAAAATCTTACATATTCCAACTTATAAATAATAATTCACGTTATGTAACTAGCATATCCCTCAAATTCTAAAATAAGCTTCAACCACTGTGAAATAAAATATCAACTTTGTTTGTGCATTACATCAATATTAAACTCGCCTGCTAATAAACTATTTGTTACATTTTTCTATTCATAAATCAACTTGGATCAAATCAAATTACCCTATTTTATTTATATATTAAGATTTTCGACGAGGAATTTATAAAATCATAAATTATTCAGCAACTCTACTGTGATTAATGGTTTTCCATCAAATACAGTCAAAGCTGTTTCCTCAAATGCATTCATTGTTGTCCTATCAAATATTTTCAAAGTTATTTCATCAACACTCTCAAAGATTTTTCATCATTCAATCTTTGTTTTTCATCTTTCAATTTCATCATTTTCAGGCCTATTTTTTCAAAGCTATTTCAACAAATACATTTCAAGCTGTTTCAGCAAATCTACTCAAAGATCTACTTAAAATCAAATCTACTCAACTCAAATTTGTTTTCATCAAATATTGTCATCGCTGTTTCATCTATATCCCAAAACTTTTCTATTAAATACATTTAACTCTGCTTAAATGAATACACTTAAAGCTGTTTCATCAAATATTGTAATTAAAGCTGTTTCATCAAATATTGTAATTAAAGCTGTTTCATCAAATATTGTAATTAAAGCTGTTTCATCAAATATTGTCATCGCTGTTTCATCAACGCTCCAAAAGCTTTTTCATCAAATACATTTAAAGCTGTTTCAATAAATACTCTTAAAGCTGTTTCAACAAATGCTCTCAAAGCTGTTTCAACAAATGCTCTCAAAGCTGTTTCATTAAATAATGCCATCACTTTTTTATCAAAGACATTTAAAGTTGCTTCATTAAATAATGCCATCACTGTTTTATCAAAGACATTTAAAGCTGCTTCAATAAATACACTTAAAGCTGTTTCATCAAATGCATTCATAGCTGTTTATCTAAATACGTACAAAGTTTTTTATAAGGTACACTCAGATCAGTTTTTAATTAGATCTACTATGATAAATGCTTAGTTTTTTTAAATAAAATACGGTATATGACAAAATATTATTATTCTAATATTTATTCTCTAAATTTTGTTTAATGTGAATACGTTGGGTATTCCTTAAAAAGATTTTCAAGACTGAATTCTCAACAGTGAGATATATGATTTGAAACAATTATTTTTCTTTGATTCTTTTACGTAATTCATTTTGATGTTTCAAATGTGTAGATTACAGGAAATGACTCCTAAATTAATAAAACTGCTTTTGTAAAACAACATTTGTAAAGATCATATATAAAAAATTAATTCAACTAAATAAAATTTAATAACAAATAATTATTAATCCGTATGGTTTTATTAACTATTATGATAGTAAATATTAATTATAATAAGCCTAGTATTATTTAATTTAAAAAGTTTAACTACTCGTAGCATTACAAATTTGAATAAGAGATCAAAACATCAAAATCTAAAATGTAAATTTCATCAGAAAAGTTGAATTATTGGCAGTTTTTTATTTAATTACATGTTATAAATATTTTATATTTCATTTATTCTTTTAAACTTTAGTCTTTAACTTTTGATTCGTACATTTTTTCCTTACTGTTTTGTTTAAAAAGTTTAGTAAATTGTTTGCTTAAGATATTTTTCGTGCAATGTTTGATTTTCCTAAAAACATTTTTCATGCTAGTTTTCTGTAAGTTCTGTTTCAATCCTTTTATGTCAGATTCAAGATGGATTTTCTTTTTCAAGTGAATTTTTATAATATTTTTTGTTATTATTTTGTAAGTTTAATGTCAAACTTTATATATTTCAGTTTACTATATTTTTTATTATAATTTTATATTTATAAATATTTTATTTGGATTTTCAAAGTTTAATGCTATGTTTGATGTATTTTGTAAAGTGCACTTATGTTATATAAATATTTGTTTTCAATGTAATACGTTAAGTTTAATGTTATCTTTATTTAATTTTGTATGGTAAATTTTATTTCAAAGTTTGTTATAAAGCATGTTTGTATAGCAAATTTTTGTTAAATCACGTATATATTTTGTATTAAACAGAGCACGTTATATATTGAACATAATATATTGTATTATTAAATTTTATTGAATTGTTTTTTAAATATATTGTAACATTTTATGTCAAATTATGTATTTTATTTACAAAGTTAGTGTTTTCCTAACAATTTTTAACTCATACAAATTTTTCCTTTACTTTTTAAAATATATTTATTGCATTTTATTATTATTTGTTATCTTGTATCTCTTATTTTCAAAAGCAGTAGTTTAATATTTATTATAATTTTAGAATGCATTTGTCTTGCAATATTTTTTTTTTCAAATGTTAATGGCAGATTTAATATAACTTACTGTTTTTATATATTACATATAACTGTTTTCTTAATATATATATATATTGCAATTTCAGTGGGGTTTTTCTAATTTTAAGTGAAACTCATATTTACTTTTTTTTTTAATGATTTCAATGGTAGACCACTTTGTCTTGTGATTATTGGATTTGAATTCAGATAATCCTTTTAAAATATTAAATAATTAATTTTCTAAATAAAAATATTAATATTAATATATACTTTTATTTCAGTTTTTATGCTTTTTTAAATTTATTTTTAAATAAAATTTAACATTTACTTTCTTTTAATGGTTGCAATCATAGACTACTTTGTCTTATGATTATTGGATTTAAGTTTGGATAATCACTTTAAAATGATTAAACAATTAATTTTCTAAATAAAATTATTAATTTATTGTATATATTCATTGAAATTAAAAAAATTTAAACAATATAAATTATTTGCTAAAAAAGAAATATAGTTTCAGAACTCTGTAGAAAGATAAAAATGAAAATAAGGGCATTTTTTTTTTTTAAAATTGCATTTTGTAAATTTTGAACAGAAGACAGAAAGCAATTGCAGAAATAACAGAAACATTATTTGTATTTACTAGAAAATTATTTAAGAACTGTAGTTAATTCTTAATTACTGTAGTTAATGAATTAATTAACTGTAGTTAATGAAAATTATTTACTAGTTATTCAATACTCTATTGAATAACTAGTTTTTTTATTGCAAAAAATATTTTTTCCAATATTTTTTTATTTTTAAAATATATTATTTATTATTACTATTTTTTATTATTTTATTTCTTTTTTTTTTAAAATTGGTAACTTAAAAATTGTAAGCCGATTACTAAAATTCTTTTCTTTTTCATACTTAGAAATAGAAAAATGCTTCTATAAATATAAGAAAAATATGTATTGCTAATATACTATAAGACGAACTCCTTTTAAATAAAAGTCACATAAAAAATTTAATTACAAAACAATTTTTTTTTCTAAATGTAGACAATAGTTTATGAAGAAATTGTTAAATATTTTAATAAGCTAAAGCAATAAAAACAGTTTTTATGCAGTTATTTGTTGACTTTTATCAATGCAGTTTTTTAAATGTCACAGACTATAATTTCATTTAGTAGAAAAATAAAATATTTCGCTTTATTTTTGAAAAAAAGATTATAATTAAAATACTAAAGAAGAAATATGCTTAATAAAGTTAAATTTTGTTTATTACAATAGTTTACCAATATATATAAGGCTAAAAATTAAAGTCATAAATGTTGTTGCGCGTATAATTTTTACTTATTGAAAAGATAAATTTCAAAGCAATTAATTATAGTTAGTTAAAAATAGAAACCAACAATACAAAAGATATATGCATATATATATAGATCACCTTGTTAATTATGTGACCATTTATTATCATCTAATTTTATCTGAATCATCTGATAGTGTAAAAATTTTCTAAATGGAGATCTTAATAAATCCTTTAAAATAAACTGTGTTTGAGACAAACTTAAGAAGAACTTAATCGAAAAATCAAGATCTATAATTGGCCACTTTAACACTTTATACCCCATATTACTCATAGATTCTCTTATAAAAAATATGAAGCTAATTGTCTAAATGTCTACATTTAATCTCATGGCAGAAAGATTTTGCTCTATATTTTAGTTTCAGTATCACTTTTTTCTTCTAAAAGATCTAAACTTTAGAAGAAAAAAAGTGATAAAAAAACAGCACTTATCTCAGATTAGATTATTGTACGACGTAAAACCTTAATTTAATAATATTGTGTTATATAAAATATCTATAATTTTATAAAAATTGCTTTTAAATTAGCTATTACACTAGGGTCTCTAGTTATTAAAAGGGGACTATATACATATATAATAGCTAATTTAAAAGCAATTCCATATATATATATACTAATTAATTCGTTTTTATTAATAGAAGAAAAATCTACAAGTTAAACTACATTCAAGTAATCGCCAAATCACAAAATTGGGCTCGTTTGATTTGGCTTCATTTTTGTGGCGCCAACTGAACTATAAGTTTCCAAATGTGGTAAAACGGGTTTCTTGTACTGTTTGCAGTTCACTTCACTTACATCCGTAACCAGTTACTTGGCGGACTTTGGCGAAAAGAATTTTTGACGCAAATTCCCAACGGCCCCTTTTCTGCAATTTTAAACAAGCAATAATTATAAAATTTTTGGTCTTAAAATAGCCTTGCCAGCAGTGTCAATATTACAAATGTTACATGAATATATTGAAAGTTATAAAAACCGCCAACGAAGTTGCCATATTTCCTCGAAACATTTTATATTTCTTTTACAAATCCTGATCGTATAAAATTAATACATAAATTATTACAGAATTATTTAAAAACAAAAGCACTTTAATAATAAGTTATAAATAAAATTTAAAAGCAAGAAAAACTATATAATATATAAAAATAAAAGAAATTGTTCTGTAACCGTGTTTCTTTCTACACACTAGCAAGTGCGCCCCCTGACATTTAAGAGAAATGGTCAGTTGGCCTACAGACTCTCATCCGGTGAGGAAGTATATTTCGCTCATCTTGCACATAGCTGAGTATTGAGTTTTTGGCTTGAAGTGGAATCCTTCCACGAATCTATAGTTATCTGTCTTTAAATGAGTTAAATATTTTATGTCTCTAATTGTATGTGTGTGATGTTTTTACGTGTCTAAATAAAGCTGTAAGTTCTCAAAATTGTGCCTTAAGCATCTCAACCCAACCACACCCAGTTATAATCTGGTTGTTTAAGCTGCGCACTAATTTTAAATATTTACAACAGTGCATAACAGTACCACTTATTTGATGCCATTAGGTTTTAAATATATTAAAAATTATTCAAAAATTTCTTTTCTTGAATATTTAAAAGGAAATCAAAATTTGCGATTCGTGAGATAAGAAAGTTATAGCATGTTAAATTTTGCATAAATTACAATGAAGATAATTAAAAGCTATTGTGAATTAAAATGTTTACAAGTATTAAAATAACAACATGTTACGAAACTTTTAACGATAAATGAAAATTTTAATAATAAAATAAGTTAGTTAAACAATAACAATATTATTTTTGATAGTATTAAAATAGTATAGTATATGCAAATATTATATGCAATATATACAAATATTAAAACAATACTTTAAACATGTTACGAAACTTTTAACAATAAATCAAAACTTATTGCTTAGTTAAACAATAAGAGCATTATCTTTCATCGTTGTAACAATGTTTTAGTATTATCTCATCCTTACCATAAATAAAAAAAATTATTCAATTTAGTAAAGAGTAATTGTAAAAACTGATGTTGAAATAAAAAAAATATTAAAAGCAAAATCAATAAAAAAATTGCTTGAGACAATCATTAAAAAAAAATTGCATTTTTACAATCATTCATGTTAAATTAATATAGGTTTTAAAACATTCATCAAATATAAAAACGTGTTATAATTATTCATATATCTTATTTATAATCAATTAGCTTTACAACATAGCATTACTAAGCAAGAAAACATTGCTAATTGCTATTATTTAATTCCGATAAATTCTTTTTATTTGTTCCTTTTTAAAGTGAATTTTAAATAGCAATGTACCGTACAATTCTAAATATTCCACTTTTAAATATTTTTTTTTTTTTTTTCTTTTCTCTGTCATCATAATTCATATATCATGTAAAATGATGGCAACGGAACGATTATTGTCAGCTGCATGCTGAAGTTTCTCTGCCATTAAAGAATCTCTGCAGTGAAACGGGGTTTTACAGAAATAGGGCGTCTTCGTTTGGTTGTTTCCAATTGAGTTCTTCCAATATGGATGCTAGTCATACTTAAATTAAAAAAATATTCAATTTGGTAAAGAGTAATTGTAAAACTGCTATAGAAATAAAATATTAAAAGCAAAATCAAAAAAAAAAAAAAAAAAAAAAAAATTGCTTGAGAAATTCATTAAAAAAATTGCTTTTTTTACATTCATTCATGTTAAATTAATATAGGTTTTAAAACATTCATCACATATAAAAAAACATTATAAGTATTCATATATATTATTTATAATCTATTAGCTTTACAACATAACATTACTAAGCAAGAAAACTAACATACATTGTTATTATTTAATTCCATTAAATTCTTCTTATTTTTTTCTTTAGGGGAATTTAAAAATAGCAATGTACCATGCTATTCTAAATATTCCATTTTTAGATATTTAGTTCTTTTTTTTTTTTCTTTTCTCTATCGTCATAATTCATACATCATATAAAATAATGACAACGAAACGATTACTCTCAGCTGCATGCTGAAGTTCCTCTGCCATTAAAGCATGCCTACAGTGAAACGGGTTTACAGAAATATGATTGTTTTCAATTGCATTCTTGCAATATGGATGCTAGTCATATATTTTACTGGTACAATAAATTAAATAATATTGTTAGTTAAACAATAACAACATTATTTTTGATTGATGCAACAATGTCTTAGTATTATTTTATCCTTACCATAATTTAAAAAAAAAATTAATCAATTCAATAAAGAGTAACTGTAAAATTTTCACATTCAATAATGCTAAATTATTATAGGTTTAAAAACGTCCATAAAATATAAAAACATATTATAATTATTCATATATATTATTTATAATCTATTAGCTCTACAACATAACATAAGCAGGAAAACTAACATAACATAGCTATAATTTAATTCCGATAAATAATTCCTATTTTTTCCTTTTTAAAGTGAATTTAAAATAGCAATGTACTGTACAATTCTAAATATTTCATTTTTAGGATATTCCTTTTTTTTTTCTATCTTCATAATCCATACATCATGTAAAATGATGACCACGAAACGATTATTGTCAGCTGCATGGTGAAATTTCTCTGCTATTAAAGGATGTCTGTTATTTTTAGTTATTTTTTTCTTTTCTTTTCTTTATCATCATAATTCATGCGTCATGTAAAATGATGACTACGAAACGATTATTGACAGCTGCATGCTGAAATTTCTCTGCCATTAAAGGATGTGTGCAGTGAAACGGGTTTTACAGAAATAGGGCTGGTTGGTTATTTTCAATTGCGTTCTTGCAATATGGATTCTAGTCATATATTGTATTGGCACAATAAATTAGTTAGTTAAATAATAACAACATTATTTTTGATCGATGTAGCTATGCCTTAGTATTATCTCATCCATCATCTCATCTTAGTATTATCTCATTATCTTATTACTATAAATAAAAAAATTATTCAATTCAATAGAGAGTAAATGTAAAACTTTCACATTCACCAATGTTAAATTATTATATATTTTAAAAACATCCATAAAATATAAAAAGGTATTATAATTATTCAATAAAAATTATTTAATTCAATAAAGATAAATGTAAAACTTTCACATTCAATAATGTTAAATTAATATAGATTTAAAAACATCCATCAAATATAAAAATGTATCATAATTATTCATATATATATTTATTTATAATCAAATAGCTTAACAACATAACATTACTAAGCAAGAAAACTAACATAACATTGCTATCATTTAATTCCATTAAATTCTTCTTATTTTTTTTCTTTTTAGAGGAATTTAAAATAGCAATGTACCATGCAATTCTAAATATTCCATTTTTAGATATTTAGTTTTTTTTTTTTCTCCTTTTTTTCTATATTATCGTAATTCATACATCATGTAAAATGATGACAACGAAACGATTATTGTCAGCTGCATGCTGAAGTTTCTCTGCCATTAAAGGATGTCTGCAGTGAAACGGGTTTTTACAGAAATAGGGCGTCTTCGTATGGTTGTTTTCAATTGCTTCTTGCAATATGGATGCTAGTCATATATCCTATGACAGCGCTCAGAACATTGGGGGGATTTTTTTTTACACGGAATTTACAAGCACGCAGAACAAAATCGATTATTATGGATGCGCTGATATAAATGATAATGTATTTTGAAATGGAAGTTTCGAAAATAAAAATTGAAATTCTTATTCAGTTTTACTATACTTGTTTTATATTCTTCGGTCTTTCAAAAGATTGCCAGCTTTATTTGAATTCAGTAATATTTTATCATAGAATATTTTATAACAGATTGTATTATATTTTAAAAGGCTGTGTAATTATAAAAATAAATGAGATAAATGAAATAAATGAAATGAATAAAAATATATGTTGTTCATATAAAAATAAATGAACAACGATACAAATTTTTGATCATGATCACCTCAGATATATCGCCAAATTGATAATATTTTTAAAATGAACAAAAAGGATTATAAATGAAATTTACAAAAAACGTTTGAATTGAAAATTAAATCAAAATTTTAGATTATTTTGTATATTTAAATAACTGTTTCTTTCTAATATAAACTTTTAAATATTTTTTTTTTTAATTTTAGAAGGTATAAATTAAACAATCAAGTTAGCAACCAAATAAAACTATTGTTAAGAATAGCATAAATTATTATTTTATTTTATTTATATAAAAAGAATTTAAATAGCAACTTTATAAAAAATTTCGCTTTTTTATATATGCTTTACTTTAGCTGAGAAAATATAAATCATACATTTCACACAATCATATACTTCCTACAATCATTACTTCATACAATCATAATAAATCCTACAATCATATACTTCATACAATCGCAATAAATCCTACAAACATATACTTCATTCAGTCTTATAATTAAATTACTAATAAACTTAAATCTTTTTGAAATCAATATTGACGTCACCGAAATTACTATTATTTTAATTATCATTACTTTTAAAAAGCTTTTATTGCTATTTTTCAACTACACGTTAGTACTATATATTTGCTATAAATAATTTTCATTTTATTCCCCAACGTCTTTTTAGTGACATAAAAACAATATTCAAACCAATATTTATCTGTATTGTCTAAGAATAAAATAATAATAGGTTTTTAAATATTACATTTGTTGTAAATTTACAACAATTAAAAAAAAAAAACGAAAATAGTAATACTGATGTTTTAAATAAAATCCTACTTTCCATTTTTTTTTTTAAATTTAGAATGATTATTTAAAATATTTTCCCCTCATTTTTTTTTGTACTTTTGATATGAAAATTACTTAATGTATGTATTTAAGTTTCTAAACTCAAATGAACTCTTTTCAAACGCATAATTTGAAGACAAAAAAATCTCTAGTATTTTAAACATTTTGCTTCTTTTAATAATTTAACTCTATGATTACAAAGTAACGTATAAACTATTCTAAGTATTCTACATAATTCATAACATTATGAGAATTTCATTATTAAATAGCTGTAATTTAATTTTAAAACAGTGCACAGATTAATTCAGTAAAATCACGTAAACGTGCTCGAAATATAACTCTTTCTCTAACCACATAATGAACAGCTGGGTTGGAGATGTTATTATGTATAACTAGTTATTCTTTGTTTAAATATGCATATTTTTGTATACTAGGAAGTTTAATAACTACATTTTTTTTAACTAATAGTAATTCTATGTTCACACAGACGTCTTATTTGAGCTTTGGCCACTTTGGTTTGATGTCATTCGTCATTAAAACGGCATTTAAGTGGAAAATTCAGCATTATCCATGCTATATATTACAAGGGCCCCCTATAATACGTCGGTAACATTTTGTATAAGTTGAAACAGACACCGTTATGAATTCCCTCTTCTTCTCACCTTCTAAAATGCAATTGAAGGATATTCTAATTCACAGATTTATCGTGCCTTTCCATGGCCTATACACAAAAACTTTTAGCTAGCCTTCAGCTACAGGTTGTCTAACAAGAAAATAAAAGCGACTACATCATTTTGAATATTCTTCCTTTATATGCTGGAAGAAACATAAAATGGAGACTACTTGAATTATGACCCTTTAATTGAGGTAAGAAATGTGAAATGGCGGTTACATCATGTTGAATGTTGTCCCTCTAACCGAGGAAGGAACGTGAAATGGAGGTTGCATCATGGTGAATTATGGCCCTTTAGCTAAGGGAAGGAATGTGAAATGGCATGACATCATGCTGAATGTTGTCCCTTTAGTTGAGGTATAGAACGTGAAAGGGAGGCTGCATCATGGTGAATTATGGCACTTTAGCTAAGGGGAAGGAATGTGAAATAGCATTACATCATGCTGAATGTTGTCCCTTTAGTTGAGATATAGAACGTGAAAGGGAGGCTGCATCATGGTGAATTATGGCACTTTAGCTAAGGGAAGGAATGTGAAATAGCATTACATCATGCTGAATGTTGTCCCTTTACTTGAGATATAGAACGTGAAAGGGAGGCTGCATCATGGTGAATTATGGCACTTTAGCTAAGGGAAGGAATGTGAAATAGCATTACATCATGCTGAATGTTGTCCCTTTACTTGAGGTATAGAACGTGAAAGGGAGGCTGCATCATGGTGAATTATGACACTTTAGCTAAGGGAAGGAATGTGAAATAGCATTACATCATGCTGAATGTTGTCCCTTTACTTGAGATATAGAACGTGAAAGGGAGGCATCATGGTGAATTATGGCACTTTAGCTAAGGGAAAGAATGTGAAATGGCATTACATCATGCTGAATGTTGTCCCGTTACTTGAGGTATAGAACGTGAAAGGGAGCTGCATCATGGTGAATTATGGCACTTTAGCTAAGGAAGGAATGTGAAATAGCATTACATCATGCTGAATGTTGTCCCTTTAGTTGAGATATAGAACGTGAAAGGGAGGCTGCATCATGGTGAATTATGGCACTTTAGCTAAGGGAAGGAATGTGAAATGGCATTACATCATGCTGAATGTTGTCCCTTTAGTTGAGGTATAGAACGTGAAAGGGAGGCTGCATCATGGTGAATTATAGCACTTTTGCTAAGGGAAGGAATGTGAAATAGCATTACATCATGCTGAATGTTGTCCATTTAGTTGAGGTATAGAACGTGAAAGGGAGGCTGCATCATGGTGAATTATGGCACTTTAGCTAAGGGAAGGAATATGAAATGGCATTACATCATGCTGAATGTTGTCCCTTTAGTTGAGGTATAGAACGTGAAAGGGAGGCTGCATCATGGTGAATTATGGCACTTTAGCTAAGGAAGGAATGTGAAATAGCATTACATCATGCTGAATGTTGTCCCTTTAGTTGAGATATAGAACGAAAGGGAGCTGCATCATGGTGAATTATGACACTTTAGCTAAGGGAAGGAATGTGAAATGGCATTACATCATGCTAATTGTTAGCCCTTTAATTTAGGTAAGGAATGTAAAATGGCGGTTACGTCATGTTGAATTTTGTCTTTTAACTGAGGAAGGAACGAAATGGAGGCTGCATTTTAGTGAATTATCGCCCTTTAGCTGAGGTAAGGAATGTGAAATGGCGGTTACATGCTGTTGAACGTTGTACCTTTATGTGAGTTAAAATACGTGAAATGGAGATTACCTCTATATAATTATGACACTTCAGCTAAGGTAAGGAATGTGAAATGGCAGTTACATCATGTTGAATGTTGTCCCTTTAACTGGGAAAGGAACGTAAAATGGAGGCTACATCATGGTGAATTATGGCCCTTCAGCTGAGGTAAGAAAAGTGAAATGTCTGATACATCATGTTGAATGAAGTCTCTTAGTTGAGGTAGGAAACGTGAAATAGAGACTACCTCATACAGACCCTTTAGCTAAGGAAGGAACGTGAAATGGAGGATACATCATGTTTAGTGACAGCACTTTAGCTGAGCTAAGAACCTGAAATAGCAGCTATCTCATATTAAATGATGGCGTTTTAACTGAGGAAGGAACATGAAATGGAGGCTGCATCATTCAAATAAGAGATATACAGAAAAGTTTTAAACAAATAACTTTCAGCAGCGAAATATTGAGATGAGGTAGGGCAATGCAATTATGAAATAAAACATCGCTTCATTTCACTAGTAAATCGATTCGTAAAATAATTCGTAGATAATACTTTGTTAGTTATTAATTGAGTTGTTAATGTTAAAAAAAAATATTTTAACGTTTTTTAAAATTGGGCATATAAATAATTTTACAAACAAGTATGGAACTCCTGCAACGTCTAAAGAAATTTAACGATTCATAAAATACGACACATAAACGATTCATTAAATGCGAAACATAAACAATAAGAAATATAAGCGATTCATAAGATACGAAATATGAACGATTCGTAAGATACGAAACATGAACGATATTAAATATAAGCGATTCGTAAATTACGAGACATAAATGATACGAAATATAAGCAATTTGTAATATATAAAACATAACGGATAAGAAAAATAAACAATTCATAAGAGATGAAAAAATGATACGAAATATACATGATTTGTAAGATACGAACCATAAACGATACGAAATACAAACAATTTGTAACATACAAATAAAAAATGATGCGAAATATGAACAATACGTAAGATACAAGAAATATAAAGAATAAAGAAATATAAACGATTAGTAGGATACGAATAAACGATAACAATTATAAATGATTCGTCTGATTCATAAATATTCCTCAGCATTCCATACCAGTTGATCTAAGCACAATTAGCACTAATGCACTCAAAAGAATCCTCATCCGTTGCAGAAAAAAAGAACTTTAAATTCGACTTCTCTGAACCATTCGAATTGGGCACTGATCGACGGAGCGCTTCGAACGCATTGCTCAACCAAGTTCAAGAATTTTAATGATGCATGCATCCTTCCCTCTCTGGCAAAAAACAATGGTTTGGGACAATAAACGGCCACCTTTGCTATTTTTAATGCCGCCCAGATGACTGTTCCATCGGAATATCAGAAGAGAAGGAAGAAATAAGTTAACGAATCAAAAAAATAAAAATTCTTTGTGCATTGTTTTGTCAGAAAGAAGAGAGAGAGAGGGGTTTTTTTTATGTTGTCTTAAATGCTAGCGGCCTCGATGGCAAAGCATATAGGTCAAACGGACGAGTAACTTTTTTTCCCTTTGCTCCTTTATTATTTTTTTATATCCTTTTTTTTGAAAAATTGCATAATGTGGCATTCCTTTGTAAAGATGATTACTTCAAAAAAATAATAATAAAAGAAAAAATAAAACGAGAGGGGAGGGAAAAGGAGAGGGGAAAAATAACGTCATCCAAGTTTATTTTTTAAATAAAAAGCGCTGAAGATGAAAGGAAAAACAGGATTGAATTTATGAGCGCAGTTTTTTGGTAATTAGCATATCTTCCGCGATGAGGTCTTTCATCATTAGTCACAAATTTCCGCCTGGGGGAATAGCAAAAAAAGGGGAGGGAATAAAATTCTTTATCGATGACGGAACACAGGAATCGATTCTTTATTTTTCCCTCTTCGATTGAAATTATCGTATCAGTCCTGAACAAAGAGAATTCTGGAAGAGAGAGAATTTCGAATATTGATGTTTCAATTCAGAAATCGAATGGCGATTTCAAAAATTTTTTTCCTTTTTTCCAGACACTGAAGAGTAACTCAATTTAATTCAAATCTTATTAAATTTCGATCAGAGATTTTAACGATCGGACAGAGAATTCTTTTTCGCATTAGGGATTTTTCTATAGAAAATAAACAACTTTAAAAAACCGTTTTTCCTTTTCGCCATAACACGCTCTGAATTAGGGGTACGTGAAACAAGAACATTAACCTAACGATGAACAGAACAGCAACAACAACAGAAACACTTAAGCGAGTGGCACACGCAGATCAAGAAGCACAAACGCGCTTTTAAACAAGAACAAAAAAATAGGAACACTAAAAACCACTTTATCGACGCAAAGTTTAAATTAAATTTGTGCCGAATATGAGACGCCAAAAAAGAAACCACCGCCACTGCTGAATTTCGTCGGCTTTAATGATGGAAATTGACATTAATATATTGAAATAAATGGCTCATGTTTCTTCAAACACTTATTTACTTAAACGATACGAAATATAAACAATGGTGAGATAGGAAACATAAATAAACGAAACATAAGAGATTCGCAAGATACAAAGTATAAACGATTCCTAAGAAATCAAACATACACGATTCGTAATATACGAAATATAAACAATTCGTAAGTTACGAAATATAAACGATATATATATATATATATGATACATAAGACAAGAAATATAAAAACAATTAGTAAGAAATAAAACATAAGCGACACAAAGTATAAAAAAAAATTTGTAACTTGCGAAACATAAACGATACGTAAAAAGAAATATAAACGATTCGTAAAACAAGAAATATAAGCGATAAGTAAGATACAAAATATAAATGTTACGAAATATGAGACATTCGTTTGAAAAATATAAACGATTCATAAGATACGAAATTTAAACTATTCGTAAGTTACGAAATATAAACACAATATACAAACGATTTTTAGTAAATATAAACACAATAAAAACTATAAACCAACAAACGATAAGATAAAACCAATCGAAATAAGAAATACAAAGGATTCATTGGATACGCAATAACATAAATGATACCAAATATAGTAAACGATTTCGTCTGATTCATAAATATTCCTCAGCATTCCATACGAGTTGACCTGATCTAAGCACAATTAGCACTGATGTACTCCTCATCCGTTGCAGAAAAGAACTTTAAATTCGACTTCTCTGAATCCATTCGAATTGGGCACTGATCGACGCAGCGCTTTGGAACGCATTGCTCGGCCAAGTTCAAGAATTTTAATGATGCATGCATCCTTCCCTCTGGCAAAAACGATGGTTTGGGGCAATAAACGCCACTTTTGCTATTTTTAATGCCGCCCGGATGACTGTTCCCTCGGAATATCCAGGAGAAAATGAAGAAACAAGTTAACGAATCAAAAAATAAAAATTCTTTGTGCACTGATTTGTCAAAAGAGAGAGAGAGAGGGATTTTTTTTTTATGTTGTCTTTTAAGTGCTAGCGGCCTCGATGGCAAAGCATATAGGTCAAATGGAAGAGTGACTTTTTTTTTCCTTGCTTCTATATTATTTTTTTTTTATCCTTTTTGAAAAATTGCATAATGTGGCATTCCTTTGTAAAGATGATTACTTCGAACAAAAAGGAGGGCGGTGGGATAAAAGAGTGCCCAAAAAATAACGTCATCCAAGTTTATTTTTAAAAAAGCGCTGAAGATGAAAAGAAAATCAGAATTGAATTTATGAGCGCAGTTTTTTGTAATTAGCATATCTTCCGCGATGAGGGCCTTCATCATTAGTCAAAAATTTCCGCCTGGGGGAATAAAAAAAAAAAGGGGGGGAGGAAATTAAAATCCTTTATCGATGACGGAACACAGGAATCGATTCTTTTTTTTTTCCCCTCTTCGATTGAAATTATCGTATACTCCCTGAACAAAGAGAATTCCGGAACAGAGAGAATTTCGAATATTGATGTTTCGATTCAGAAATCGAACGATGTTTTTCCAAATTTTTTTCCTCTTTTTCCGGACACTGAGGTAAAACTCAGTTTAATTCAAATCTTATTAAATTTCGATTAGGATTTTAACGATCGAATAGGGAATTCGTTTTTGAGTTCGGGATTTTTTCGACGGAAAATAAACAACTTCTGAAACCTTTTTTTTACTTTTTGCCATAACACGCTCTGAATTAGGAGTACGTGAAACAAGAACATTAACCTAACGATGAACAGAACAGAAACAACAACAACAACAGAAAAACTTAAGGAGTGAAGCACGCAGACCAAGAAGCACAAACGCGTTTAAACAAAAACAACAACAAAAATAGGAACACGAAAACTCATTTAGCGACGTAAAGTTTAAATTAAATTTGTATCGGATATGAGACGTCAATGTTGAAATATTAGAAGATTACTTTGTCGCCAAAAAACGCCGCTGCTGAAGTTTAAGGATGTAAATTGACATTGAGGATAAAAAATATTAAGAATTATTAAGATACAAGACATAAACGATACAAAGTATAAAAGAATTCGTAAGATACAATATAAACAATTAAGATACGAAACATAAATGATACGAAATTACACATTGCTTCATTTCATTAGAAAATAGATTGGTAAAATAATTCGTCGATATAAATTACTTTGTTTATTATTAAATGACTTATTAATGTTAAAAAAGATTTGAATGTTTTTGTAGAACTATATATATAAATAATTTTACAAACCAGTATAACACTCCTGCAACGTTTAAAAACTTTAACGATTCATGAGAAAACATAAACGATACGTAATGTAAACGATTCCTAAGATAACATTAGCGATTCGTAAGATATAAAACACAAACGATACGAAATATAAATTATTCGTATCATCCACAATTACTCCTCAACATTTCGTACGAGTTAACCTAAGCACAATTAGGACATTTGCACTCAAAAGACTCCTCATCCGTTGCAAAAAAAGAACTTTAAATTCAACCTCTGTGATTCCATTCGAGTTGGGCACTGATCGACGGAGCACTACGGAAAAGCAGTGCTCGGCCAATTCAAAATCTTAATGATGCATGCATCCTTCCCTCTCTCGCAAAAAACAATGGTTCGGGGCAATAAACGGCCTCTTTTTGCTGTTTTCAATGCCGCCCGGAGGACTGTTCCATCGGAATATCCAGAAGAAAATGAAGAAACAAGTTAACGAATCAAAAAATAAAAATCCTTTGTGCGCTGTTTTGTCAGAAGGAGAGAGAGGAGGGTAAGATTCTTTTATGTTGTTTTAACTGCTAGCGGATTCGATGCCAAAGCATATAGGCCAAATGGACGAGTAACTTTTTTTTCCTTGCTTTTTTATTATTATTTTTTTTTATATCCTTTTCGGAAAAATTGCATAATGTGGCATTCCTTTGTAAAGATGATTACTCCAAAAAAAAAAAAAAAAAAACTAAACGAGGGGGGAAATAAGAAGGGGGAAAATAACGTCATCCAAGTTTATTTTTTTAAATAAAAAAGCGATGAAGATGAGGAGTAAAACAGGATTGAATTCATGTGCGCAGTTTTTGGTAATTAGCATATCTTCCGCGATGAGGACCTTCATCATTAGTCACAAATTTCCGCCTGGGGAATAACAAAAAGAAGGAGGGGGGAAGGAATAGGATCATTTATTGATTACGGAACACTGCAATCGAATCTTTTTTTCCCTCTTCGATTGAAATTATCGTATCAGTCTTGAACAAAGAGAATTCCGGAAGAGAATTTCGAATATTGATGTTTCGATTCAATGTTCGTTTTCGAAATTTTTTTTTTACCTTTTTCCACTGAAAGAAAAAACTCAATTTAATTCAAATCTTATTAAATTTCGATTAGGATTTTAACGATCGGATATGGAATTCTTTTTCGCGTTAGGGATTTTTGTAGACAGAAAATAAACAACTTTTAAAACTGTTTTTCCTTTTCGCCATAACACGCTCTGAATTAGGAGTACGTGAAACAAGAACATTATCCTAACGATGAACAGAACAGCAACAACAACAGATAAATTTAAGCGAGTGCAGCAAGCAGATCAAGAAGCACAAATGCACGTTTTAACAACAACAACAACAAATTGTAACACGAAAACTCATTTAGCGATGTAAAGTTTAAATTAAATTTGCATCGGATATGAGACGTCAATGTTGACATATTAAAAGATTACTTTGTCGCCAAAAAAAATGAAGATAAGACAGAACATAAATGATAGGAAATATAAACGATTCCTAAAATACAAAAATATAAACGATTCGTAAGATACAAAACATAAATGATACGAAATACAAACGATTCGTAAGATATGAACCATAAGCGATACGAAATATAAACAATTCGTAAGTTACGAAACAAAAACGATACGAAATATAAACGATTCTTAAGCTACAAACCATAAACAAAACAAAATGTAAACGGTTCGTCAGATAACATAACGATACAAAATATAAACGATACGTATGATACGAAACATGAACGATACAAAATATAAGTAATTCGCATGACACGAAGCACGAACGATATAAAATATAAACGATTTGTAAGATACAAAATATAAACGATTCGTATGATATAAAATATAAACGATTCGTATGATACAAAATATAAGCGATTCCTAAGGTACAACATATAAACGATTCGTATGATACAAAATATAAGCGATTCCTAAGGTACAACATATAAACTATTCGTATGATACGAAACATGAACGATACAAAATACAAACGATTCATAAGATATCATAAACGATACAAAATATAAACGATTCGTAAGACAACATAAAATATACAAACTATAAACGATTCGTAAGACAACATAAACGATACAAACTATAAGCGATTCGTAAGACAACACAAACGATACAAACTATAAACGATTCGTAAGACAACATAAACGATACAAACTATAAACGATTCATAAGAAAACATAAACCATACAAATATAAATGATTCTTACGATTTATAACTACTTTTCGACATTTCCTACGAGTTGACCTGAGCACAATCAGCACTGCTGAACTCAAAAGACTCCTCATCCGTTGCAGAAAAAAGAACTTTAAATTCGACTTCTCTGAATCCGTTCGAGTTGGGCACTGATCGACGGAGAGCTTCGGAACGCATTGCTCAACCAAGTTCAAGAATTTTAATGATGCATGCATCCTTCCCTCTGGACAAAAAACGATGGTTTGGGACAATAAACAGCCACCTTTGCTATTTTTAATGCCGCCAGATGACTGTTCCATCGGAATATCCAGGATAGAGAATGAAGATATAAGTTAACGAATCCAAAAATAAAAATCCTTTGTGCACTGTTTTGTCAGAAAGAGAGAGAGAGAGTTGGATTTTTTATGTTGTTTTAACTGCTAGCGGCCTCGATGGCAAAAAGCATATAGGTCAAATGGACGAGTAGCTTTTTTTTTTTTACCTTGCTTCTTTATTATTATTTTTTCATCCTTTTTGAAAAAATTGCATAATGCAGCATTCCTTTGTAAAGATGATTATATAAAAAAAAAAAATAAAAAGAAACGAGAGGGGGAGGCGATGAATAAAGGAGAGGGAAAAAATATCGCCATCAAGTTTACTTTTAAATAAAAAACCGCTGAAGATGAAAAGAAAACAGGTTTGAATTTATGAGCGCAGTTTTTTGGTAATTAGCATATCTTCCGCGATGAGGGCCTTCATCATTAGTCCAAATTTCCGCCTGGGGGAATAACAAAAAAGGGGGAAGGAATAGAATCATTTATCGATGACGGAACACAAGAATCGATTCTTTTTTTCCCTCTTCGATTGAAATTATTTATCAGTCCTGAACAAAGAAAATTCCGGAAGAATTTCGCATATTGATGTTTCGATTCAGAAATCGAATGATGTTTTTCTTCTTTACCAGACACTGAAAAAAACTCAATTTTATTCGAATCTTATTAAATTTCGATTATTGATTTTAACGATCCGATAGGGAATATTTTTTAGCGTTAGGGATTTTCTTTTTTCTTTGGAAAACAAACAACTTTTAAAACCGTTTTTCCTTTTCGCCATACCACGCTCTGAATTAGAAGTACGTGAAACAAGAACATTAACCTTACGATGAACAGAGCAGCAACAACAACAGAAAAACTTAAGCGAGTGAAAAACGCAGATCAAGAAGCACAAACGCGTGTTTAAACAGCAACGAAAAATAGGAACACGAAAACTCATTTAGCGACAAAAAGTTTTAAATTAAATTTGTATCGGACATGAGACGTCAATGTTGAAATATTGAAAGATTGCCAGTACTCCTGCAACAATGAAACAGCCTAAACAATTTGTGAGATAACATAAACAATACGAAATGTAAGGACTCGTAAGATAACATAAATAATTCATAAGATATGAAACATAAATGATTCGTTAATTTCATAATTACTTCTCAGCATTTCATACGATTTGACCTACGCACAATTATGATGCACTCAAAATACTAGATGAAGCGCAATATAAAAATTCGTAAATTAGGAAACATAAACGATACGAAATATAAATGATTCGTACGATTCATAATTACTCCTCGACATCTCATACGAGTTTACCTAAGTACAATTAGCCTGATGCACTCAAAAGACTCCTCATCCGTTGCAGAAAAAGAACTTTAAATTCGACTTCTCTGAATCCATTCGAGTTGGGCACTGATCGACGGAGCGCTTCGGAACACAGTGCTCGGCCAAGTTCAAGAATCTTAATGGTGCATGCATCCCTTTTTCTCTCTGGCAAAAAACTATGATCTGGGGCAATAAACGGTCTCGTTTGATATTTTCAATGCCGCCCAGATGACTGTTCCATCGGAATATACAGAAGAAAATGAAGAAAGAAGAAAGGAAAATAAAAAGCCTGTGTGCACTATTTTGTCAGAAAGAGAGGGGTTGAATTTTTTTTTATGTTGTTTTAACTGCTAGCGGCCTCGATGGCAAAGCATATAGGTCAAATGGACGAGTAACTTTTTCCCTTGCTTCTTTATTATTATTTTTTTATGCTTTTGAAAAGTTGCATAAGTGGCATTCCTTTGTAAAGATGATTACTTCGAAAAAAGACAGAAAATAAACGAGAGGGGAAAGGGATAAAGGAGAGGGAAAAATAACGTCATTCTAGTTTATTTTTTTAAAAAAAAGGGCTGAAGATGAAAAAAAAGCAGGATTGAATTTATAAGTGCAGTTTTTGGTAATTAGCATGTCTTCCGCGATGAGGGCCTTCATCATTAGTCACAAATTTCCGCCTGGGGGAATAACAAAAAAAGGGGTATGGAGGGAATATAATCCTTTATCGATGACGGAACACAAGAATCGATTCTTTTTTTTTCCCTATTCGATTGAAATTATCTTATCAGTCCTGAACAAAGAGAATTCCGGAAGATAAAGAGAATTTCGAATATTGACGTTTCGATTCAGAAATCGAATGATTTTTCAAATTTTTTTCCCATTTTCCAGACTCTGAGGAAAAAACTCAATTTAATTCATATCTTATTAAATTTCGATTAGGGATTCTAACGATCGGACGGGGAATTCTTTTTTCACGTTGGGGATTTTTTCTATAAAAAAAACAACTTTAAAAACCGTTTTTTTTTTCGTTTCACCATAACACGCTAAGAATTGGGAGTACGTGAAACAAGAACATTAACATAACAATGCACAGAACAACAACAACAACAACAACAGAGAAAAACTTAAGCGAGTGCAGCACGCAGATCAAGAAGCACAAACGCGCGTTTAAACAACTACAACAAAATTTAGAAATACGAAAACTCATTTAGTGACGTTTAGACGTTTTAAATTAAATTTGTATCGAATATGAGACGTCAATGTTGAAATATTAAAAAATTTCTTATTTGCCAAAAAAAAAAAAAATATCGTACAGAATATACAATATCGTATAGAACAGGGATGGGCAAAAAACGTTTTCGGTAGCTTGTCAAAAATCGAAAAAAAAAAAAAAAAGGTTGGAGTGCCAAGTTAAATTTTTCATAACACTATACAAGTATTACAATTTAGATATGTCAATGAGATGAATGAAATTGCTATTCAATTTTTTAAATGTTCCTTATATTGAGGTTCGAAGTGACATTAAGTGAGATATCGAAACTAAATGCTCATCTGTCAGTCCACTTCAGAAATAATTCTTTCTAAAGTTTTTTTATTTTATTTTTTTCTTTATAATGCAGCTGGCAAACACTTAGACAGCTTGGTCAGGGATGTCTTAAGGCAAGCACTGCACAGACGTTACTCAGTTCGCATTACCCCAGGGGCGCGTGTAACTTGAAGATAAGCCACGGACGCAGGAGTCACAATACCCCCGCAACGCTCTACGATCCTATTAGACCGGGACCTACGGTTTAAAGTGGATTCGAACCACTACAAACATCCATGGCGCCGCCGGGAACTCGAACCTGAAACCTGTGGTACCGATCGCAGAGCGCTTTCCAATCGGCCATTCAGGCCCTTCTTTCTAAGGTTCATAGTTGAAAACACTTGTTCACATATATAAGATGAAGCAAACATAACAGTGATTTTCTGGGCGATTTGGGAAATTCTAACTTGTTTGCGCCATCTACAGCTATAACTAACAAAGAACTTCCGCTTTTAACACTTTACCGATTGTAATCTGTTTGTGCTTGCTTTTCCATCGATTTATGTATTGTAAAACAAAAATGGAGAAAGTGAAAAAATCATCAGTCCTTTGAAAAAAAAAGGAAGAAAAAAATAATATTTCATCAAGTAGAAAGGAGATGGATATATAATATATAAATATATATTTATTTTAAATAGCCGCGGACCGACAAATTAAACTTCTATCCGCGGGCCGGAGTTTGTCCATCCCTGGTATAGAGTATCCTATAAGTAGTACAAAACACGTTGACAGTACTGAACAAAGAGAATTTCGAATATTGATGTTTTGATTCAGAAATCGAATGATGTTTTTCCAAATTTTTTCCTCTTCCCCAAGACTTTGAAGCAAAAAACTCAATTTAATTCAAATCTTGTTAAATTTCGATTAGGGAATTCTTTTTTTCGCGTTAGGGATTTTTTTTATTTATTTTTTTTTATAAAAAATAAATAACTTTTAAAACCGTTTTTCCCTTTCTCCACAACAAGCTCTGAATTAGGAGTACGTGAAACAAGAACATTAACCTAACGATGAACAGAACAGCAACAACAACAAAAAACTTAAGCGAGTACAGCACGCAGATCAAGAAGCACAAACGCGCGTCTAAACAACAACGAAAAAAAACCAGGAACACGAAAACTCATTTAGTGACGCAAAGTTTAAATTAAATTTGTATCGGATATGAGACGTCAATGTTGAAATATTAAAAGATTACTTTGTCGCCAAAAAAAAAAAAAAGTATTCCACCGCCACTGCTGAAGTTCCTGTGCTTTAATGATGGAAATTGACATTGATGTATTGAAATAAATGGCTCATGTTCCTTCAAACTAACAAGATTATTTATTTTATAAAGGTTTTTGAGGAGATAAATATGAGCGGAGGAGCATTTTCCATGTATGCCTTAAATTGGATTCACTTAAGAACGTAATAATTATCTTCCTCGCAGCAACCTTTTAGTCTGTCTTCGCAACCAGTTTTTCTCAGCGGTGAAAAGAAAATAGGTTTAGCGAAAATATTTAGTTAATGGTGTCTTTTTCATAATTATTAATGTTTAAAGCTTCAGGGGTAGGTGAATATCCTTTTTGGAAGATATATTCCGTCACAAAAAAGAAATAAAAATAAAAATATTAGGATGGGTCGATATACGGGTTAACTATAAAATTTAAAATTTAATGTAAAATCCAAACTCATAACAGCCATCTTTAAAACTCAAAAAAAAAGAACTATAGAATTCCAAACTATAATCATTGTTCGAAAAAATCTTACTTTCACTATGAAATAAAGTTGTCTTTTGTTTTCCCCAGATGATCTTTTTGAACAATTTTACATTGTTTAAATAATTAATTATATAATTATTTGTTTATGAAAGAATTTTAAATAAATATTACGTACAAAAAAGCTCATGAAGTAAATTTTAAAAATAAACCAATAGCTCATGAAAGATATTTTAAAAACAAATCAGTAGTTCTTGAAAGAAAGTTAAAATAAACCAATAGCTCGTGAATGAAATTTAGATAAACATTACGTATAAGGAAACTCGTGTATGAAATTTAAAAAAAAAAAACCAATAACTCGTGAAATAAATTTAAATAAATATTACGTATTAGAAAGCTCGCGAAGGAAATTTTAAAAAATTAACTAATAACTCTTGACAGAAATTTAAATAAATATTATGTATAAGAAATCTCCTGAAAGAAATTTAAAAAAAAAAATAAACCAATAGCTCGTGAAATAAATTTAAATAAATATCACGTATAAGAAAGCTCGTGAGAAAGAAATTTAAATAAATATTACGTATAAGAAATCTCGTGAATGAAATTTAAAAAAAAATAAACCAATAACTCGTGAAATAAATTTAAATAAATATCACGTATAAGAAAGCTCGTGAGAGAAATTTAAATAAATATTACGTACAAGAAATCTCGTGAATGAAATTTAAAAAAAAAAAATAATAAACCAATAACTCGTGAAATAAATGTAAATAAATATTACGTATAAGAAAGCTCGCGAATGAAATTTTAAACAATAAACTAATAACTCTTGAAGGAAATTTAAATAACCTATTAAAATTAGCTCGTGAAAGAAATTTTTTTAAAAAATTAACCAATAAGAAGCGTTGAAAGTGGTCGTGAACAAAAAAAAAAAAAAGAGAGATCAAGTAAACGAAACACTCCCCTATCAAAAAACAAAACTCATAATTTTATGAGTAATAACTTTAGCTACTAAATGTCATAAGTATTCACAAAGTGGCTTTGTTGACATTTTATTGGGTTTTCAGAACTTCCGGTTCGACGACACCAATATAAAACAACTGGTCGAAAATAATTCCAGGGATTGGCACGATATATTGGAAAAACTGGAAGAACTCCAATTAGGCTAGAGTAACAAGGGAATACTGGTTCCCATAGAGTGTTGGTTTTAAATTGCAATTGTACATTATACACACAATGTAGAGCCTTTTCCTATATGGTGTATTCTGGTTAACGTTGAATGTACTATATATTTACCATTGCAGTAGCAAAAATGGCGTACATTTGAAATCATTAAAAGTTAGCCTTTGGCTAATAATGCTTTTCTTTATTCAATTCCTTCTATTAGCTCACACTCTCCCTATATATATCTTGTTGAAATTTTCAATCGTTCATAAAATACTTTTATTCATCCACTCAAGTTGAAATACATTTTTTTGAACTTGTAGTGGATGACACTGGATGTTAATACAGTTTTTTCAAATATTAATTCAGTAATTCAATTTAATTCATTAATTTTAGTTTTTTTAGATTTAAGTTGCATATATCTACCAATAGATAAACTTAAAAAAAAATGAATGAAAATTATTTATAAACGACTTTCTGCATGATAGTAAAAAAAAAAAAGTAGGAATTGACTTAAAAATTTTTTGTAT
The DNA here is from genome assembly GCA_021605095.1 of Caerostris extrusa. Taxonomy (NCBI): domain Eukaryota; kingdom Metazoa; phylum Arthropoda; class Arachnida; order Araneae; family Araneidae; genus Caerostris; species Caerostris extrusa. The sequence goes on along the minus strand of BPLR01020284.1, from coordinate 327,439 downwards.
TACTTGTTAATACTATAATATTACAGCTTAATGCAAATAAACATTTTGATTAGAATGGATGATTAAATCACTTTATTTCGAAAAATAATGTAGAATTTCCTTTTCTACATTATTTTAATCATTTTGAAATCTTTCTTTTAATTTCTAAATCATTTCGGGCAATATGAGTGCACATTATATCTCTCACCTTCCGGAAATCAATGCATTTCACCCCATTTTTAACTTTCTATTTGGAGGGGTTGCCTTGAAAACAGTAAACAACGCAATGCATCACCCGGCGCCTGACGTGATAATAACGAGACATTGGCGTGATTTATTTTCTCATCTGCGAGACACATGATGAACGAGACAAACAACTTTAACGCGAACGAGACTTTTCACTTGGCTCGATCTTCACAAACAAAGCATTGTTTAGTGTAGAAATATCAAAAATATGTGTGCATGTTTATAATGAACTAAATAATTTTATTTTGAGAATACTATATGTAAAATGGAATGTCTGATTAATTAATGCATTGTTGCATGCATCTGATTAATTAATGCATCAATACAATTAAAATGCATTGTATAGGGGAAGATTATTACTACTTAACTGTTGTTTAAACTACTGCTGTTAAGCTTATTTTCTACTAAAATATAAGTGGTAAATTTATTAAACGTTTATATTATTATTTTTAATTAACTTTATCAACGTTTATTTTTAAAAAATATTTTTAATTGTTTAAAATTAACCTTATTAAAGTTTATTTAAAAGAAAATCTAATTTTTTTAAATTAACATTTATTTTAAAAAAAATGTTTTTATTAACGTTTTTTATTAATATATATTATAAACGTTTTTTATTAACTATTTTTTTTAAATTTTAAAACGTTTTTATTAAAGAAATTTAAATAAATATTCTGTATAACAAAAATCACGAAAAAAATGTAAAAAAAAAAAATATCTCCTGAAAGAAATTTAAATAAGCCAATAAGAATAGCTCGTGAAAGAATTTTTAAAAAAAAAAAACATTAACCAATAAATAACGTTGAAAGTAGTCGAGAACAAAAAAATAAATAAATCCAGGAAATGAAACATTTCGCTGTCGAAAACAATACTCATAATTTTATGGAAAATTTAATAAATAAAATAATATTATATTATTAATAACATTATAATATAATATAATTAATAAAATAATATTATAATGGTGATTTAAATAAATGTTTTTTATTAGAAAATCAATGCATTTCACCCATTTTTAACTTTCTATTTGTGGGGGGTGGGGGTGGGGGGTTGCCTTGAAAACAGTAAACAACTCGATCGTCACAAACAAAGCATTGTTTAGTGTAGAAATATCAAAAATATGTGTGCATGTTTATAATGAACTAAATAATTTTATTTTGTGGAAACTGCATGTGAAATGATGCATCTGATAATAATTTTATTTTATTGTTAATGAAAATAATAAAATTATTTATATAAATTAATATGAATATGAATTTAAATAATATAAATATTAATTAATTATATAATTTAATTAATTACATATATAATTATCAATTATACAATATTAATCAATTAATTTTAAATTAATAAAAATATTAATTAAAAATTATTTATATAAATAAAAAATAAAATTTTTATATAAATAAAAAAAAAAGATAAAATTATATTTTATTTATTTATATAAATAATAAAATAATAAAAAAAAAAATTTTATAAATAATTATACTTTTATTTTTAATAATTCAATTTTATTTTCTTATGAGCTAAATAATTTTATTTTGAGTATTATATGTAAAATTGAAATAACTGATTAATTAATGCATTGTTGAGCGCATCTGATTAATTAATGCAGGAATAAAATTAAAATTCATTGTTGAAGAAAATTATTACTACTTCACTATTATTTAAACTATTGTTGTTAAGCTCATTTACTACTAAAACATAAGTGGTAAATTTAATAAGCGTTCTTTATTAATTGAATTTTAAAAGTTTTTATTAATTTTTAAATTAACGTTATTAACGTTTATTTTAAAAAAATTGTTTTTAAGTTTAAAATTAACTTTTACTTAAAAAAAAATTTCTTATTAACGTTTTTATTAATGTATATAATAAACGGTTTTTATTAATATAAATAATAAACGTTGTTTATTAATTATTTTTTATTTTAAAAGTTTTTTATTAGAGAAATATTAATAAATATTTTGTATAAAAAACCCATGAAAGAAATTTAAATAAGTCAATAAGGAACGTTGAAAGTTGCGCAGAAGAAACATAAATTATACTATATTATAATATTATTTTATTTGTAACAATAAATATATATTATACCAATAAAATTATGGGTATTGTTTTTGAGAGCGCTTTTTTTTTTTTTTGTTTTTTTTTTGTTTCCTGGGTTCATTTTTTGTCGATTGGACACCCCATGAGTAGTCAACACATGAACGGAGAAAAAGGGGGCAACTTCTGTTGTGATAGAGCTCCCGTAGGTAGAAGTCTGACTCAGAAGGATGGAAGGAGAGAAGTGCCTTCCGGGAGAACTTTTAGGGGGTACTATCCCGCATCATATGGGGAAAAACCCAGAAAACTCCCACAGGTAGTCCAGGTAAGCATGGCAAGATATTGAACACCACAAACGTCATCGAGTCTCCTCGTTTTTTGGAAACAGTGTCTACAACAAAGCAGCCATCGGATTTAATCTATGTCTTCATGCTCACCAGGGAAGCGCGTTCCCACTGAACAACAAGTTGGGGCCACAAATGCTACAAAAATACATCATCATCTTCAGTGGCGCAACAGCCCCCTGGTGAGCCAAGGCCGTCTGCCTACTGGCCGATTTCGAGACAGCAGATGTTTTCTTTTTACGGGGTTGGACTGTCAGCCCTACGCCCAACGCTCTGCAGTCATATTAGACTGGAACCTACGGTTTAAAGTGGATTTCGAACCACTACAAACATTCATGGCACTGCCGGTACTCGGGCCTCGAAACCTGTAGCACCAGAGCTCTAATCACTAGGCCATCAGGCCCCTACAACAATGCAATAATAGCAAAATATAAAACTTCTTTTATATAACATAAATATGGAAAAAGTATTTAATGAAATAAACATATTACAGAAACGCTATCACTTCTACAGCTGTTATTTTATAGCATATCTCCAAATTAAATACATTCTGCATTTCACCAGCGATCATATTTATACCATACAACAATATATGCCCCACATGAACTCAGCAAAAATAATGTTCCAATCTGCAGATGTATAGCAGAGCCCGAATGTGATCATTTTGAAGTTGGAGGAAGATATAAAAAAACAAACACTTTTATATCCACATTTGTGAAAAGGAACCTATAAAACCTCCTCCATCGTATAAATTGCGCTCATTCCCAGAACGTTCTTTCATTCTCTAAGGGAGGGGTTCCAGAAGAGGGTGTCTGGTGAAATAAATCGTCTGGCATAATGGACATCCTCAGAGACGTGACTGGAAAACGATTATCAATTTCGTCGGTGTCATATTAGGTTCAATTAGTTCATAGCACTAATTCGTTATTCGTGGTATCCATTTTAGCTCCTATCATATTCAGTTTTTTTTTTTATCGCTCAATGTCAATAATGGGATCTTTTAAAATTTCTATAAACGATTTTTTTTTACTTCCTTTTTTTCAGTTTGGATCAATGGATATAGTTTGCCATTATGATAGTTTGGGTGATCCTCTTTTATTTTTGCATTTCCACAGTTTTTCCTTCGTACGAAAGGATTATTTAATGAGTTCAAATAAATCTTTCTGCTTAAGCGTGTTATTTTAAGACATGCAATGGTAGTACAAACTTTAATGGTATAAAATACATACTTCAATGCAATGGAAACATAAGCTTCAATGCAATGAGAATGTAAATTTTAATATAATGGTAATATAAACTGCAATGCAATGGTAGTGTAAACTTCAATGTAATGGTAGTGCAAGCTTCAATGCTGTGAAATATAAACTTCAATGTATTTAAAATATAAATGCAATGAAAATGTAAGAATAAATGCAATGGAAATATAAACTTCGAGTTTATAAACCAAGTTCTAGTATACTTCAACTTTATAAACCAAGTTCAATGCATTCAAGCTTATAAACTTCAAAAATATAACTTCAATGCAATGGAAATATAAATGTCAATACAATGGTAATATAAACTAATACAATGGCAATATAAACTTTATTGCAATAAAAATATAAACTTCAATGCTATTAAAATTGAAGTTTATTGTATTGTTCTTTATTGTTAGTTTATTTATTGTATTGTATTATTTAAATACATTGAATTTTATGTATTTAAATATAAATTTCAATGCAATGGAAATATAAACTTTAATATAATGGCAAAATAAATTTTATTGCAATAAAAATATATACATCAATGCAATGGAAATATTAACTTCAATGCAATGTAATGGAAAAAAATTGTTATGATTTCTCACGAAATCTAATGTCTTCTACTTGAATATAAAAATTTTAAAAATCATAAATATTTACGTTCTTTTAATTGTGTAAGGAGATTTAGTTTGTCGCTTTTATTTATTCATACGCCTTTACGAAATATACTAAAATTAATGGCCTGAGGAATTTGCACTCCTTTTTTGGAAACTTTGTTTACTCATAATATTCAAGGGATATGAAAATATTTTTTTTTATCTTAATCGTTAAAATGGTTTGGTAATGTATAATTTTCAAAGTTTTCTTTTTTGACTTTTGAGAAACAATTGGGGGATCTTGGGTAATGAGAAGGCGGATTCTCTTGCCAAAAAAGGAACAATCATCACCCAAACCTTTTGTAAAGACATCTCTTTTCACTCGATGAAACTGATGATCCGAGACTTTTTCGGAACACTCTATCTGATAATCTACTTGAAGGCAACTCATCTAAAACATGGTTTGACTTTATTCTAAACATCCCTGATCAGCCCAGGTTTAAAGCTGTTGCCCTTTTCAGACTCCTGACGGACCGTGATTGTTTGGCCAATCCTCTTTTTCGTATGAAAATATTTGAAAGCCCAAAATGCATGATCTGCAGTCTGGGAGAGGACATGAACTCATTTCACCTTCCTGTCTGCCCTGCACTTGTTTCCTCTACTGTGTAGGATCGTTACTGGGAGGCTAGGGCCCTTATGGGCTAAACATGTCACTATGTGATTTCCTTCGATTCTCGTTGTTGTTTTCATGTTCCTTGTGTTCTTTTTCTTTTTATTTTTTTTATTACTTATTGTAGCCTGCCATTGGAAATAAAAAAAAAAACTTTTGAGAAACAACTAGTTTGAAATAGAATCTACACTTATCAATTTTTAAGATATGCATCGTAAGGATTTAATATAATGAAAAAAAAAAAAAAAGAGGTTGAATTCTATAAAATTTTTGATGGATGATTGTGAATAGAACAGAGGGAAAAAAACCGACTTGGAACGGAAACAGAAAAACTTAAAAACTTTTTTAAAAAAACGAAAAAAAACTCGAATAAATTGGGCTAGCAAAGCTCCTTTTATATAATAAAACGATAAATAATATGACAACTAATTTTTTTTTTTTAAATAGTAAGTAAATTAGTGTATACCAGATTGCATTAACACTTTGTAGTCTGGAGACATGAATTCAAGTCTTTTATTTTTCAACTGTTGGTAACGGATGACGGATATTCAAGTCATTTTTAGAAATGCCAACCATTATGAAATATATTAACCACTTTTTTAAACAGTACTTTTTGCCTTACAATGTAGCAAAATTTCTGAGTTAACGCGATTATTTTGAAAAAATATTGAAAAAAATAATGATTACAAAAAGTGGTTAATTTACTCCTTAATGATTGGCATCTATGCAAATGACGTGAATTTCCGTCATCTTTCGTCAATAGTTTAAAAATAAAAGACGGAAATTCAAGCCTCAAAGTGTTAAATATTTACAAAAAATTATGCTGGAATTCAGACTATATACTTTTCACTGCATACCGTTTTCAATGCGTTAATATGATAGTAAGCTATAAATAAAATGATAACTAAATTTTTACAAAATAGTAAACAATTTAAAGTGTGCCAGATTATATTAACACTTTGAAGAATGGAGACATGAATTCAAATCTTTTATTTCTCAACTGTTGGTAAGGGATGACGGATATTCACGTCATATGCGGAATATATTAACAATTTTTTAAACAGTAATTTTTGCCTTACAACGTAGCAAAATTTCTGAGTTTAACGAGTTTATTGTTTTTAAATAATATGAAAAAAAAAATACTTTTTACAAAAAGTGATTAATATACTCCGTAACGGTTGGAATGATATGAATTTCTGTTATCCGTCGCCAACAAGGGAAAAATAAAAGACGGAAATTTACATCTCCTGTCTTCAAAATGTTAAGTATTTACAAAAAATATACAGGAATATCTATTTATCACTGCATAACGTTTTTGACGCGTTAATATGAAAGTAAGCTATCAATAAAATGATAACTAAATTTTTTTAAGTAGTAAGTAAATTAGCGTATGCCATATTGTATTAATACTTTGAAGAAGGGGACGTGAATTTCCGTCTTTTTGTTTTCAACTGTTGGTGACACATGACGGAAATTCACATCATTTGCAGAAATTCCAACCATTACGGAATGTATTGACAACTATATAAAATTTTAGCCTTGCAATATAGCAAAATTTCTGAGTTTAACGTGCGAAGTGATCAGTATTTTGAAAAATAATGTTTACAAAAGTCATTAATATATTCCGTAATGGTTGAAATCACTGCAAATGACGTGAATTTCCGTCATCCGTCGCCATTAGTTGAAAAATAAAAGATGGCAATTCACGTCTCCAATCTAAAAAGTGTAAAATATTTACAAAAATATGCGAGAATTCAGGCTATATACTTTTCACTGCATACTGTCTATAATGTGTTAATATGAAAGAATAAACAATTTTTAAAAGACTAGAGCTGTTGTTTTTGTTGTCGTATCCCCTGAAGAGTACAAGAAAATCAAATATCGTGGTGCTCCCGAATAATATTGGTTATGTGGATTGAATGCTAAAGTATGAATCCTCTTCCGAGGTATGGTCTAGGCCAGGGATGGGCAAACTTTTTCGGTCGTGAGCCAAAAATCGAAAAAAAAAGAAAAGTTTGGCGGGTCAAGAAAAATTTTTCTAAAATTTTAAAAATAATATACAATTTAAATATGTTAATGAGATGAATCAAATGGCGATTTCATTTTTAAAAGTTCCTTATATTGAGGTTTGGAGTGAGATGTACTGATTCTAAGGAACGAGGCTAAATGCTCGTCTGTCAGTCTACTTCTGAAATAATTCTTTCTAAGGTTCATAGTTGAAAACACTTGTTCACATATATAAGATGAAGCAAACATAGCACTGGTTTTCTGGGCGTGAGATATTAAAGTTGGGAAACTTACTTTCGATAAGAATTTGTAAAACTCTAATTTTAGCCTATTTAGAAACAACTGTATGAGATGATTGTTATGAGATGATTGTTATTTATAGTGTTAGATTGCAACTCAATTAATTCAACCTGCAAATCTGACCTCACTGCTTCACAATTTACGTTGAAAGGCATGGTAAAAATATACAATTCTGTTTGAATGGCACTGAAATCGGCGTTCGAACTTAAAATGCAGTTTTTCAAGCTATCTTCATAATTCTTAAGCTTCTCTTTCATTTACCGAGGATATTGAATTTTACCTCGGGAAATGAGATAAAAATAATAATTTTTTTTAATATAAAAATATTTAATCAAAGTAGAAAAGGAGATGGGTGTATAATATATAAATATATATTTCTTTTAATTTGCCTCGGACCGGGAAAATTAAAATTCTATCCGCGGGCCTGATAGAACCTTCCGGCGGGCTGGAGTAGGCCCGCGGGCCGTAGTTTGTTCATCCCTGGTCTAGGCAATGTACGGCGACTCCAACAATGGGAAATCAAAGACATGATGAGGAGTATGCTCGACATCAGGGCAGTTGCCACATTTTTGGTACTTTTTAACGCCATCAGCAGAAATTTAAAAGACCAGTTATTCAACTAATTTAAAATTTATTTTGAAAAAAATTATCTGAGAAACTGTCTGAAGTTGTAAGCATTACAGGTTTGAAGGAGTTTCAGAAAAAAATCTGTAGAAAACTAATTGAATGCACATCTAAAAGTGAGTGGTCTGTAGAAAAAGTTGAAATCCAATCATTGAGCTATCGAAATTTACAGTCTCTCACCGTTTTAAAAGTGGTATTCCTTAATCTAAAAGAGAATTAAAGTTTATCTGAAAAGAATTACAATGCATGAGTAAGTTAATTTAGGCTTTTAAAATGTATGAAAATAACATTTTAATTAATAAATTTGTTTTTTAATAAACAAATTGATTTCTTTCACTAATATTGTTTAACTCTAATACAAAACATAATAATCGAATGAAAGCAATCCATGTTTAACAACTCTCTAAATATTTTAATTCGGTTAAAGATATAGTTAAAAATCTTAATTAGATCCGAAATTATTTAAAAAGAAATGGGAGTGAGTGGAAAGATCCATTTTACTGAAGAAATTAAATTTAGTTTATTCATAGTACATAATATATTCTGACAGAGTATTTCGCGTCAACAATTGAATAGCTGTATTATAGTTTCCTGTTTTATGTATTTCTGTGCTCTATACATCTCTTTATGTTTTCTGCGTTTTATATAGCTGTTATATAGTTTTCTGTGTTTATACTGCTCTTATACAGTTTTATGTTTCTGTGTTTTATATAGCTGTTATATAGTTTTATGTATTTCTACGTTTTATATAGCTGTTATATAGTTTTCTGTGTTTATACTGCTGTTATATAGGTTTATGTTTTCTGCGTTTTATATAGTTGTTAGATAGTTCTCTGTGTTTTATACAGCTGTTATAGTTTTATGTGTTTCTGCGTTTTATACAGCTGTTATACAGTTTTCTGCGTTTATACAGCTGTTATATACTTTTCTGTTTTCTGTTTTGTATACAGTTGTTATATAGTTTTCTGTTTCTGTGTTTTATACAGCTATTATATACTTTTCTGTTTTCTGTCTTCTGTCTTGTATACAGTTGTTATATAGTTTTCTGTTTCTGTGTTTTATACAGCTGTTATAGTTTTCTGTGTTTTATACAGCTGTTACATAGTTTTTTGTTTTCTGTAGCTTTCTGTTTTCTGTGTTTCTGTGTGTTTATACAGCTGTTTATAGTTTTATATTTTCTGTGTTTTATACAGTTTATCGTTTTCTGTTTTCTGTGTTTTATACAGCTGTTATATAGTTTTCTATTATTTCGAAAAACATAGCTCCCTTTTCACTGTTCAAGAACATTGCATTGACACACCGAAATAGTATTCCTCGTCAATAAAAATTTCAAATTAACAGCTTGTTTAGGGTTAATAGAAGATGAAAAATCATATTCAAACATTAGAAAAAAAATTATTTGCATTAATTGTTCTATAAACTGTTTGCTTGTAAGACTTTTCTCCAATTTAAAAATAATATTTTATCAAAAATATTTTTTTTTTTATTCGTTCAGATTCATTTCATTCAATAACCAATCGTGAAAAAAATGAATATTTATAAAAATTTGGTGTGGTTTACCAATGATTAATTTTAACTGAAAAACATAATTTAACTAACTTCTTTTAAAACTATTTTATCATTTTACGTTTTACGCCTACGAATCGCATATTTTTGCCAGCATTCATAAAACCAGAAAGATCATCTAAACTGAGAACATCTTTTGATCAAAACCCCCCAAAAAAAGAAAAAAAAATCATTTCAAATGTCACTATTCAGTTTTCAAATTTCTCTTCACGAAAAGATACTTTGAATAATCCAATATCGATATCTTCTGTACAATGAATAGTTATATGTGCACTTATCTTCCGTGGTAAAAAAATTACTGAATAGTTTCAGCATATTAATTAAACTAATTGGGGGCGAACCGGCAGCAATTGATTAACTACTACCCAAAACTGATAGCAAACTTGAATACACGAAAACCCTTTTAATCTTAAGTATGTTAATATCGATGGAGAGTTTTTATGCGTATTTTCTTTAACCCAGTTATTTACTCTTCTTTTTTAATGTTGCCTTTTGGCATGTGTCCACTTGGCGCCTACGCTCGCTGACCGCTGCTCCTCTTTGATCTTAAAGTGGGTACGAGCAATATACGACTGGATCGCTAAGTCGTCTAAGTCTTAGTCGCAAGACAAACAGTCTCTCTCTTTAAGTATAAGGATAAAAGGAGTTGATAAAATAATAAATAAACTGCTAATTATTTAATGTTGAGTTTTTCAAGATGATTTCGATGCTGTGGGTACTTTATAAAATTAATTTTTCTCCAACTGTCCTCCTACGTTACAAATTTAGCATATTTTTTGTTACGTTTACTCCTTCATATGTAGCATATTATTTGCATATATAAAGTACATATGCATAGAAAAAAAGAGTAAATACCAGGCTTAGTTATGATCAATGTAATGCATGCATTTTAAAGATGACATACAAAAAGTGTAAATGTCATGAATTTTCTAATGAATTACACACATTATAAAAGGTATATTCCATAATCAAACAATAGAAAACAGGAGACATTCTGAACAGGATTTTTGACTATCAAGGCAGGTCATTAAATGAAAAGGATGTTTGACTGTATAGCACAAATGTTGACTTTATTTAAAGTGTAGCATATTTGGAGATTTTTAAAACGTCTATTATATTACAGTCACAAGGCAGAAAGAAAAAAAAAGGAAAATACCATACTTTGCATGATTAATGCAATGCATGCATTTCAAACATGACATGCAAAAGCGTAAATGCCAGGAATTTTCTAATGCATGCCATTGCATTAGGAAATATAAATGCCACAGTCAAACCATAGAAAACAGGCCGCATTCTGAACAGGATTTTTGACCATCAGGGCAGGTCATTAACTTAATTGGATGTTCGATTATCAAGACAGATCATTAACTGAACAGGATGTTTGACTATCAGGACAGGTCATTAACTGAACAGGATGCTTGACTATCAGGACAGGTCATTAATTTAACAGGATGCTTGACTATCAGGACAGGTCATTAATTTAACAGGATGTTTGACTATATAATTGAAATGTTGACTTTATTTACAACCATCTATGAAGAAATTTGAAAATCTGTTTGATTGCTTATTTATACAAATTAACAGTTTTACATATGCGGCTTTCAAACTTGGCATGTGCACAGGATGTGACATATGTTAAGACATTAGGTTACTTTAAAATTTGGAGATTCCTCCTCTCCCTTCTGATTTCTGCCCTCAACTTAATGAGAGTGTTCAGGTGAGTTTTTGGGCGATTCATAAAGATCCTAACACTTTCAGCACAAAGATATTTTCAATTTTCTTCTACTGTCAATTTAAAGAGTTAAAAGTAGGTTAAATTTTTTTTTTTTGAGGTGGGGGGATGCCTTTTTATATTAGTGAGCGTAAAGGCTTTATTAAATATATTAAACTCTTCAAAAAACCTACTTTGATATGATTATTTTACAGTACACAGGCACCGGAGAGGTGCTGCAGACGAAATGTAGGGGAAGCTTGGAATTTGTTTCATATTGTTTTGTACGAATCAGTGACTGCGACAATTTCATTTCTATTTTTTGGTTGATTCTATAAGTGTCTTCCTACTTTATTGGCCTATTGAGGCTTTCCAATGGAATGTAAAGTGAGTAGACATTTCAATTTTCGCTACATTCATTCTCCTGTCACATTGCATTCGCCTGCCTGATAAAATATAGGTAAATAAAATACCCGCGCAACACCACATAATTAATATAAATATCTAGAATAACAATACAAATGCAAATTAATACGTTAATTGTTCATAAACTGATTTTACAAAATAACAATGATGACGATACCCATCAAAACGGAAAGTATTTACCTTGTATCGTAGAATGTTAGAAAAACTTAAAGCAATGTTCAAGTTGACCTTACAACAGTGAGAACAAAATCATAAAGAGACAATCACATTAATTAAAATCAAATAAAGACTCAAATTCAAGGCTCAAAGTGACACCCCTAATGGTGCCGCTCCATAATTCACTGAGGCATCCTCTCTAACACCCCTGGTGTCTGTTTATACCATGTCCACTGCAACAGAGATTTTCGAGAAATACACTCATGTCCATAAATTAAGGATAATGAAGTTCAGGCAAAGAAAGAGACAGAAGCAAAACAAATTTGACTTATTTGTAAAGTCTATTTATTAAACAAAAGGTAAAGAGCAAAAAAGATGCTATATGTTTGACATAATTAATAAAAATTGCGATTTTTACTCCCTGAGCAAATTTCAAAAAGAACCAATTTACAAAAAACAGTATAAGATGTTTAGTATGATGGTTAATATGGAGTATGTCTCCCGGACGATGCAATACAGGCCTTACAACGCCTAGGCATGCTGAGTATCAAATTATAAATCTGATCTATTGGAATATTACACCACTCATCAAGCAATGCCCTCGAAGTTTCGGTTGACAGGTGGGAGGGGGTTGACGGGCTGCAATTCGTCGGCCAAGCATATCCCACACATGCTCTATTGTCCGGTGAGTATCCTGGCCAATCCATACGGGTGATATCCTCCAATTGAAGGCATTCGTCTACAATGTTTGCACGGTGAGGACGGGCGTTGTCGTCCATAAACAGAAATTCAGCACCCATGGCGCCCCGAAACAAACGTACATGTTGTTCCAGAATGACATCCCGGTAGATGTGGCCTGTCATCGTTACGCTCTGAACATGCAGGTCAGTTCTGGAACCAAGAATAATTCCTCCACAAACAAGCCATCCTGCACCACCGTAACGGTGTCTTTCAATGGTGTTCTCTTGGTGGTAACGGGTACCTGGCGCTCTCCATATGAAAGTCCGGCGAGAATCAGACTGCAAACTAAACCTGGACTTGTCGGAAAACATCACACCAGACCACTGTTGCGGTGTCCACAATGCATGCTCTCTACTCTAGGTTAATCGCAGGCGACAGTGAGTTGCGGTAAGTGGAACCCATCTGACAGGCCTACGAGCATATAGACCAATGTGTCCTAAGCTTCTATACACGGTCTGCCTTGAAACTGTCGTACCGGTAGCTGAAGAGAGCTGACGAGACAGGTCTGATGCTGTGCTCCGTCTGTTTTTTGGCAGTAACTGCTAAATATCGGTCCTCATTCGGCGTTGTAACTCGGGGGGCGACCTGTGCTGTAACATCTACTCACATTACCATCATCTTGGAATCGTTGTCAAAGCCTGGAGATGGCACTCTGGGCAATTCCAAGTTCCTCGGATACTTCCAGCTGGGTACGTCCACATTCCAGTCGTCCGATAATTCTACCTCGTAAAAAATCATCCGAATGCTTCCTTTGTGCCATAACTATGCGGTTATTACACTGAAAGACTTTTAAAGCGTTTGTGAACAATTTTACTTCCTTGCCACCATTCCTTATATACCCCTCTCTTACACTCTCGTCATTGTGACGTACTATCCGCGATCTGGTGATCTCCTGTAATTTGCATATTCTTCTTCAAGATGTGTGTGATAATTCTACAGGTGAAATTTTTATTTTAGAGTTCAATTTCTGTGTGATTCTGAATTATCCTTAATTTATGGACATGAGTGTATTTTCCACATAGTCCACGGGCATTTCTTATATCAATAATATCGTACGCCTCTGTAGTAATATGAAACATTTAATATGTACCGAAAGAAAAACGGTTTATTTTTATTGGTTTTATTACTGAACTTTGATAAGCCAATCATCTACCGCTGTTGATGCTGCTTCTTTCACTTCAGATGTCTTATACATCCGTGGTATCGTGTGCCGCTTATAATAATCTGAAACAATGAATATGTGCAACTTTGAAACGGCATCGTTTGCTGTCCACAGCTACTAGAGCTTAATGAAACAATAGTTTCAACTGTCGATCCAACTTCTTTTTCTACTGGACCTTAATGAAACAATAAGCTTCAACTGTCGATCCAATTTCCTTTCTACTGGACCTTAATGAAACAATAAGCTTCAACTGTCGATCCAACTTCTTTTCTACTGGACCTTAATGAAACAATAAGCTTCAACTGTCGATCCAACTTCCTTTCTACTGAACCTTAATGAAACAATAGCTTCAACTGTCGATCCAACTTCTTTTCTACTGGACCTTAATGAAACAATAGCTTCAACTGTCGATCCAACTTCTTTTCTACTGGACCTTAATGAAACAATAAGCTTCAACTGTCGATCCAACTTCCTTTCTACTGGACCTTAATGAAACAATAGCTTCAACTGTCGATCCAACTTCCTTTCTACTGGACCTTAATGAAACAATAAGCTTCAACTGTCGATCCAACTTCTTTTCTACTGGACCTTAATGAAACAATAAGCTTCAACTGTCGATCCAACTTCTTTTCTACTGGACCTTAATGAAACAATAAGCTTCAACTGTCGATCCAACTTCTTTTCTACTGGACCTTAATGAAACAATAGCTTCAACTGTCGATCCAACTTCCTTTCGCTGAACATGCTTAAGAATGATGTTCTGGGAATAAGCTCTATCTCATTAAAAATCTACATCATAAGTGGTTCTTATTTCAATTTGTTGTTCATTCTTGTTTCAATTTGTTGTTCACTCTTGTTTAAATTTGGTGTTCATTCCTGTAGAATAAAGTTCATTCTTGTTTCAATTTGTTGTTCATTCTTGTTGAATAAAGTTCATTCTTGTTTCAATTTGTTGTTAATTCTTGTTGAAATAAATCTGATACTATGATATTCTTGTTGATAATAAAGTTTACTTTATATGTAATTTCAGTTAGATACAATTACTTTTATCAGAAGTATTGCTGGTAACAATTTAGAATTATTTTAATTTCTCGATTTGTTATTAATAATCAATTGCTTTAATATATCAAATGAATTATTATGGAAATAAAAATAATTGTCTTTCAATGTGTAACATCTCAAATTATTTAATACATCTATAAAAAAAAATCTATCTCAAAAAGGACAAAACCTTTTTTTTTTTTTTTTTTTTTGCACATATTATATTTAGATAAATTTAAAAGATTCTTTTTTTGTATGTAAAAAAAAAAAAATTCAACGTTATTATAATTAAGATCAAATTCCACATATCAATAAGGCTTTCATTGAAATTTTCAGCAATGGTAGTGGAAGGAAGAAAAAAATCGGACTTCTACAAAAATTAAAACACCTTCTTTTGATACTTTATTTTTGAAAAAAAATGCTATTTTATGGTTAATGCAGATATATAGAAGAACTTTTACAAAAATCAAAATACCTTCTTTGATAAAAAAAAATCTCTTGATCTCTTAAAAAAAAAAAAGTCATTTTATGGTTAATGCAGATAGATAGAAGCTAAATGATTCGGTTAAATGCTAATACCCCCGAGCTTCACCAGCAAAAAATGCAGTAAAAAAAAAACTTCTGCATGGAAGATGGCTGCAAACATAAAAATGTTGCCATGCGCATCGCCATTTTCAGAAGATTTGCCAAACGCATACTACCTTCCTTTTATCTTCTTCTTTGGGGAACTCATAAAAAAACCCAGCAGCGGGAAGGGGGGGAAGGGGAAAAAAGGGATTTCTCGGACAATTTTTAACGGCTATCCCGGTATGATGGTGGCCGGGAACTGTTTAAAACTGTCAAAGATCGAAAGCCCTCTGGTTGTGTTCATGCATAAAATGAATGAGTGACATTTTTCTTCGCTTCCTTTATAGGGTGTGTTGGAGTCGTCTGCCGAAAATAAAAATCGATTGCGAACGATTTTGTTGTGTGTATTTTTAGCCCTGGCGGGAAAAGTATAAATAAGAGGAAAGAATGGTTTGGAGGAATGGGATGAAAAATAATAATAATAAAAAATAAATAAATGAATAAAGCAAAGATAATATGAAATAAAAGGAATTGAGTGAGTTTCCTGTACGATCAGGGAAAGGAAAAAATAAACTGGTATTGTCCATTACGAACTGCAAATTTCTTGGGCAAGAGAATGTCACCAGAGAGTGGGTGGAATGTTGTGTACCATTCTGACTCGTACCGTTCATTTCGGAACGAATCATTTTTTTCCTGATTGAATTCTATTGATGTTTAGATTGCTAGCTGCACGAAAAGATTTTTTTTTTTTTTTTTTAAATTGTGAAAGGGAACTCAATAAGAACGCTGATTATAGATGCAGTGCTGGGAAGGAACATGCCCAGGATGTTCATTGTGTTCTTTTTTATTGAAATGTTTAAGTGGGGGAAGAATTCATTTAAACCCAACGAGAGAGTTCTAAATTTGGTTTTCTTTTGATTCATTTTACTTCCGCAATAAATATTGGCATAGAGTATTCAGAGTTGTTGTTTTTTATTAGTAGTGTTTCAATTTAAAAATAAGAAGGAATCTTAATAAAAATATTTATTTCGAAATATCATACCGATATTTCATTTTTATCGCTTACTAAAAACAGGGTGATTTTAAAATGAAAAAATGTTAATAGAATTATCTTCTGATTATTTTGCTTAGCTGATTAATTTTTCTTCTTCTTCTTCATTTTCGCAACAGCCCCATGGTGGGCCAAGGCCTTCTGCCTACAGGCAGATTTCGAGACAGGAGATATTTTCTTTTTACGGGGTAGGGTTGTCGGCCTTACGCCCATCAGTCATATTAGACCAGGACCAACTGTTTAAAGGGAATTCCGAGCGGATACAAGAATCCATGGTACCACCGGCACTCGAACCCGAAATCTGTGTGACAGAGCGCCAGAACGCTCGTCACTCGGCCATCAGGCCATTAATAATATTAATTGTTATAAATTATAAATTGTTACCTAAAGAATATTGCAAACAAAATATAAAGATTTTATCATACAGTCTTATTTTCTTCTTCATTGGCGCAACAGAAAAATATAAATCATATAAATATTGAGCAATGGTAAAGAGTGGAAAAAAATCTAACTTCTACAAAAACCAAAACACCTTCTTTTGATACTTTATTTCTTGAGAAAAAAATGCCATTTTATGGTTAATGCAGATAGATAGAAGCTAAATGATTCGGTTAAATGCTAATACCCCCGAGCTTCAACAGCATAAAAAGAAGTAGTAAAAAAAAAAAAAAACTTCTGCATGGAAGATAGTTGCAAACAAAAAATGTTGCCATGAGCATCGCCATTTTCAGAAGACCTGCCAAACGCATACTACCTTCCTTTTATCTTCTTCTTTGAAAAACTCATAAAAAAAAAACCAGCAGCGGGGGAAAAAAGGGATTTCTCAGTACAATTTTTAACGGCCATCATGGTATGATGGTGGCTGGGAACTGTTTAAAACTGTCAAAGAATGAAAGCCCTCGGGTTGTTTCATGCATAAAATGAATGAGTGACATTTTTCTTCGCTTCCTTTGTAGGGTGTGTTGCCACAGTGCCACAACAGAATATGTCTATAGACTTGGAGTCGTCCTGCCAAAAATAAAAATCGATTGCGAACGATTTTTGTTGTGCGTATTTTAGCACTCGAGGAAAAAAGAAGTATAAATAAGAAGAAATAATGGTTAGAAGAAACAGGAAGAAAAATAATAATAAAAATAAATAAATAAAGCAAAGATAATATGAAATAAAAAGAAATTGAGTGAGTTTTCCGTGGCATCAGAGAAAGAGAAAAAAATCTGGGATTGTCCATTACGAACTGCAAATTTCTTGGGCAAGAGAATGTCACCAGAGAGTGGATGGAATCCTGTGTACCATTCTGACTCATAACGTTCATTTCGGAACGAATAATTTTTTTTTTTCGTGATTGAATTCTTTTGATGTTCTGATTGCTAGCTGCACGGAAAAGATTTTTTTTTTTTTTTAAAATTGTGAAGGAATTCAATAAGAACGCTGATTATAGATTCAGTGCTGGGAGGGGAACATGTTCAGGATGTTCGATTGTATTCTTTTTTATTGGCATGTTTAAGTTGGAGAAGAATTCATTTAAACCTAACAAAAAAGGGTTTTAAATTCGGTTTTCTTTTTTATTGATTTTTTCCGAAATAAATATTGACATATTATTCAGAAATGTTGTTTTATTTTTTAGTAGTGCATAATTTAAAAATAAGAAGGAATCGTAATGAAAATATTTATTTCAATAATATCATGCCGATAATACATTTTTTATCGCTTGCTAAAAACAACGTAAACTACAGACTTTAAAATGGAAAATTTTTAACTGAAATTATCTTCTGTTTATTTTGTTTACCTCATTAGTTAATAATAAGATAAAATTAATTTAATAATAAGATAAATTAACTATCCTTTTTGCATGTAAAAAAAAAATTTCAGCATTATTATAATTAAGATCAAATTCCATATACCAATCATATATTTGTTGAAATGCTATGAAAATGGTAGTGGAAGGTGAAAAAAAAATCTAACTTTTACAAAAATCAAAAAGACCTTGTTTGATACTTTATTTCTCGAAAAAAACGCCATTTTATGGTTAATGCAGATAGATAGAAACTAAATGATTCGGTTAAATAATAATACCCCGAGCTTCACCAGCAAAATAAGCATTAAAAAAATTCCTGCATGGAAGATGGTTGCAAACATAAAAATGTTGCCATGCGCATCGCCATTTTCAGAAGACCTGCCAAACACATACTACCTTCATTTTATCTTCTTCTTTAGGGAACTCATAAAAAACCCCAGCAGCGGACGAAGGGGGAAGGAGATGGAAAAATGAAAAAAAAAATGGATTTCTCTGGACAATTTTTAACGGTTATCCCGGTATGATGGTGGCCGGGAAGTGTTTAAAACTGTCAAAGAACGAAAGCCCTCGGGCTGTTTTCATGCATAAAATGAATGAGTGACATTTTCTTCGCTTCCTTTGTAGGGTGTGTTGCCACACTGCCACAACAGAATATATATCTATAGACTCGAGTCGTCTGCCGAAAATAAAAATCGATTACGAACGATTTTTGTTGGGCGTATTTTTAGCCCTGGAGGGAAAAGAAGTATAAATAAGAGGAAAGAATGGTTGGGAGGAACGGGATGAAAAAAATAATAAAAATAAAAAATAAATAAATGAATAAAGCAAAGATAATATGAAATAAAAGGAATTGCGTGAGTTTCCCGTGCGATCAGAGAAAAGGAAAAAAAAATCTGGTATTGTCCATTACGAACTGCAAATTTCTTGGGTAAGAGAATGTCACCAGAGAGTGGGTGGAATTCTGTGTACCATTCTGACTAGTACCGTTCATTTTTGAACGAATCGGGTTTTTTTTTTTTTTTTCGTGATTGAATTCTATTGATGTTCTGACTGCTAGCTGAAGGGAAAAAAGATTGTTTTTTTTTTAATTGTGAAAGGAAATTCAATAAGAACGCTGATTATAGATGCGGTGCTGGGAGGGAACATGTCGATTGTATTCTTTTTTTTATTGGCATGTTTAAGTGGGGGAAGAATTCATTTAAACCCAACGAGAAAGTTCTAAATTTGGTTTTCTTTTTATTGATTTTCCTACACAAATAAATATTGACATAGAGCATTCAGAGCTGTTGTTTTTTTCAGTAGTGTTTAATTTAAAATTAAGAACGAATCTTAATAAAAATATTTATTTTTAAAATATCATACCGATAATTCATTTTTAGCGCTGACTCACATCATAATGATTGTAAACTGAAAAAATTTTTAATAGAAATTATCTTCTGTTTATTTTTGTTTAGCTGATTAATTTTTCTTCTTCTTCTTCTACTTCATTCGCGCAACAGCCCATGGCAGGGCAAGGCCGTCTGCCTGCTGCCATGCCAGTAGGTAGACGGCCTTGCACCACCATCAGTAAGCGCTAAAGATGAATTATTGATATGACATTCACAAAATAAATATTTTTATTACGATTCCTTCTTACTTTTAAATTAAGCACCACATAAAAAAAAAAAAAACAACTGTGAAGCTCTATGCTAATATTTATTTCTGAAGAAAATTTAATGAAAAGAAAAACAAACTTAGAACTCTTTCGTTGGGTTGAAATGAATTCTTCCCCCACTTAAACATGTCAATAAAAAAGAGCACAATCGATAATCCTGGGCATGCTCCTTCCCAGCACTGCATCTATAATCAGCGTTCTTATTGAGTTCCCTTTCACAATTTAAAAAAAAACCCCAAAAAACAATCTTTTCCCGTGCAGCTAGCAATCAGAGCATCAATAGAATTCAATCAAGGAACAAAAAAAAAAGGATTCGTTCCAAAATGAACGGTACGACTCAGAATGGTACGCAACATTCCACCCACTCTCTGGTGACATTCTCTTGCCCAAGAAATTTGCAGTTCGTAATGGACAATCCCAGTTTATTTTTCTCTTTCTCTGATCGCACGAAAAACTCACTCAATTCCTTTTATTTCATATTATCTTCGCTTTATTTACTTATTTATTTCTTTTTTATTATTATTTTTCATCCTGTTCCTCCTAACCATTCTTTCCTCTTATTTATACTTCTTTTTCCCTCCAGGGCTAAAAATACGCTCAACAAAATCGTTCGCAATCGATTTTTATTCGGCAGACGACTCTATAGATATATTCTGTCGTGGCAGTGTGGCAACACACCCTACAAAGGAAGAGAAGAAAAATGTCACTCATTCATTTTATGCATGAAAACAACCGAGGGCTTTCATTCTTTGACAGTTTTAAACAGTTCCCGGCCACCATCATACCAGGATAGCCGTTAAAAATTGTCCGGAGAAATCACTTTTTTTTTTTTTTTCCATCTCCTTTTTCCCTCCCGCTGCTGGGGTTTTTATGGGTTCCCCAAAGAAGAAGATTAAAGGAAGGTAGTGTGCGTTCGGCAGGTCTTCTGAAAATGGCGATGCGCATGGCAACATTTTTTATGTTTGCAACCATCTTCCATGCAGAAGGTTTTTTTTTTTTTTTACTGCTTTTTTTGGTGGGGAAGTTCGGGGCTGTTAGCATTTAAGCGAATCATTTAGCTTCTATCTATCCGCATTAACCATAAAATTGCTTTTTTTTTCAAGAAATAAAGTATCAAAGAAGGTGTTTTGATTTTTGTAAAAGTTAGATTTTTTTCAATTCCTTCTACTACCATTGCTGAACATTTCAATCAAAGCATTACTTATATATGGAATTTGATCTTAATTATATGAAAGTTGAAACTTTTTTTCTATACAAAAGAATCTTCTAAATTAATGTAAAGGTAATACTACAGTGCCCTAAAAGTAAATACTGCATTACTAATTTTAATTATTGAAATCTAAATTCTGCGGTAAAAATTAATGAGCTCCGGGCTGTCGGTGCCACAATTTCGGATTCGAGACCCGGCGGTACCATGGATGCTTGTAATGCTTCGGAATTCACTTTAAACCGTAGGTCCTGGTCTAATATGACTATAGAGCGTTGGGTGTAGGGCTGACAGCCCTATCCTGTAAAAACAAAAGGTCTCCTTTCTCGAAATCTACTAGTAGGCAGACGGCCTTGGCCCACCGTGGTGGCTGTTGCGCCAATGAAGAAGAAGAAAATATATAAGTAATTAATAATAAGATCTACTGTTTCACCCACAAATTGCAGACTTCAATTGCAAAAATAATTAAAAGTTTGCATTGTTTTTCTTAAATAATTTTAAGAATGATTTTAATTTCTTTTTATGTTTATTCTATGCAAAAAAATCCTTTTATTACCATGGTGTCGTTCTGGTATAAGTTGTAAATACGTAAGTAAATATGTAAGAGGGTCTGATGGCCGAGTTACTAGCACTCTGCCGCTCGGTGCCACAGGGTTCGGGTTCGACGGTGCCATGGATGTTTGCAGTGGATCGGAATCCCTTTTAAACGGTGGGTCTAGGTCTAATATGACTGTATAGTGTTGGGTGTAGGACTGACAAACCTACCCTGTGAAAAGAAAACATCTCCTGGCTCGAAATCTACAAGTAGGCAGACGGCCTTGGCCTACTAGGGTTGTTGCGCCAATGAAGAAGAAAAAAAAAATTAATGACCTAAGAAGAACATAATTTTTCCATTTTGAAATCACGCTGTCTTTCGTAAGAGCTAAAACTGAATTATCGATATGATATTTTTGAAATAAATATTTTTATTGCGATACCTTCTTATTTTTAAATTAAGCCCTACTAAAAAAACAACAACTCTGAATGCTCTGTGTGAATATTTATATCGGAAGAAAAATCAGTAAAAAGAAAACCCAATTTAGAACTCTCTCGTTGGGTTCAAATGAATTCTTCTCCCACTTAAACACGCCAATAAAAAAAAGAACACAATCGAACATCTTGAGCCTGTTCTCTCCCAGCACTGCATCTATAATCAGCGTCCTTATTCAATTCCCTATTACAATTTAAAAAAAAAAAACAAAAAAAAAAAAAAAATATTTTTCCGTGCAGCTAGCATTCAGAACATCAATAGAATTCAATCACGAAACAAAAAAAATTATTCGTTCCGAAATGAACGGTACGAGTCAGAATGGTACACAGAATTCCACTCACTCTCTGGTGACATTCTCTTGCCCAAGAAATTTGCAGTTCGTAATGGACAATCCCAGATTTTTTTCTCTTTCTCTGATCGCACGGAAAACTCACACAATTCCTTTTACTTCATATTATCTTCGCTTTATTTATTTATTTATTTATTTTTATTATTATTTTTCATCCTGTTCCTCCTAACCATTCTTTCCTCTTATTTATACTTTTTTTTCCCTCCAGGCTAAAAAATACGTAGAACAAAATCGTTCGCCAATCGATTTTTATTTTCGGCAGACGATTCCCAGTTTAGAGATATATATTCTGTTGTGGCAGTGTGGCAACACAATCCTACATAGAAAGCGAAGAAAAATGTCACTCATTCATTTTATGCATGAAAACAACCCGAGGGCTTTAATTCTCTGACAGTTTTAAACAGTTCCCGACCACCATCATACCAGGATAGCCGTTAAAAATTGTCCGCAGAAATCACTTTTTTTCCCTTTTCCTTCTCCTTTTTCCCTCCCGCTGCTGGGGTTTTTTATGGGTTCCCCAAAGAAGAAGATAAAAGGAAGGTAGTATGCGTTTGGCAGGGCTTCTGAAAATGGCGATGCGCATGGCAACGTTTTTATGTTTGCAACCATCTTCCATGAAGTACGTTTTTCTTACTGCTTTTTTTTCTGGTGAAGCTCGGGGGTATTATTATTTAACCGAATCATTTAGCTTCTATCTATCTGCATTAACTATAAAATTGCCTTTTTTTCCAGAACTAAAGTATCAAAGAAGGTGTTTTGATTTTTGAAAAAGTTAGATTTTTTTCTTTCAGCTACCATTGCTCAGCATTTCAATGAAAGCTTTATTGGTATATGGAATGTGATCTTAATAATAATAACGTTGAAACTTTTTTTCTTACAAAAAAGAATGTAACAAGAATGTAAGAATCGATTCCTCGAGTAAATATTTCTTGAAGTTTTGATAAATTATTATTTCGAAATAAGTTAGTTTGTCTCTGATATTATAATGGAAATATTAGTTGGATTACTAATTTTAAAGACAGATAAAATTAATGAGCTGTGTCTCTCGGTGCCCTAGGTTTCGGGTTCGAGTCCCAGCGGTACAATGTTTGTAGTTAGTCATACTGGAAAGGTATCTGAGGTTAAAGTGGTTTGAAATCCCTACCCCGTAAAAGAAAGCATCTTCTGTCTCGAAATCTGTCATTAGCCAATGTACAGTATTTTAAGGACTTGTAGGTTAATTGAAAATATAGTAGTTTAGTAACCTCTGAATTAAAAATATTGTAAAGTAGTATACAGAAATATTTTATTAAAACTCATTCCATACTACAACACATGAATATAATTTTAATTTTGTACCTGGCTTTTTTTTTTTTTTCACATTTTTTTTTTCCAGAACGTCAAATTATGACAAATGTGCAATCTTGTAAGGACCTTTGGGTCCAACTGAAAATACAGTAAATACAGACTGCCTTGATCCACCATGGGGCTGTTGTGCCAATGAAGAAGAAGAAAAATTAATGACCTATGTAAAATAAGCTGAAGATAATTTCTATTAAAATTTTCCAATTTAAAAATCCCGCTGTTCTTAGGAAGCGATACAAATGAATTATCGATATGTTATTTTCGAAATAAATATTTTTTTATTACGATTCCTTCTTATTTTTAAATTAAGCACTACTAAAAAAAAACAACAACTCTTAATGCTCTATGTGAAAATATTTATTTCGGAAGAAAAATCAATCAAAAGAAAACCGAATTTAGAACTCTCTCGTTGGTTTTAAATGAATTATTCTCCCACTTAAACATGCCGATAAAAAAGAACACAATCCAACATCCTGGACATGTTCCCTCCCAGCACTGCATCTATAATCAGTGTTCTTATTGAATTCCCTTTCACAGTTTTGAAAAAACAATCTTTTCCGTGCAGCTAGAAATCAGAACAACAATAGAATTCAATCACGAAACACAAAAACAAAAAAAAAAATGATTCGTTCCAAAATGAACGGTACGAGTCTGAATGGTACACAGAATTCCACCCACTCTCTGGTGACATTCTCTTGCCTAAGAAATTTGGAGTTCGTAATGGACAATCCCAGATTTTTTTTCCCTCCAGGGCTAAAAATACGCACAACAAAATCGCTTGCAATCGATTTTGATATTCGGCAGACGACTCCGAGTCTATAGATATGCTCTGTTGTGGCAGTGTGGCAACACACCGTACAAAGGAAGCGAAGAAAAAAATGTCACTCATTCATTTTATGCATGAAAACAGCCCGAGGGCTTTCATTCTTTGACAGTTTTAAACAGTTCCCGGCCATCATACCAGGATAGCCGTTAAAAATTGTCCGGAGAAATCCCTTTTTTTCCCCTTTCCCATCGCCTTTTTTTCCCCCACTGCTGGGGTTCTTTATGAGTTCCCCAAAGAAGAAGATAAAAGGAAGGTAGTATGCGTTTGGCAAGTCTTCTGAAAATGGTGATGCGCATGGCAACATTTTTTTATGTTTGCAACCATCTTCCACGCAGAAGGCTTTTTTAAAGGTTTTTTTGCTGGTGAAGCTCGGGGGTATTAGCATTTAACCGAATCATTCAGCTTCTATCTATCTGCATTAACCATAAAATGGCGTATTTTTTTTCATGAAATAAAGTATCGTAGAACGTGTTTTGATTTTTGTAAAATTTAGAATTTTTTTTTTATTTCCTTCCACTACCATTGCTGAACATTTCAATGAATGCATTATTGATATATGGAATTTGATCTTAATTGTAATAACGTTGAAACTTATTTGCTTATGAAAACAAGAATGCAACAACAATATAAAAATCGATACCCCTATAAATAATTTTATATTGTTTTGATAAATTATTATTTTAAAAAATAAAAAATTTGTCCCTGATATTATATTGAAATATTAGATGGCCCTTACTAATTTTTAACACAGATAAAAATTAATGAGATGTTGCCACGGTGCCTATTTCCGTTCGAGTCTCAGCAGTGCCATGGATGTTTGTAACTGTTTGGAATCCAATTTAAACCGTAGGTCCTGGTCTCATACGACTGCTGGGAGTAGAGTTGACAACCTTACCTAGTAAAAAGAAAACATCTCTTTCTCAAAATCTGCCAATAGGCAGGCTGTCTTGATCTACCATAGGACTGTTTCACCATGGAAGTAGAAGAAGTAAAAGAAAATTAATGAAGTAAACAAAATAAACATAAAATAATTTCAATTACAATTTTCCATTTTGAAATCACTCTGTCTTTAGTAAGAGCTAAAACTGAATTATCGATATGATATTTTCGAAATAAATATTTTTATTACGATTCCTACTTATTTTTAAATTAAGCAATACTAAAAATAAAGCAACTCTGAATGCTCTGTGTCAATATTTATTTCGGAAGTAAAATCAATAAAAAAAGAAAACCCAATTTAGAACTCTCTCGTTGGGTTCAAATGAATTCTTCTCTAACCCTTAAACGTGCCAATAAAAAAAGAATACAATCGAACAACCTGGGCATGTTCCCTGCCAGCACTGCATCTATAATCAGCGTTCTTATTGAATTCCCTTTCACAATTTAAAAAAAAAAGAAAACAATCTTTTCCCATGCAGCTGGCAATCAGAACATCAATAGAATTCAATCACGAAACAAAAAAAATGATTCGTTCCAAAATGAACGGTACGAGTCAGAATGGTACACAAAATTCCACTCACTCTCTGGTGACGTTCTCTCGCCCAAGAAATTTGCAGTTCGTCATAGACAATCCTCAAGATTTTTTTTTTTTTTTACTTATCTCACGGAAAACTCACGCAATTCATTTAATTTCATATTATATTTGCTTTATTTATTTATTTTATTTTCATTACTATTATTTTTCATCCTGTTCCTCCTAACCATTCTTTCCTCTTATTTATACTTCTTTTCCCTCCAGGGCTAAAAATACGCACGAACAAAATCGTTCGCGATCGATTTTTATTTTCGGCAGATGACTCTGAGTCTATATATATATTTTGTTGTGGCAGTGTGGCAACACACCCTACAAAGGAAGCAAAGAAAATGTCACTCATTCATTTTATGCATGAAAACAACCCGAGGGCTTTCATTCTTTGACAGTTTTAAACAGCTCCCGGCCTCCATCCTACCAGGATGGCCTTTAAAAATTGTCCGGAGAAATCCCTTTTTTTTTTCCCCTTTTTTTTTTTCCCCGCTGCTGGGGTTTTTTATGAGTTTTTCAAAGAAAAGATAAAGTAAGGTAGTATGCGTTTGCAGGTCTTCTGAAAATGGCGATGCGCATGGCAACATTTTTATGTTTGCAACCATCTTCCATGGTGAAGTTTTTTTTTCTAGTGCTTTTTTTTGCTGGTGAAGCTCGGGGATATTAGCATTTAACCGAATCATTTATCTTCTATATATCTGCATTAACCATAAAATAGCTTTTTTTTTTTCAAAAAATAAAGTATCAAAAGAAGGTGTTTTAATTTTTTGTAGAAGTCAGATTTTTTTTTCCTTCCACTACCATTGCTGAACATTTCAATGAAAGCGCTATTGATCTATCGGATTTGATCTAATTATAATAATATTGAATCTTTTTACATACAAAAAGAATCGTTTAAATTTATGTGTAAAAAAAGAGTTTTGTAGCTTTTCAGTTATATTTTAACGTAGACTATATTTTATAGAGGTATCAAATAATTTCAAATGTAACTTAAAAATTGAAGGACAATTATTTTTATTTCTACGATAATTTACTAAAATATTAAAAACAATTGGATTACTAATCACAAATTATTAAATTAAAATAATTCTACATTATTATCAGCAATGTTTCTGATAAAATTCTTTTGTATCTAACTGAAAGTTGAATAAACTTTAGTATCAACAACAACATCATATTATCAGATTTATTTCAACAGAATGAACAGTAAATTGAAACAAGAATGAACTTTCATTCAACAAGAATGTTATCAGATTTATAATTAAAAAGTTTTAAAAAAAGGTTCAATTGTTCTCATTTTCATACTTCTTCTGGTACTGTGTTTATCATAATGTAGAAATTTTTTTTGCATACCAAAAAAATAATCGTTTAAATTCTCTAAATATAATATATGCAAAAAGAGTTTGTACCTTTTCAGATATATTTTAACATAGGTTTTATTTTTATAAACGTATCAAATAATTTGAAATGTTACACAAAAATTGAAAGGCAATTATTTTAATTTCCATTATAATTTTGAACCATTAAAAGCAATTAGATTACTAATCACAAGTTGACAATTTTTGTTAGCAATGTTTTTGATAAAATTCATTGTATCTAATTGAAATTACACGTAAAATTGAATAAACTTTAGTGTCAACAAGAACATCAGGTATCAGATTTATTTCAACAAGAATGAACAACAAACTGAAACAAAATTGAAATTTATTCAACAAGAATGGTATCAGATTTATAGTTAAAAAATTTTTAAAAAAATCTTTAATTGTTCTTATTTTCTTACTTTTGGTACAGCGCTGTCAATAATATTGAAATTTTTTTACATACAAAAAGAAACGTTTAAATTTATCTAAAAAATGTGCAAAAAAAACCAGTTTTGTCTCTTTTCATATGAATTTTAACATATATATTTTATAGAGGTATTAAATAATTTGAAATGTTACACAAAAATTGAAGGACAATTATTTTTATCTCTATGATAATGTATTTGAATTATTAAAAGCAATTGGATTACTAATCCCAAATTGATAAATTAAAATAATTCTAAATTATTGTGAGCAATGTTTCTAATAAAATTCATTGTATCTAACTGAAACTGCACATAAAATTCAATAAACTTTAGTATCCACAAGAACATCATGGTACCAGATTTATTTCAACAAGAAAGAACAACAAATCGAAACAAGAATGAACTTTATTCAACAAGAATGGTATCAGATTTATAGTTAAAAATTTTTAAAAAAAGCTTTAATTGTTCTTATTTTCTTAATTTTGGTACCGCGTTTATAATAATTTTGAAATTTTTTACATACAAAAAAAGAAACGTTTAAATTTATCTAAAGAATGTGCAAAACGAAAAACAGTTTTGTTTCTTTCAGATGTCTCTTTATAGAGGTGTTAAATAATTTGAAATGTTACACAAAAATTCAAAGACATTTATTTTTTTATTTTCCATGATATTGTATTTGATATTGAATATTAGAGGCAATTAGACTACTAATCACAAATTGATAAATTAAAATAATTCTAAATTAATGTTAAGAATGTTTTTGATAAAATTCATTGTATCTAATTGAAATTACACATAAAGTTGAATAAATTTTAGTATCAAAAATCAAAAATAATCTCGAAGTAAAACGCACAGTTTCCGATGTTAGAAAAAGACATTTATTCTGAAAAAAAGCAATACAAAAATTTTAATGAAATTGTGATGATCTTCCATTTACCCCTTGAAAATAAAAGTGTTAAAAATAATAATATAATTGTCTCACGAACGTCAAAATTTCTAAAATGTAAGGGATTTATTTAAAAAATAAATCGGCTGTATCCTCTTTCCCGCTACTAAAAAGCATTATCATAATCAGGGCACATGGCATATATCCAAATGGTCATCAAATATCTCTGCATCATTGTCGTTTATCCAATGCAAATGCTTGCCAATATTATCTCGCTTTTATTCTAATAGAAGAAAAAAGATATTTATTCTTGTCATAGAGTAAATATCGTTGAATGATCAGAATTTGTGTTTTTAAAACTAAATAAAAACGTGTCGAAAATGTTATTATGAGGATTAACCAAATAAATAATGTAATAAAATCATATTCGTATTTAGTATTGATTTTTTACATGAGAAATTAGTCATTTAACCATTTATAAAACATGACATTGATTTTTTTATATATTCTATTTAGTACAAAACAGAAACTGGGATTCGATTAAAACATTGTTAACAACATTAATTGATAATATTGATATCAATATTGTATGAATTATACTTTCTTTTATTCACTGTAAAATTAAAAACTAATAAATCAGTTTTGTTTCTATGCATAGATTTAATTATCTTTTCTTGTTGCATATCTGTGAATTTCATTTCCATTGATGTTTGCTACGAACAACTCACCGATGGGCGTGAAGGGAGAGGTCTTTTAAAAGAAATTTCTTCGCATTTGCGTGTTGTATTTGATGAACCAGGTAAACTCTGATCAGACAGCCTGACGTGTCGGTGCGAGGCGCTTCACACAAATTGTCACAATCTCCATCGAATCTCTTCATTTTTGAAACCACTGACTACAATGATGGTGCCAACAGATTCGAATTTGTGTTTTCTACATTTTAGAATGTTAAAAATTTTCAACATTCCTTTTGGCGTTGCCAAGTTGCAGTGAGTACATGTGATCTTAGTTTTCTCCAGCCTGTGCATTCTTGCACATCGTTCTTGCTGTTGTATTATAATATTTATTTACAAGTAATATAAAAAAAAACTTTTAAAGTCAATTCCTACTTTTTTTCACTCTATTGCAGAAAGTCCTTTATAAATAATTGTCCTTCATTTTTTTTTTTAAGTTTATCTGGCGCCATCTATTGGTAGATATATTCAACTTAAATCTAAAAAAAAAAAAAACTAGAATTAATGAATTAAATTTAATTACTGAATTAATATTTGAAGAAACTGTATTAACATCAATTGTCATCCCCAACAAGTATTTGAACTTGAGTGGATGAATAAAAAGTATTTTAGGAAGGATTGAAAATTTGAACAAGATATATATAGGGAGAGTGTGAGCTAGCAGAAGGAAATGAATTAAGAAAGGTATTCAGCATATGTTAAATAATGTTCGACATTCTTTTTTCTGGTCCACCATAAATTTATTAGCATATTTGGGTTTGTAGCCTTTACAAATCGGTGCCTTTACCGGCAAGGTGTGTTTTTGGAGAACAAAGCAAAACTCAAGCATAAAAGATTCGAATCTTTCTGCGATTAAATAATGACTCAGCAAAAATCTCTTCCACCCTCCCCCTCAAAAACAAACAAGTCCAGGCGCTGATTCCACTGATACAATGTTTCCGATTTATACGCTCTTTTAGCAATTCTTTTACCTGGAGAGGGAGAAAATCCATACCAGAGTATTGAAAAAGAATAAACCTTTTGAGGTATAGAGGGCGGAGAATACTGGTCTGAGTTGGGCAGTACATAAAGAGTTTTTGTTTTCTGAGAGAGCAATACTTTTGAATAAGCTCGGTTGATTGAAGATGCCTCGCATTTGACATTTAAGCCTTTAGCGCTCCTGCTACCCAATATTACTGATCAATAAATAAAGAATGTTTTGTACGGTTTTCTTTTAAGGTCTTCACCACTCCTTGATCATGAAGAATTGCAAAAACGAAATTGGTATGGGATTTTTATTTAATGCAGTATATGGGTGAAACTTTTTCAGACATTTACTGATCGTCAAGATTTACATAAATTACTATTGGAAATCTTTTTAAATCAGTCTTCGTAAAAATATTTAATAATAGGTTCATATTCAATGCTCGTCACTTATTTGTCATATAAAATTACTCAAAACACAATAAGGATTATTTGATGTTGTATACATGTCCAAGTATTTGTTGTTACGCTAGTTGATTTGAATTAGATAATAATAATTTGATGAAGGGTGGATTCCCGTTTTAAATAAATCACTTTTTGAGTAAAAGCATAGCAAAGTTTTCCGAATGTTTAACATTGATATAGTATATATAACATTATTTAATATTATTATAGAATATATAACATTATATAGAATTATAACATTTGATAATAACATTTGTCATATAGAATTAAACGAAATACAATAAGGATTTTTTGATGTAGTATGCATGCTCTAGAATTCTTTGATGCGCTAAATGATTGGAATTAGATAATAATAATTGAATGAAGGACTGATATGTTTTGTTGTCGTTGTCGTATCCCTCATGGAAGGAGGGAAAAAGGGTTGCAACTTTTGTCTTGATGGAGCACCACCCATAGGTAGAAGTCTGACTTCTGCTCCGTGTCGCTGAAAAGGAGGGCAGTGGCTTCCCTGGAGGACTTTTTAGGAGAACTACCCAGCGTGTGCGTATAGTAGGGGGAGAAACCCTACCAGGTAGTCTGACTAACAAGTCAAGATGATGAATAACACAAACCCCAACGAGTCTCGTTTTTGAAATAGTGTTTACAACAAAGCCGCCAGTGGATTGAACCTCTGCTATAATGCTCACCAGCGCTCACCACGAGTTACGATTTTAAACAAGTAATAAAAAAAAAAAAAAAAAATTTAAGTCAGTTCCTACTTTTTTTCACTATCTTGCAGAAAGTCCTTTATAAATCATTTTCATTCTTTTTTTTTAAGCTTATCGGGCGCCATCTATTGGTAGATATATGCAACTTAAAAACTAAAAAAAAAAATATAATTAATTAATAAAATTTAATTACTGAAATAATATTTGAAAAAACTGCATCAACATCAAGTGCCATCCACTACAAGTTCAAAAAAAAATGTATTTGAACTTGAGCGGATAAATAAAGCGTATTTTATGAACGATTTGAAAATTTGATTAAGATATATAAAGGAGAGTGTGTGAGCTAATAGAAGAAATTGAATAAATCCTTTTTTGCGTAAAAGCGTAGCAAAATATTCCGAATGTTTAACATTAATATAGAATATATAACATTGATATAGATTATATAACATTGATATAGAATATATAATATTGATACAGAATATATAACATTGATACAGATTATATAACATTGATACAGATTATATAACATTGATACAGATTATATAACATTGATAATATATAACATTGATATCAACATTGTATGAATTATACTTTCTTTTATTCACTGTAAAATTAAAAACTAATTAAATCAATTTTGGTTCTTTGCATAAATTTAATTTTGTTTTGTTGAATAGCGATAGGCTTCGTGCTCCACTGATGTTTGACACCAACAGCTCCCCGATGAGCGAGAAGAGGATATCTTTAAATTATGCTGCAGCGCATTTGCGTGTTGTATGGAACAAAACTTCGTAAACACTGATCAGGCAACCTGATAATCGATGCGAGGTGATTCACATACATTGGCCCCAATCTCCATCAAGTCTTTTGATTTGTAAAAGCAGTGACTACAAAGATGGTACCAACAGATTCGAATCTGAGTTATTTTACATTGTAGAACTCAGATTGATGACTCACATCAACGAGGCAATGAGTGTGTCATATTTAATTATTGAACTGATCCCATTTAATTATTATGTTTAATTATTCCTTAAAAATCACTTACTTGGTAGAAAAAAATACTAATACATCAGTTAAAATATTGCTGATCATCAGACAATATTTTTCCTCGTATTCTTTAGCAAAACAGGAAATTTCTCATTTGAAGAATGACTGACTCGTCTTTTGATTCTGTCCACGAACCAAACCAATTTTTTGGCTTAAAAATCGACGTGTGGAAGTACTACTCAGACAAGCCATGGCTCATCAACTGGACAAAAAAGAGTAATTAGAAAGAGTAATGTCTGGAAATATAGCCGGTGGTATAGGACTTCCAGAGTGAAGCGTTTCCAAACAATGTTTTACATGCACGATCGCAAATTCGCAACTTATCATTGAGCGACAAAACTCACCAGTAATGGCACCCGCAGCGTATCAAAACAATTCTCACCAGTAATGGTACCCCTCGCGTACCGATTTCAGGCAACAATGCTCTTTGGTGCTCAGCATATTTTCTAACCAGTAATGGTGCCATTTGCAGTCAACAACATGCATCAGTATCCATGTTTGACCAATAATGATGCCAGCATCGTATAAATTACAACGCAACAGTAATGGTGCAATCGCATAAACTACCCATCGTATAAATTACAATGCTTACCAAAACCATCGTATAAATTACAACGCCGACCAGTATTGTAAATACTATCGTATAAATTACAATGCTTACCAGTAACGATGCCAGCAAATTATGGCCAGTAATGGTGCCACCATCTTAAATTGCAATGCTTATCAGTAACGGTGCCATCATCGTCGCCGACCAAAGGATGCTACCATCGTATAAATTACAATGCTTACCAGTAATGATGCCAACATAAAATTATGTATAAATTACAATGCTTACCAGTCATGGTGCCAACATAAATTATGTATAAATTACAATGCACCAGTAATGATGCCAACATAAATTATGTATAAATTACAATGCTCCAGTCATGGTGCCACCATCGTATGAATTACAACGCCGACCAGTAAGGATGTCAATCATCGTATAAATTACAATAAACCAGTAATGGTGCCACCATCGTATAAATTGCAATGCTTACCAGTAATGGTGCCACCATCGTATAAATTACAACGCCGACCAGTAAGGATGTCAATACCATCGTATAAAATTACAATGCTTACCAGTAATGATGCCACCATCGTATAAATTGCAATGCTTACCAGTAATGGTGCCACCATCGTATAAATTACAACGCCGACCAGTAAAGGATGCCAATACCATCGTATAAAATTACAATGCTTACCAGTAATGATGAACATAAATTATGTATAAATTACAATGCTTACCAGTCATGGTGCCAACATAAATATGTATAAATTACAATGCTTACCAGTAATGATGCCAACATAAATTATGTATAAATTACAATGCTTACCAGTAATGGTGACACCATCGTATGCAACGCCGACCAGTAAGGATGTCAATACCATCGTATAAATTACAATGCTTACCAGTGGTGCCAATCGTATAAATTGCAATGCTTACCAGTAATGGTGCCACCATCGTATAAATTACAACGCCGACCAGTAAGGATGCCAATACCATCGTATAAATTACAATGCTTACCAGTAATGATGCCAACATAAATTATGTATAAATTACAATGCTTACCAGTCATGGTGCCACCATCGTATGAATTACAATGCTTACCAGTAATGGTGACACCATCGTATAAATTACAACGCCGACCAGTAAGGATGTCAATACCATCGTATAAATTACAATGCTTACCAGTAATGATGCCAGCATCGTATGAATTACAATGCTTACCAGTAATGATGCCAGCCTCGTATGAATTACAATGCTTACCAGTAATGGTGCCACCATCGTATAAATTGCAATGCTTACCAGTAATGGTGCCACCATCGTATAAATTACAACGCCGACCAGTAAGGATGCCAATACCATCGTATAAATTACAATGCTTACCAGTAATGATGCCAGCATCGTATAAATTACAATGCTTACCAGTAATGGTACCAGCATCATATGAATTACAGTGCTTACCAGTAATGGTGCCGCCATCGTATAAATTGCAATGCTTACCAGTAATGATGCCAGCATCGTATGAATTACAATGCTTACCAGTAATGGTGCCACCATCGTATAAATTACAATGCTTTCCAGTAATGATGCCAGCCTCGTATGAATTACAATGCTTACCAGTAATGGTGCCACCATCGTATAAATTGCAATGCTTACCAGTAATGGTGCCACCATCGTATAAATTACAACGCCGACCAGTAAGGATGTCAATACCATCGTATAAATTACAATGCTTACCATTAATGATGCCAGCATCGTATAAATTACAATGCTTACCAGTAATGATGCCAGCCTCGTATGAATTACAATGCATACCAGTAATGGTGCCACCATCGTATAAATTGGATGCTTACCAGTAATGGTGCCACCATCGTATAAATTACAACGCCGACCAGTAAGGATGTCAATACCATCGTATAAATTACAATGCTTACCATTAATGATGCCAGCATCGTACAAATTACAATGCTTACCAGTAATGATGCCAACATAAATTACGTATAAATTGCAATGTTTACCAGTAATGGTGCCACCAGCGCACCTATTGCAGTCGAAAACTCTTACCAAGTTTCAGCAGCTCATTTTTCGGTTGACCAGGGCTGTTCTCGGTCTTCCGTATCAAAATCTCCGTCTTGAAACCGTTGAACCCTTTTAGATAAGTTATTTCATCAGATCTAGGTTTCCTGCAAGATTCCACGAGAATTCAAATCACTTTAATTGCACTTCTAATTAAAACAGCAAATTATAACTTACCACAAATGATGATTTTACTGTAGAACATTCAACATTCTAAGTCCTTTCAAAGCAATAATTCATACTGAAGTTTAAAGTTTATTTAATTACGCCACCTGTTAAAAAATTGTATGAATAAATTTGAATACATTATAAAAAATTTTATTAAAAGTGCGAGGGGCAATTTAATATCAATATAAGGAATTCCTAGAAATCTATTAATTTGATTTTTTTTCTATCTAATATGTATCTTACCTCAAATGTTTTGTAAGTGTAAGAAACATTATAAGCGTTAATAATTAAAGCTTATTATTTAAATAGCTACCATAGCTGTAGGAGCGGGAATTTCCAAATTGCTGTAGACACAATAATTCCAACTTTTCCTAATACGAATCTCCCGTGTTGAAACGGCGACCTGATGGCCAATTGGCTAGTGCTTTGGCCTTCAGTACCACAGGCTCAAGGTTCGAATCATAGCAGGGGTATGGATGTTTGTGAGTGGTTCGAAATCCACGTTAAACTGTAAGTCCCGGTCTAATTAACCCTCGTGTGCACAAGGTGACCGTAGAGCGACAAATCAAACCCTTGTCAAAATGTAAGAAGTTAATGAAATTGTGTTTAAAATATCGACGCAATCTTAACTTTGTGAATACAATAAATAAATTGAAATTTGATATTTTATTTTCTTTCTACTTTTTTTTTTGTACCTGGAAACGACACAAATATAAAACCAACTCTTCTTAAAAGGTGCAATTGGGCTGATGTCAACTATTTCCTGTCAATAGCTGAACTAAGAAACAAGTAATATAAAAAAAAAAATTCTTTAAGTCAATTCCTATTTTTTTCCACTATATTGCAGAAAGTCCTTTGTAAATAATTTTCATTCTTTTTTTTAAGTTTATCTGACGCCATCTATTGGTAGATACATGCAAATTAAATCTAAAAAAACTAAAATTAATTAATTAAATTTAATTAATAAATTAATATTTGAAAAAACTGTATTAACATCAAAGTGTCATCCACTACAAGTTCAAAAAAACGTATTTGAACTGGAGTGGATGAATAAAAAGTATTTTATGAACGATTGAAAATTTGAACAAGGATATATATAGGGAGAGTGTGAGCTAATAGAAGGAATTGAAATAAATTCATTGAAATTCTATGACACATGCTTAAAAAACCTATATTGCTAATCGTTTTTCACGTTTTTAATAAAAATATGCTTTAACCAAGCCTGATATTTTTAATGGATTTAATATTATATATCATTAATTAATAGAAATTATAAAATAGTTGTTAGAAGAAAATTTCCAAAATAAGTCTCTACTATTTATTTATTTTTTTATTTTTTATTTATTTATTTTTTTTTATTTATTTGTTATTTTTGACTGATTTAATTTTATAAATAATTCAAATTAATAGAAATTATAAAATAGTTGCTAGAAGAAATTTCCAAGACAAGTTCCAACTATTTATTATTTTTGCTGCTTTTTTTTTTATTGATTTAATTTTATATATAATTCAAATTGATGGAAATTATAAAATATTTAGAAGAAACTTTCCCAGATAAGTTCCAACTATTTATTATTATTGTTGTTATTTTTGATTGGTTTGATTTTATATATAATTCAAATTAATAGAAATTATAAAATAGTTGTTAATAGAAAATTTCAATGATAAGTCTCAACTATTTATTATTTTTGTTGTTATTTTTATTGATTTGATTTTACATATAATTCTAATTAATAGAAATTATAAAATAATTAGAAGAAAGTTTCCCAGATAAGTCTCAACTATTTGTTATTTTTATTGTTATTTTTGATTGATTTAATTTTATATAAAATTCTAATTGATAGAAATTATAAAATAGTTAGAAGAAAATTTCAAGAAAAATCTCAACTATTTATTATTTTTGCTGTTATTTTTTTATTGATTTCGATTGTAATATAAATAAATAAATAAAAATATAGTGTTCACTATATTTTACAGAGAGTTAGATAATAATTATTTTGAATGTTCGTTATAAAGCTAGTTGAAAAAGACTATATAGAGTTGAAATAGTTGTTAAAAGCAAACAAGTTCGTATTTTGAGTTTAAGAAAGTCATATAACAGTTAATACTGGGATTGCATATAAAGTCTTGCATAGATTTCTCTTTCTCTGTATAGATCTAAACTTAGTTATAAAGGATTCACCAGTCTTTAATTAAAAGTTATTCATAACTTTGAATGGAAGACTAGTGAAAACAATAATACTTCTGCAATATACAGTCTGAGTTATTTTTATAACATATTTGAACTTGAATGCCAAATATATTTTAAGCAATGCTCTCCACATTTGGTCTTTACTTTCAGACAAAAGTCTGGACACATTCTGGTTGATTAAACAGTCTGCACTTCTGAACAAATCTTTCAAAATCTGATTCAAACTAAAGAACTTTTTTTTTTTTTTTATCGAAAGTAGTTATTTTTAAGCATATGTATCCCAGACTATATAAAAAAATCAATAAATAATTTCAGACATCTTACAAATGTAATGTCTTTGGTGTACAATAGATTTTAAAGGGAGAATTTACAGAACATACAGACAATATAGTGTTCTGCATATAAATAACGATGATTCTGAAATAGATTCTAAATATAGAACTATTTGTTAATCTACAGTAAGTAATTCGATTAACATGAATTTAATTATATATATGCAGTATATAAGCAGACTTAAACATTTATTAATTACGAAATAGGTAAAACTCATTGCTGCATTTTTTACAGGCATTATTTTTTGATTCGATGACATTATTCTTTATTTTACATTGATAGCAATTTAGTGGTCCCTAAAAAAGTTACAAAATTAAAAAAATATTCTCTTAATAATAATTTACTCATATGTAGCAGTTGAGGATTAATTGTAATTTACTAATAAAAAGATTGCGGACACACAGTTAGAGTATACCGATTTTTTAAGCCTCGTCCACATTTGAATGCTTGAGCTTCGAGCATCGTTCGTGAATATACTCTAATTTGGTTTGTCTGAATATAGAAGGAAAATGCGCAACACGCGAAAATATTTACCAGCTCGTAGGAAACAAAATTCCCAGTCTAAATAATGGCTAATTTTGGTTAAAGTTAAGCGGGCTTGCTAGTAGTAGGGGGTTTCAAGGTCATATTAAGCCCCATTCATATTGAGCCATTGGTCATATATTCAGAAACTACCCTCGCGAGTGACAATCGCAGCTCACGCGGCTGTCATTTTTAATACGCTTTTATTAGTTTCACCTGTATATATGTTTGTTTGTTTGTAACTGACTCTTTGGGCTCGATTTTTGCCCTACTTTAAGAGATCAGATTT
This sequence comes from Caerostris extrusa, assembly GCA_021605095.1. NCBI lineage: Eukaryota > Metazoa > Arthropoda > Arachnida > Araneae > Araneidae > Caerostris > Caerostris extrusa. The sequence continues at coordinate 288,533 of BPLR01020284.1, read as the reverse complement.
AATTTAAACGTTGTAGACTTATCAAGGACCGACGACAATAAAATATTTCGGTAAGTATTATTTCATCATGATTAGGATCGCCAGGATGAGTGATTTTATTTTAACTTATGAAGAGCAATTTAACCCATGTAGAATGAAAGTACCTAAGACATTCAAACCTACGTGGAACAGTGGCACAACGAATAACGCGCCTGACTACGTATCAGGAGATTCCCCTGCTGAATCCTGGCTGGCTAAACATATTCGCATTTAACCTTTGTTTTACTCACAATTAAATTATTGTAAGAACTATAGTTCCAGTCCTCCGTAACGGGACCTCATTTAAATATTATAGTTATAAAAACACTAAAAAAAACACAGTTAATCAAACTAATAAATTATAATTTAAAAAAAACTAAAAAACACGCTTTTAGAGTTAATCAAATTTAAAAAGTAAAAAACAAATTACAGTTTAAAAAAACTAAAAAACACGCTTTCAGAGTTAATCAAACTAAAAAGTAAAAAATAATTGTTAGCATAAGAATAAAATTCTGACGAGAAAATCACTGTTCTAAAAGCGTGGGGTGCTCGATATCAATCGTTATAATTTTTCACTAGTTTCATTTAGTTAGTTTAAAAATGTCATGCAAAGCACCCCACGCTTTTAGAACAGTGACATTCATTTTCTCGTCAGTCATTTTATTCATATGTTAACAATTATTTTTTACTTTTTAGTTTGATTAACTCTAAAACTTATGATTAACTCTTTTCGTTTGATTAACTCTCTTTTTAAACTATAATTTTTTGTAAATATAGCAGCGTTGTAATCAGCTTTTATCATAACACATTAGAGGAATTTTTAAGTTAATTTTTTTGAATACTGATGCAATTTACAGATGTAAAATTTCTCATGTAATGAAAACAGACTAAAAGAAACCCAACAAAAACGATTTACCATTTTAATTGAAGAAAATTTCTAGAAACAAATGAAAAATCATCAAATTGAACAATTCATTACTTAATACTTACAAACATCAAATACTAACAAAACAGACGTGTGCTGAATTCTTTATTTTTACTATTGAGGGTGTAGCATTTTTCACACGAGAAGAATTGTGGCATTTCGTTCCCAGGAGAGAGAAAAGTATATGCTTTGACAAGTGCATAATAGCAACTTATTATTCAAATCTGACAGCAGATACGCAGTTCTATGGCTATTTATACTATATGCAATTAGTGTCCTTCTAATGATAACAACTTGTCACTCAAATCTTGCAGCAGATGTTCAGTGTCATGAATAATGAGACCTCATGAAATTAGCAATTGCCTGTTCGACCTTCACAGGTCGAAACAACTACAGATTGAATATGAACTATATTATGAGTTGTTCAATCGTGATTGGTGATGACCACGAGCTGAGAAATATCTACTCCAATGAGAAGTGAGGGAAGCTGATCCCCCTTCTTAAAGGGAGATTTTTTTAAAAAAGACAGAGTTCTGCAATGAGTTGATAAGAAGTATTGTCCTTTTCTCTGAAGTAACTGAACAGGTCGGAGTGTTAAGCCTGTTTCCAAAGTGAGTCTCTTGTGGTTTCGTGTATCACTCCTTGTGATAAGGTCTGTCGCAGACCAGGCAATTATATTCGTCTTAGACTTGACAATTCTGAAAAGCTCCGACCTTGGAGTGAACTATACTTGTGAATGAAATTATCTTTAATTTTCACTTCTTTATAAATAGATTTCTGGATTATATAGTGCTTGTAAAAAAAAAAGTAATTCCCTGAACCTGAAAGTGGTCCTCTTCTTGAAGCCGTTATGCCTAATACAGGAAAAGAGGTTATAATGGATTTCATAGTAAATAATTTAACAAAACAATTAAATTAATAAGACGTATTTAAGTTTGTTTTAATGCATAATAATTTTCTTTTTCAATTCCTTCTATTAGCTCACACTCTCCCTATATATATCTTGTTCAAATTTTCAATCGTTCATAAAATACTTTTTATTCATCCACTCAAGTTCAAATACATTTTTTTTTTTGAACTTGTAGTGCATGATACTTGATGTTAATACAATTTTTTAAAATATTAATTTAGTAATTAAATTTAATTAATTAATTTAAAAAATTTGTAGATTTAAGTTGCATATATCTACCAATAGATGGCGCCAAATAAACTTAAACAAATGAAAATTATTTGTAAAGGACTTTTCTGCAATATAGTGAAAAAAAAGTAGGAATTGACTTTAATTTTTTTTTTTATATTACTTGTTTCTTATCAAAAAACAGTTGTTTTGAGTATTGTTTTCCTTAGTGCATGTGGTTAAAATCTATTTTAGCTTTAAAGTTTTGTACTCCATAAGGAGTTAGCAGTTTTTAGCTGGTCTTTTCAGACGAATCTTAGTAAATCTCCTTCTCTCTGTTATTTAAATTTATTATATTTATTATTTATTGAGCATGAAGAGGTCAAATGGTCTGCGTCTGTAAAAAAAATCTGTCAAAATCTGTTTCGTAATAAAAATAATGTCCAAAAAACAGTTATTTTTAACCATATATTTCCAGACTATCTAAAAATAGCTTTTTAAGTACAAAATATTTAAACCCAGACATTTGAAAGATAAAATGTTAAGATGTTATGCTATTATTAAGATTATAAAACGTTAAGATTTCAAAAGGGTTAACTAATTATGCAGATGATAAAACAATTTTCAGAACTCTCTTGTCAATTATTATATAAAGTGCATTTTAAGTATAAATCCCTTACTAATGTAGAGAGTAATAAATTTAATAAACACGCATTTAATTATGTTCACAGTTTGCAAGAATAACTGCACATCTTTTAACAATCAAGTATTTTAATACAAATTAGATTTTAATAAAAATGTTACGGAATTCCTTTTAGCAGAAATGAGATTTCGTAGAAATGACTGCAATCTCTTAAATCCATTAACGCTCTCTAAAGAGATTTGATCATTATTAGGAGACTATAGAAGATTTAATTACATCCATAATATATTGGCATAAATTATATTATAGCTAAAGGTCTTTTTGTTGAAGAACGGAGAGTCTTAAAGGAAGGGAAATTATCTCATTAAATTAATTAGTGCTCTAAAGAGATATTTAATAAGAATACGTTTCATAAATTAACTTAAAATATGTGTATAATCTCTAAAGTATTGAAATTCTTATTAGCTTTACTTTTATTTTTTTGTACTGAAATGCTGTCTAAAAAATAAATCTCATAGTTACCATATTATAACATACCGTTAATTAGTTAATTAGATAACCGCATTGTAATATACTGCTATTAATTAATAATAGTATTATTACGGTAATTATTTAGATGGTTCCATATCGTAACATACCATTATTAATTAATCAGATAGTTACCGTATTGTAATATACCGTTATTATATAATTACCATATCGTAATATACTGTAATTAGTTATTTTGATAGTTACCATAAACATACCGTTATTATTTAGATTGCTCCCATATTGTAACATACCATTAATAGTTAATTAGATAGTTACCGTATTGTAACATACCGTTATTAGTTAGTTAGACAATTACCATATTGTATCATACCATTATTAATTATTTTGTTAGCTACCATCTTGTAACATACCGTTATTAGTTATTTTGATAGTTACGATATTGTAAAAATACCGTTATTATTTATTTTGATAGTTACCATATTGTAAGATACCGTTATTAGTTAGTTATATAGTTATCATAAACATAACGTTATTATTTAGATAATTAACATATTGTATGCCATTAATAGTTAATTAGATAATTACCGTATTGTAACATACTGTAATTATTAGTTAGTTATCGTATTTTAAGCTACCGTTACTAGCTAGTTAATTACCATAATGTAACACATCGCTTATAATTTTTTTCAATTGAAATTCTAATTAAATGTGAAAAAACTGGTCTTGTTTGACTCAGTTGAATTACAATTTAATTATATTCGATATTTTCAAAAGATTACTTGAAATAATTAAAGTAATGTTTTGGAAAAAATTTTAGAAGTGTTTTAAATAATAATAATTTTTTTTTGGTTCAAAGAAAAATTAAAATTAAATTTGTATACTATTTGCATCCAAAATAAATGGTATTTTTACGTAGAAAAAAAAGTATTAAAATTAAATTAGAAACGGATTTAGAGTTGAAATAAAAAAAAAAAAAACGACTGCGATGCTCATGCAAAGAATGGAAATATTAAAAAATCTTGTATATGTGTTAGTTGTATATTTGCGTAGACCCTCATTTTTCATAATTAAAGTTTACACAAACAAAAATGTTTTCTTGATTAATGATTCCTATGTTTACAAAAATTTATGTTTCTCAATTTTATAAAAATCAATAAAACATGGACAATTAAAAATCAAAATTCCAGGAAAGCGTTTCAGAAGGAAAATTTTCACCATATTTCCTTCAACAAATGAATGTTAACTGCAAAAAATAGATTTATATCGTTTGTCAAAATTCTCATTAAGAGGGTCTTGAATATATTGGCCTCCTCATCGGTTCGTCCTGGGTAACGCAAAACCTACTACTATGATCGCCTATATCGAGCCTCGAAATAAAACTGTTAGAACCATCAGCGGCTGGGCTATACATTTGCAATGGGTTCCTTGTTAAGGTGAAAATCCCTGATAATGGTTTATGGTTGTTTATTTATTTTTTTTTTTTATTGTTGATTATTTTTTAATTGTTTGAAGTTTAACGCTATGATTCTCTGACATTCAGTGTGGTATGTGAACCAGGTTCCAGCATAAATATTGCTATGATGGATACTACCACAGCTCTTACTTTGCTCTCAAAATGGCTTATAGACAATCAGTGTATTGACGTAAATTACCATAGATTTGATGTAGTTAGTAAGTTAATTCATGATATCATTAGAGCATTACCAAAGCAATGGCTCGATTTTTTTTTTTCTGAAAATATTCAATTCTTTTGAACTACTGTTATATCGTTTGAGAACGAACTGCATGTGAACTCCGTGCAAAAATCTCTTCACAAGAAAGGTTACAATGGACCGGATAAAGACATTACTAAGAGTATTCAAGAAAGTGCGCCAGTTTAAATTTTGAAACAGTACCCTTGGATGACACTTTCAGCATCTACTTTGAATCTAGTGTGATATTTGTAAATATTGAATATTGTGTAAAAATAAGACTGAGGAGGTCTGCTTCGGATTCGAGTTCCGACGGCGAAATAGATGTTTGCAGTGATTCGGAATCCCCTTTAAGCAGTAGATTCCGGTCTAATATGACTGTAGAGCATTGGGCGTAAGACTGACAACCCTACCCCTTTAAAAAAACATCTCCTGTTTCGAAATCTGTCGGTAGCCAGAACCTTGGCCTACCATGTGGATGTCGCGTCAATGAAAAATAAGAAAATAAGACCCTCATCATAAGATCTGTACATTGAGCTTGCAATATTCTTTACTTAACAATTTATAATTTATAACAATTAATGTTGTTAACAATGTTTTAACGGAATTCCAGTTTCTGTTTGTACTAAATAGAATATTTTTTAAAAATCAATGTCGCCTTTTACTCGTATAAATGGTTAAATGAGTAATTTCTCATGAAAAAAATCAATGCTAGATACCAATATTATTTTATTACATTAATTATTTAGTTAATCCTCAAAATAACATTTTAACATTTAAAAATCATAATAACATTTTTGACATGTGTTATTTTACTTTTAAAAACACAAATTCTGATCATTCAAAGATATTTACTCTTTGGCAAAGGATAAATATCTTTTCTTCTATTAGAATAAAAGCGAGATAATAATGGCAAGCATTTGCATTGGATAAAGGACAATGATGCAGAGATATTTGATGACCAGTTGGATATATGCCATGTGCCCTGATTATGATAATGCTTTTAGTAGCGAGAAAGAGGATACCGCCGATTTTTTTTAAATAAATCCTTACATTTGAAATGATGATTCGTAGAGACAATTATATTATTATTTTTTAACGCTTTTTATTTTTACAAAATAAATGGATGATCATCATAATTTCATTAAAATTTTTGTATTGTGTTTTCAGAATAAAAGTGTTTTCTAACGTCTAAAACGTGTTTCGTGTGAACGGTCTTGATAAATAGAGGAGACCCTTTAGAACGAGTAATTGTCCTTTGAGATTCCTTTCCACTACCTATATGTAGAAAACTAGGAATCTACAATGTAGAACATTAGGAGTTAGTTAGGTAATCATATTTCAATGCAAGATTCTTGGCTCAGTGGTAACTTGCCTGCTGGTGAGCATTAGGGCTGAGTATCAATCCGGTGGTGGTTTTGTTTTAGATACTGTTTCAAACAACGAGGAGATTCGATGGCGTTTGGGATGTTCAGCATCTTGCCTCGCTAGTCAGACTACTTGGTAGAAGTTTTCCGGGTTTTCTGCTATGCGATTTTCAAATGGGGGTAGTTTCCCTTAAAAGCCCTCCCAGGAGGCACTCCCTCTTTCTTCAGCGACACGGAGTCAAGTCAGACTTCTACCTATGAGTGCTCCATCACATTGCGCTGTCCTGTTCCCTCCATCCACGAGTAGATCACTCATTTGATGTTTATTGATATATATACGTAAAATACTTAGGTATATTTGTTTGGTTTTTTTATGAATATTGGTTGTCAAAACAATTTGAAATTCTTTAAAATTAAAAACCTTACGGTGTTAAAAAAATGTTTGTGTAAAAATTACTCAAGATGGAAGTTAACTTAAAGATATGTGTGGTGAAAAAGGAAAAATTTCAGGTATTCATAAGCAAGTGTTATTAAAGAAACAAATACATTTTATTAGAGATGATATAATTAATGAGTAGCATCGTTGTTCAATTAATTAAGTTAATTAATGATTATCTTCGTCATTCTATGAATTGTAAAATTGAGTGTACATTTCAGTAAAATATATGTAATAACTGGCTTCCTTTCGTTTAAAAATTACGGCGGCTATTTTATTTATTTACTTGACGATTCAGCGCAAGATGTACAGGATCTTACCATAGTCAGATTCATATCTCAATTGTTTTAAATTAAATTCATTGGGAGTAAGTTGAATCAATACAAACCATTGACAACTACAGAGTATTGAAGCGATCTTTATTCTGATAAAACTCCCCGATTTCCGCTAGCGGCTTTGTTGTAAACACTATTTCAAAAAAAAAGACTCGATGGTGTTTGTGTTAATCAGCATCTTACCCTCGTCAGTCGTACTTCCTGGTGGGATCACAGCAAGTCACTGTCCTCCTTTTCGGCGACACGGAGCAGAAGTCAGACGGGTGGTGCTCCATCACAACAAAAGTTGCAACCCTCTTCCCTCCTTCCATGAGGGATACGACAGCAACAACCACATCACTCCTTCATACAATTATTATTATCTAATTCCAATCATTTAACGTATCACAGAATAGTTGGACATGTATACTGCATCAAATAATCCTTATTGTGTTTTGTGTAATTCTATATGACAAATAAATGACGAGCATTGAATATGAACCTATTATTAAACATTTTTAAGAAGACTGATTTAAAGATTTCCAATAGTAATTTATGTAAATCTTCACAATAGGTTAACATCGGGAAAAATTTTCACGCATATACTGTATTAAATAATGAATCCCCTTCCAATTTCATATTTTTTGTAATTCTTCATGATCAGGGAGCGGTGAAGACCTTAAAAAGAATACCGCACAAAACATTCTTTATTTATTGATCCGTAATATTGGATAGCAGGAGCGCTAACGGCTTAAATGTCAAATGCGAGGCGTCTTCAATCAACCGAGCTTATTCACAAAAAGTATTGCTCTCTCAGAAAACAAAAACTCTTTATGTACTGCCCAACTCATACCAGTATTCTCCGCCCTCTATACCTCAAAAGGTTATTCTTTTTCAATACTCTGGTATGGATTTTCCTTCCCCCTCTCCAGGTAAAAGAATTGCCAAAAGAGCGTGTATAAATCGGAAACATTGTATCAGTGGAATCAGCGCAGGACTTGTTTGTTTTCTGGGGAGGGGGTGAGAGATTTTTGCTGAGTCATTATTTAATCGCAGAAAGTATCGAATCTTTTGTGCACGAGTTTTGCTTTGTTCACCAAAAAGCAAATCTTGCCTGTAAAGACACCGATTTGTGAAGGCTGTAAACCCTACGTACTCACAATAAATTGGTGGTGGACAATAAAATAATGTCGAAAATTATTCAACTTATGTAAAAACGCATTTTTTATGTGTGATAAAAAATAAATATTATATTGCAATACCAAGAACACTGTGCAAGGCTTGGCAGGCTTGAGAAAGGAAGACGACATGTACTCACTGCAACTTGGCAATGCCCAAAAAGGAATGTTGAAAATTTTAACATGTGTAGAACGCATTTTTTATATGATAAAAAAATATTATTATATTTCTACAGAAATTTCAATGTTGTGCATGATGCACAAGCTTGTAAATGCTAATGGCCATACATGTTTCTTCTGCAAAAGTGGCTGCTGCCGCGCTCAAAAATGTCAAAAATTATATAACATTTGTAGATTTCATTTCTTTATAAGCCATAAAAATAAATATTATAATGCAACAGCAACATGAAGGTTGTACAGGTATACATAGGCTTGTAAAAGCCACGGGCCACACGTGCTCACTGCAACTTGCTTTCGTGTCATGCCCACAAGCGAAAAAAATGTTGAAAATTTAAATTTTTATGGATTGATTATTTAAACCCATAGGTAGTAATAACATACATGATAAAAAAAATAAATATTATAGCTCAACAGCAAGATCAAGGTTAGGCAAGAAGCAACAAGCAAGGCTTAAGGTAGCTATTGTAACTTCGTTGCGAGCCACGCACACAAGAAAAAAAAAATGAAAAAAATTATTTATTGTATATACAGATATCATTTCTTTATATGTCATAAAAATAAAAATATTAATGCAATGACAACATGAAGGTTGTGCAAGGATGCACAGGTTTGTGAAAGCCACATGTCATATGTAATTGCAACTTGGCTGCGGACCATGTCCCCACGGAAAAAAATAAAACGTTGAAAATTTTAACCATAGAATTCATTTCTTTATATGTCATACAAAATAAATATTATGAGGCAATATTGTGCAGTGTTCGAGCACAGGCTTCACAAAGTCAAGGCCACATGTATTCCCATTCTTCTTGGCGCACTCACAAAAAGTATATTGAAGATTTTTAACATATGTACAAGTCATTTCTTTGTATGTGATTAAAAATAAATATTATAATTCAACAGCAAGGCCAATGTTGAAGGATGCACAAGCTTGTAAATTCCAATGGCCATATGTCTCTATTGCAACCTGGCTACGCACCCACTTACAAAAGAATGTCAAAAATTATTTAATATGTGTAGACTCCATTTCTTTATATATTGTAAAAATAGATATTTTAATTTAATAGCAAAATGAAGGCGGTGCGGTGATGTACAGGTTTGTGAAAACCATGGGTCACATGTACTCATTGCAACTTGGCACCCACGCACCCACTTACAAAAAGAATGTCAAAAATTATTTAATATGTGTAGACTTCATTTCTTTGTATATTGTAAAAAATAGATATTTTAATTTAATAGCAAAATGAAGGCTGTGCGGTGATGTACAGGTTTGTGAAAACCATGGGTCACATGTACTCATTGCAACTTGGCACCCACGCACCCACTTACAAAAGAATGTCAAAAATTATTTAATATGTGTAGACTTCATTTCTTTGTATATTGTAAAAATAGATATTTTAATTTAATAGCAAAATGAAGGCTGTGCGGTGATGTACAGGTTTGTGAAAACCATGGGTCACATGTACTCATTGCAACTTGGCACCCACGCACCCACTTACAAAAGAATATCAAAAATTATTTAATATGTGTAGACTTCATTTCTTTTGTATATTGTAAAAATAGATATTTTAATTTAATAGCAAAATGAAGGCGGTGCGGTGATGTACAGGTTAGTGAAAACCATGGGTCACATGTAACTCATTGCAACTTGGCACCCACGCACCCACTTACAAAAGAATGTCAAAAATTATTTAATATGTGTAGACTTCATTTCTTTGTATATTGTAAAAATAGATATTTTAATTTAATAGCAAAATGAAGGCTGTGCGGTGATGTACAGGTTTGTGAAAACCATGGGTCACATGTACTCATTGCAACTTGGCTGCGCCCACACGCGAAAAAAATTGTTGAAAATTTTACCACAGAATTCATTTCTTTATGGGTGATAAAAAAATAAATATTATAATCCGACAGCAAGGTCAATGTTCTGCAGGGATGCACAAGCTCGCAAATGCAAATGACTACATGTACCTACTGCCGCAAAAAAGAATGCCATAAATTACCTAATATGTGTAGACTTCATTTCTTTATATGTCATAAAAATAAATATTTTGATGCAATAGCAGAATGAAGGATGCACAAATTTGTAAAAGTCAAGGGCCACATGTACTCTCTGCATCTTGTCAGCACACGCACTCAAAAATGAATGTTGAACATTTTTAACATATTTACCATCCATTCGTAGACAATGACCACATTTCTAAGCGCTTCCCTGGTATGTGACTCAGGTGGACAATCGGCCTGGTGGCCAAGTGTCTAGCGCTTTAGCCTTTGGTATCACAGGCTTCAGGTTCACCCCTGGCGGTAGCGCAGATGTCTGTTGTGGTTCCGAATCTTCTTTAAACTGTAGGTCCCGGTTTTGTTAGCCCTTGTGCGCACAAGATGATCTTAGAGCGGCAAGCCAAACAAAACCAGGTGGTCACAGCAACATCAAAAGAATTCGATAGAAGTTCGAATGTTTGCATCTTATCCCACTTGGTAGCGACATCTAGTCCAACAAACCATATGGTCTCATGGAATGACGGATGCTTTTGTTGGGATGGAGCACATGTATGTAGGGTCTGACTTGGCTCCGTGACGCTGACTTTATACGGAGTATTATCAGCCGTAAGCTCTACGTTTATATTAGACTGAGATCTACAGCTTAAAGTAGATTCCGAACCACTGAAAACATCCATGGCACAGCCGGAACTCGGATCCGAAACCTGTGGCCCCGAGCGGCACAGCTCTAGTCACTCGGTCATCAGGAACCGCCGGAACTCGGATCCGAAACCTGTGGCCCCGAGCGGCAGAGCGCTAGTCACTCGGCCATCAGGCACCATCGGAACTCGGATCCGAAACCTGTGGCCCCGAGCGGCAGAGCGCTAGTCACTGGTCATCAGGCACCGCCGGAACTCGATCCGAAACCTGTGGCCCCGAGCGGCAGAGCTGTAGTCACTGGTCATCCGGCACCGCCGGAACTCGGATCCGAAACCTGTGGCCCCGAGCGGCAGAGCGCTAGTCACTGACCATCAGGCATCGCCGGAACTCGGATCCGAAACCTGTGGCCCCGAGCGGCAGAGCGCTAGTCACTCGGCCATCAGGCACCGCCGGAGCTCGGATCCGAAACTTGTGGCCCCGAGCGGCAGAGCGCTAGTCACTCGGCCATCAGGCACCGCCGAAACTCGGATCCGAAACCTGTGGCCCCGAGCGGCAGAGCGCTAGTCACTCGGCCATCAGGCACCGCCGGAACTCGGATCCGAAACCTGTGGCCCCGAGCGGCAGAGCGCTGTCACTCGGCCATCAGGCACCGCCGGAGCTCGGATCCGAAACCTGTGGCCCCGAGCGGCAGAGCGCTAGTCACTGGTCATCAGGCACCGCCGGAACTCGATCCGAAACCTGTGGCCCCGAGCGGCAGAGCGCTCAGTCACTCGGCCATCAGGCACCGCCGGAACTCGGATCCGAAACCTGTGGCCCCGAGCGGCAGAGCGCTAGTCACTCGGCCATCAGGCACCGCCGGAACTCGATCCGAAACCTGTGGCCCCGAGCGGCAGAGCGCTAGTCACTCGGCCATCAGGCACCGCCGGAACTCGGATCCGAAACCTGTGGCCCCGAGCGGCAGAGCGCTAGTCACTCGGCCATCAGGCACCGCCGGAGCTCGGATCCGAAACCTGTGGCCCCGAGCGGCAGAGCGCTGTCACTGGCCATCAGGCACCGCCGGAGCTCGGATCCGAAACCTGTGGCCCCGAGCGGCAGAGCGCTAGTCACTCGGCCATCAGTCCCTAGATTTTTTCACTTGTCATGACACATAGAATATCTAAAAAAAAGTAAAAAACATATATTTAAAACTCTACCAGAAACAACAGCCGCCTGGTGGCCAAGTGGCTAGCGCTCTGGCACTTGGAACCACAGGCTTCAGGTTTGAATCCTGGCGTTCGCGGGGATGTCTGAGAGTGGTTCGGAATCCCCTTTAAACTGTAGGCCCCGGTCTGTTTATCCCTTATGTGAACAAAATGACCGTAGAGCGACAAACCAAATCAGAAATAATAATTAGCTATTATTACAAGGTATTTTAATGCTTTGTATTTTACTAATAAAGTATTCTTTAATTGTTACATTTATATCGATTTTTTGCCGAATATCGATACAATGTAGCAACTGATAGAACGAAAAAAATGAAACTAAAATCCCTTTTTTTTTCAATATCTAGGATACCTAGGATCTTTAAAACTTAGGACTATTAAAAATGATTATTGACAGGAATTTGATCAATAATACCACAGATTTATTGACGAAAAAGTTTCTTCAAAAAAAAAATCCAATTCTTTTCTAATAGTTTCCGATAAGTGTATAAGGACATTAACATAACGAAATAATAAAGTTGGGAATAAAATGGAAAAAACTCTGTTTCCCCATGTATCTCATGGGAAACAAAAAATAAGGGGAAACATTCTAAGAATGCCATAAATAACACCGACAGCGTAGGTAAAAGTCATATCCTCCAGCAATTTTCTGCGCAGGATTGAATGAAAAAAAAAAAAAAAAAAAAACTAACCGTTGGCGAATGGATGGCTCGCCCACATGAAATACTTTAGCCAATACCTCCCCCAAAAATCAAATTGCTCAGAAATGAGAATCTCTCATTTTTTCCCCTTCGACCTAAAAAAAAAAATGGCTTCTGGAATGATGGTGAGAGAGAAAAAGAAAAAAATCACAGTTATATATTTAGTCCGCAAAGTAAAATAGGCATAGAATATGCGTTATGTTGTCCTTAAATAAAAATTTATAGTCGCAATTATATTTACTATTAAATGTAACGTTTCAAGCATTGCTTGACATTAATAAGTTTTCATCCACCTTCTTCTTTTGCAACAGCCCCATGTTGGGCCAAGGCCGTCTGTCTGCTGGCAGATTTAGAGACAGTAGATACTTTCTGTTTACAGGAAAGATTGTCAGGCCTATGCTCTACAGTCATATCTAGCCCAATACAAACTAGTCTTGAAGAAGGCATGTCGTGTGGGCTGCGCCGACGAACGCTGTCACTCATTTATCACTACCCAGGGGGCATAAGGATATGCTATTGATGCGAATAACATTACATAATAATAGGTGTTGTAAAACCCACCAAGGCGAACAATACTGGATGTTCATAATGTATCTTTATAATATCCGTTTTGTTAATCTTTTTAATATCCGTTTTGTTGTCCTTGAATGAAAATTTATAATAATTACTATTAAATGTAACTTTTCAAGCATTACTTGTCATTAATAAGTCTTTTTCATCTACCATCTTCTTTATTGATACAACAGCCACAGGGTGAGCCAAAGCTATCTGCCTGCTAGTAGAGTTCGATACAGGAGATGTTTTCTTTTACGGTAAAGAGTTATCCTTTGTACGGCCAACGCTCTACAGATATTAGACCGGGACCTACGGCTTAAAGAGGACTCCGAACTACTACAAACTCCCACGGCGCTGCTGAGACTGGAACCCGAAACGTGCGGCAGAGCTCTAGTCATTCGATCATCAGGCATTTGAATGTTCTTCATCTAACATGTAACAGAATATCTATAAAAGGCGTAAAAGTATATATATTTAAAACGCTACCAGAAATAACAGCGGTCTGGTGACTAGCGTTCTGACCTTTGGTATTATAGGTTTCAGGTTCGAATCCTGGCGGTGCCATGAATATTTGGGAGTGGTTGAGAATTCATATTAAACTGATGTCCCAGTCTGTTTTGCCCTCGTACGCACAAGATGACCTTAGAGCGACAAACCAAACCAAACCAAACCAGAAATAAAAAATTAGCTATTGTTACAAGGTATTTTAATACATTGTATTTTACCAACAAAGTATTTTTAATCGTTAAATTAATATCGATTTTTGCCGGATATCGATACAATGTAGTTGCTGATAGGACGAAAAAATTACTTGAAATTCAAATCGAATTTTTTTTTTTTAATATCAAGGATATCCAGGGCCTTTAATACCTTGTACTATTAAAAATAGTTATTGACAGAAATTTGATCGATAATTGCCACAGATTTATTGTTTGAAAAGTTTTCTCAAAAGATCCAATTCTTTTCTAATAGTTTCCGATAAGTCTATAAGGACATTAGCATGATGAAATAATAAAGTTGCGAATAAAATGGCTAACGCTTTCTGCCCATGTGTCTCATGTGAAAGAATAAATAGCGGGAAACATCCTAAGAATGCGATAAATAACACCGACAGCCTAGGTAAAAGTCATATCCTCCAGTAATTTCCTGCACAAGCTTGAATGAAGAAAAAATAAAGAAAAACGGAATCGACGGCTCGCCCACATCATGAAATACTTTAGCCAATACCTCCCCCAAAATCAAATTGCTCAGAAATGAGAATCTCTCAATTTTTCCCCTTCGGCCTAAAAAGTAAAATGGCTTCTAGAATGATGGGGAAAAAAGAAGAAGGAAAGAAAATCTCAGTGATATATTTAATCCATAAAGTAAAATAGGCATAGAATATGAGTTATGTTGTTCATAAATGAAAATTTATAAACACAATTATAATTACTATTAAATGAAACGTTTCAAGTAATTTTGAAATATTTACTTACCTATTAAAAGTCTGTTTCCATCCACCTTACAGTAAAGAAATTTGTCTAAATTCACAAAAAATAATAAATAACGATTAATACATAAAAATACACATAACTAACAAAAAAAATTTTAAATTACACAATTTTGGTATTAATTGAAAGCTGGTATTTCCACGTTTTGTTTTTAATATTACAGGTGGGAATCATTAAATTTTGGATAATACGGATATATGATGGATAAAGAAAAGATTCATTTTAGGCACTATATTCATTTAAGAGTTCCAGCTCGATCATAATGCGAGGGAAGCTCATAAAAATTTGTGTTTCGTCTTTGGACCGTCTAAAGTTACAGTGCGTATAGTCCAAAGAGGGTTGGAAAAATTCAGATCAGGTGACAAAAAGCTTCAAGATGAACCTCTCACAAGCAGACCAAAGGAACTTGATGACGACGTTCTAAAGGTTTTAGTAGGTAATGAACCATTCAAGAATACGAAGAGATCGGGGATAAGTAAAGTGTTAGCCACGTAACAATTACAAACCACTTGAATAAGAGTGGCTTTGTTCATAAATCATGTCCCATAATTTCCCCCGGCAGTAAGCAAAACAAAACAAACCAAAAAATGGCAAGTCGAATTTATTTTGGCTTCTTTGTTTGCTCCACAACAATATGAGGCAATAACAGCTATAAGAGCCTATCCTATTGCTGCGAAGACCAATTTGCAATTTGGGATTGTTGAGGTCCTATATTCTGAGAAATGATGCAACCAAATCAAACTGATAACAGCAGACTTATATTGTGACACGACTGTATACTAAAAATACATGAACTTCATCCAGCACTGTATAACTGGAAAGGTTGCTATCTTCCAATATGGCAATTTCAGACCTAAACGAGAAGCTTCAAACACTTGGTTATGAGAGCTATATAGCATCCACCATACACGCCTGAAGAGGCTCAATCTACTTACTATTTGTTCCACTCGGCGCAAAATTTTCTTAAAGGAAAAATAACTTTGAAATTTTCAGGATGTTGTTCAGGGCAGTGGTAGATTTCCTGGTTTCAAAGGATGATCTTTTTATACAAGCATAAACGATCTTGTTAACATAAGGAGAAAAGTCATAAAAAACAGTGGCAATGTTTCATTAATGCTCTTAGATTAATTTTCTTATATAAATGAATATACAGATAAAAATTGAGCTTCCCTTCCCCACAAAAAAACGCAACATAACTTTCTCACTAGACCTAATATTACTTTTAATATATTGGCAATATAATATTGACTAACATACATATACACATAGGAGAGAAAGAGATTTTATATATTCCTTCTGCATACGACAGCTAAATAATTTAAAATTTGAAATTGATTATATTTAGAAACCTGTTAAACATCTGAACACTTAAGATCAAACAAATACTCATCATCATTATCATCATCATCATAATAATAATAATAATAATGTGTAATAATAAGTGGCGCAATAACCCCATGGTGGGCAAAAATCGTCTGCCTACTGAAAAATTTCCAGACAGGAGATGATTTTTTTCTTTTACGGAGAAGGTATGTCAGTCCTATTCCCAACGTTCTATAGTCATATTAAGCCGGACCCACTGTTTAAAGTGGATTCTGAGCCTATGAGCATTCATGGCACCTCCGAGATCGAACCCGAAACCTGCGGCAGATAGCGCCAAAGCGCTAGTCACTCGGTCATCAGGCCCCTATTATTGCATCCGGTTCAAAAATAATGTCGCATGTAACAAATACGAAAAAATGAAATAAAGGAGTGACTGTCAAGATCTATGTATCTGTATGGAGCATCCCTCAAGGTAATCACCTCCTTCACTATGAAGGTATGCACTTGAAGATATGCTACGGACGCATGTAACACTATTCCCACAACGCTCTATGATCCTATTAGACTGGGACCTACGGTTTAAAGTGGATTCCGAACCACTACAAACGTCTAGGGTAACGCCGGGACTCGAACCTCAAACCTGTGGCACCGAGCGATAGAGCACTAAAAATATAATACTGCAATTATTACTTTCAGAAATGTTATCATGGCATCAGGTTCAAAAAATAATATCATTTATAACAAAGACGAAAAATAAAATCAGGGAGTGTGTCGATCTTTGTGGAGCACCCGTCAAGGTTATCACACCCTCACTACTAGTTCTAAGCCAAGAGTGTTTTATTACGGTATCCAAAATGTATTTGATTGTACCGCCCCATTGGTCATCGGTGCTTTAGTACTGGAACTATCTCTTGAAGCTTGTCTAATATGACTCTCTACAGTCATGACTGGGATCTACGGTTTAAAGTGAATTCCGAACCAATGCAAACATCCATGACACTCCCAGGACTCAAACCCGAAAGCTGTGGCACCGAGCGCCAGATGGATAAAAACATTAATATTACAAATAGTGTTTTCAGAAATGCTAACATTGCTTTGGTTTGTCGCTCTACGGTCATCTTGTGCACACTTTAGGTTAAAAAGATCGGGACCCACAGTTTAAAGTGGATTCGAACCACTACAAACATCCATACCACCGCCAGGATTCGAAACTGAAGCCTGGGATACCAAACGCCAGAGCGCTAGCCACTTGGCCACCAGGCCGCTATATTAACATTGCATCAGACTCAAAAAAATAATGTCACATATAACAAAGACAAAAAGTTGGAGCCCCCTCAAGGTTATCACCACCCTCACTGCGAATATAAATCAAGGGGGTTTATTATGGTGTCCAAATTATATTTGATCATACCATCCCACATTGGTCATCGGAACTTTAGTACTGGAACTATCCCTTTGAAGCTTTAGAAATCTTGAAATTCGGTGAGCGATGATCCTCAACTAAACGTTAAATTTTCCCCCTTGCTGACCAGACAAAAGTCGGATGTCAGTCCTACTTCCGA
Source organism: Caerostris extrusa (assembly GCA_021605095.1). Lineage (NCBI taxonomy): Eukaryota > Metazoa > Arthropoda > Arachnida > Araneae > Araneidae > Caerostris > Caerostris extrusa. Next base: position 270,702 of record BPLR01020284.1, on the reverse strand, counting down.
CGCTCTACAGTCATATTAGACAGGCACCAATGGTTTAAAGTGGATTCCAAATCTACAAACATTCATGGCACCGCCGGGACTCGAACAAGAAACCTGGGCACCGAGCGCCACAGCACTAAGATGATAATACTACATATATTTTCAGAAATGTTAACATGGCATCAGATTCAAAAAATAATGTCACAAGAGGAAAAATTAAATAAGGTAATGTTCGATTCTGTATGGAACACCCTTCAAGGTTATCACCACCCTAACTACGAATTATAAACTAAGGGTGGTTTATTATGATGTCCAAATTATATTTGATCGTACCGCCCCATTGGTCATCGCAGCTTTAGTACTCGAACTATCGCTTTGAAGCTTGTCTAACATGACGCTCTACAGCTTAGACTGTGTTAGTTAGGTTCTACAGTTAGACTGGGACCTACGGTTTAAAGGGGATTCAGGATTCGACACAATGTTCGGGACTCGAACCCGAAAGCTGTGGCACCGAGCGCCAGATGGCTAAAAATGATAATATTACAAATAGTGTTTTCAGAAATGCTAGCATTGCTTTGGTTTGATCGCTGTACGGTCATCTTGTGCACACTTTAGGTTAAACAGACCGGGACCTACAGTTTAAAGTGGATTCCGAACCACTACAAACATCCATGCCACCACCAGGATTCGAACCTGAAGCCTGGGATACCAAACGCCAGAGCGCTAGCCACTTGGCCACCAGGCCGCTATATTAACATTGCATCAGACTCAAAAAATAATGTCACATATAACAAAGACAAAAAGCTGGAGCCCCCTCAAGGTTATCACCACCCTCACTGAGAATTATAAATCAAAGGGGGGTTTATTATGGTGTCCAAATTATATTTGATCATACCATCCCCCATTGGTCATCGGAACTTTAGTACTGGAACTATCCCTTTGAAGTTTTAGAAATCTTGAAATTCGGTGAGCGATGATCCTCAACTAAACGTTAAATCTTCCCCCTTGCTGACCAGACAAAAGTCGGATGTCAGTCCTACTTCCGACGCTCTACAGTCATATTAGAGAGGCACCAACGGTTTAAAGTGGATTCCAAATCTACAAACATTCATGCCACCGCCGAGACTCGAACAAGAAACCTTTGGCACTGTGCGCCATAGCGCTAAAAAGATAATACTACATATATTTTCAGAAATGTTAACATGGCATCAGATTCAAAAATAATGTCACATGTAGCAAAGAGGAAAAATTAAATAAGGGAATGTTCGATTCTGTATGGAGCACCCTTCAAGGTTATCACCACCCTCACTACGAATTATAAACTAAGGTTGGTTTATTATGATGTCCAAATTATATTTGATCGTACCGCCCCATTAGTTACTACGGAGTTAGTACTGAACTATGGCTTTGAAACTTGTCTAACATGACGTTCTTTAGACTGAGTTAGTTAGGTTCTACAGTTAGATGGGACCTACGGTTTAAGTGGATTGAGGATTCGACACAATGTTCGGGTCTCGAACCCGAAACAGGGGGCACCGAGGTCCACAGCTTTAAAAAGATTAAATATTATTTTGAGAAATGCTATCATGGCATTAGGTACAAAAAATAATGCCATATGTAACAAAAACGAAATAATTTAGTGTTCGATCCTGTATGGATACCCCTCATCACCACCCTCACTCTAAGCCAGTGTTTTATTAGGGTGCCCAAATTATATTTCATCGTATCATCTCCCATTGGCCATCGGAGCTTTAGTACTGGAACTATCTCTTGAAGCTTGTCTAACATGACGCTCTACAGCTTAGACTGGGTGAGTTAGACTCTACAGTTAGACTGGGATCTACGGTTTAAAGTGGATTCCGAACCACTACAAACATCCATGTCACCGCCGGGATTCGAACCCGAAATCTGTGGCATCGAGCACCAAACTGCTGAAAAGATAATACTACAAACATTATTTTCAGAAATATTATCTTGGCATCAGGTTACATAATGACACATGTAGACGAATAATAAGGGAGTGTTCGATCTTTATGGTGCACCCCTCAAGGTTATCACCACCCTCACTATGAATTTCAAGTCAATAGTACTTTATTATGGTGTCCAAATTATATTTGATCATACCAGCCCTCATTGGTCATCGGAGCTTTAGTACAGGAACTATCCCTTGAAGCTTGTCTAACATGACGCTCTACAGTCATATTATATCACGTTACTCATTTAGCACTGCAAAAAGGATACCGTGTATCTTGAAGATATGCTATGAACGCATATCTTCAATACCGCATATCTTCAATATCAAAGTGTAACAATACCCCCACAATACTCTACAGTCATGTTAGACTGGGACCTGCAGTTTAAAGTGGATTCCGAACCACTACAAACATACATGGCACCGCCAGGACTTGAACTCGAAATCTGTGGCACCGAGAGCCAGATATTATTATTTTCAGGAATATTATCAAGGCATCAGGTTCACAAAATAATACCACATGTAGCACAGACAAAAACCGGAAATAAAGGAATGTTCTATCTTTATGGAGCACCCCTCAAGGTTATCACCCCCCTCACTACAAATTCTAAGCCAATAATGCTTTATTATGGTGACCAAATTATATTTGATCATACCATCCCTCATTGGTCATAGGAGCTTTAGTAGTGGAACTATCCCTTTGCAGCTTTAGAAATCTCGAGATTTGATGAGCGATGACCCCTAACTGCACGTTAAATCCTCCCCCTCGCTGACCAGACAAAAGAAGTATCCATCCCATGATGCATTTGTGGGTCAAACGGGCTCCATCCGTTCTGGGGACTGATCGATAGGACGACTATGAGTAACCGAGGAGTAATAAACAGTCTCTGCTAAAAGCTTTCGGAAACTTTTATCGAAATTGAAAAACAGGCTTTGCATAACAGTCTCCATAAAAGACTCCAACCAATGGGATAAATATCGCTTTCGGATGGCATTAGCGCACACCCCGGGTGCATTGTGGGTGCACAGAAGCTGAATTAACATAATTTTTGTAAAGGCTCGAAAACGCCCAGCCATATTTATTTATTTATTTATTTATTTTTTAAATCTCTAAAATGGTTATACGATGCTTTAGGATTTCACTTTCCGGGATTCCTTGACGATTTAAGAAATTATCGTTAGCTTAGAGCCTTTGAATTGACTTCTTTTTTTAAGGAATAAAATTCCATCTTTGACAAAAAAAATACTGATTTCATTTTTTTAAATTATGTTGTCAGTAGCTTTGCTGTCAACAATCAGTAAGGCATCAGAATAGGTCAGTAATTTTTGACGTAATCAACATGTTGCAAAATAATAATAAAACTATTGTTTAAAAAAATACTTTACGAATTTCAATTTATCATGTGCGAATATATTTTTTTACTTTTTTTATCATCATTGTGTCTGTTGTAACTCATCTTCGGTGTCCTGCTGTACATAAGTTGTCAGTAAGTTTGAAAATACTAATCAAACTATTTATAAAAAGTATTGTTATCTTTTTAAATGACTTCACGAAACTTTACCTTACTACTTAATTTTTTTTTCAAAAACTCTTTATGCATTCTTTCAAATTTATTTCATCGACTTCAAAGTAATCCCCTCCGGACACAATGCCCTTATGCCAACTTTTTCCAATCCTCCATGCATGCAAAAAATTATCGACAGGGATGGCCTTCAAAGCGCACGGCGATTCAAGTTGAATCTCTTCAGTCGACTCAAAATGGTGTCCCCGTAGTGGTTTCAGTTTAGGGAATAGCTAAAAGTCCCACGGGGCGAATACGGTGGTTGTGGAATGATATGGGTTTCATTTTTTTGGCGAAAAATCACGAAGAATCAATGCAGTGTGAGCTGGCGCATCCAGTGTTTTCGGTACTAATCCAGATTTGACGCATTTGAGTACCAAAATGGAATTGACCAATCCTTTTGAAATTCCAACATCATCAGCAAGATCTCTAATTGTAAATTGCCTCGGTTTGCAAGCACCAAATCTGTAATTTTTTGGACGTGAGCTTCGTCGGTTGAGGTGGATGGTCGACCAGAGGGCTCTTCGTCTTCAAAGCGTTCTCTACCTTTGAACTGTTTATACCACTTCTAACATTTCTTTTCGATATAGGAATGCTCACCGAATGCCTTCTGCAACATTCTATACGTTGCCGCCCACGAATATTCATTCCGCAAACAAAATTTGATGTAAGTTCTTTGCTCAATTAATTCAAACATTTCAAAAATCGCCGGAATCAGTTTTAGCGTCTCACAAGTCAAGCGTAACTCAAACACTGATGAATATTTCGACGTCAAATTTCAAGCAGATGTCAAAGACAGTGCCAACAACCTAAAAAAGAAGGGGAAAAATTGAAATTCCATAAACCCCGAATTTTAAATTGAAAAAATTGGTCTTACTTTTTGGACACAATAGTATATATACAAGAAAATAATGTTGCAGTGGTTCATATGAATCGCACTGAGCCAACAGCATAGTCGTCGAGGAATGAAATACCATGGCCAACTAAAATCTATGTTCACGTCTAAGTAACGTCTTCTATGAGGAGGGGGTGGTGGACGGGATGGGCTGTTGGCCAGAAGAATGCCGCTGGCAGGTGGGGATACTGGAGAGAATGGATAGCCTAATATCGTGTCGAACGGCGGGCAGAAGATGCCATTAGGGAGGACGGGGAAGGAAATATGTAATTACCCTGTTCTTTTAGCGCCGCGAGAAGCACCATGAAAAAGATTAACCCGAATGCACCGAATAATGCATCTGCAGTATTTATAGAAGGAGGACGGTTTTTTTTTTCTATATGTGTGTCCATTGTGTTCACCACAAAAGCGTGGAGGGATTGATTCTAAAATAGTCCCAGCTTAAGTCTCAGCATGGAGGAAGTCCTTCTATGTGGCCTTGCTTGGGGAGACCTATAGTAGCAGCTTTCATATGTGCTGTTTTATATATAGTATCTAATAAAAAGTCCAGCTGGTATGCAGCGAAATCATATAGAGTGATACTGCACGAATTCAGAATTACGACGTTTTTGATTCTTTTTGTTGTTCCTTTTTTATAGCTATCTATGAATTCAATATCAGTTTTAAATCTTAAATTGGGTAGGTTTTTTTCATACTTACACCAACCCTTGCTGGACATGAAGATATTGATCTATTAAAATGAACATTTTTTTTTTTTTTTTTTTTGAAAACAAACATTTTCAGACATGAATACCGAAGAATTGAAAAAAAAATTTAGATTTTGAGGAAAAATAAAATTATAGTGCATTATTCTTAAAAACATGCTACTCATTTTATGGTTAGCCAGGGACATTAAAATATTGTAATTCCTTTCTGTTAGAAATTAAATATTAGTGGTTAATTATCAATATAAGAACCTGAGGGCCAAGTGACTAACGATCCCAAGTTTTGAGTTCAAGTCCTGGCGGTGCCATGCATGTTTATAGTGGTTCGAAATCGGTTTAAACCGTAGGTCCCGGTCTCATATGACTACTTCACCACACCACATCTCTGTGCCTAAAGCTGAGTCACCCCTTTACAGTTTGGGAATAACGTGTGTGAAAAGTCTGATTGGGCTCTGGGACGCTCTTACAGTCATATGAGACCGGGACCTACGTTTTAAAGAGGATTCCGAATCACTACAAACATCCATGGCAAAGCCGGTACTCGAACCCAAAACCTGTGGTACCGAGTGCTAGATACTCATGTATTCAGCTATCGATTTAATATGACTGTTGGGGACAACTTTATCCAGTAAAAAAAAAAAAAAAAAAAAAAAAGAAGATCTCCTGTCTCGAAATCTACCAGTAGGTAGACGGGCTTAGTCCACCATGGGGATGTTGAGCCAATGAAGAAGGTTATAGATTAGTTACAATTTAGTTTTGTTAACATAATTATTTTGTTTAATTTCTTCTAATTTATCGCAAATTGCAAAGTAATGACTTTTGTCAAAAACGTGTTAATTCCATGCTACATCTGGAACTATGTTTTTTTTTATTTATTGTCCTTTACAAAAAAAAATAAAATTTAAGAAAAAAAAAACCGGTCAAAACCGGTGTTTAAGCTGAAAAAAAGAAAAAAAACATATTCTCATAACGTTTGTAACTTAAATTAATTCTATTATTATTTCCTGGCGTTCGTTTTGGTACTTTTCCATTATTAGCCGGCAGCAAATTCCGCTAACATTCGATTTTTCGCTTTGGTGACGACACGACAAACCAAGCAATTTGCAGAATAAAAGAACTTAGTTTAATAAAGCTGTTCATTTTATTTATTTCTTTTCTAAAGTTAAGGAATATAAATTAAAGAAATAAAAACAGACTTAATTTAGCGATTTATCATTGCTCCCGAATAGCCGAAAAAAAGTTTTTTTTGCGAAATTAGCGAATCCGTATATAATCCGACTCCCATAATTTAGCTTTATAAAAAATTATCGACTTAGACATGAAAATATACGGTATTTATAACTCACAATGGGCTTCATGGCCGAATGACTAGCTCTATGGTGCTCGGTACCACAGATTTCAGGTTCGAGTCCCGGCTTTACCATGGATATTCTTTGTGGCTCGAATCCACTTTAAAACGCAGGTCTCAGTTTAAGATGACTGTACAGCGTAAGGCTGACAACTCTACCTAGTAAAAGGAAAAAAAAAAAACAACTCCTGTCTCGGAATCTGCGAGTAGGAGAACGGTATTGGTCCAGTATTGGCATGTGATGCCATGAAGCTGGTTGTTTATAACATCCATTGTCCACTTAAAATAATCGATTAAAAATTAAACATTTTGGGACAATATATGTAGTTTACAAAACAAATTCTTAACCTAAAACACAGAATTTAGGTTTGCAATGTCTGAAAAAGCATTGTAACTAAATTTATGGTTGCAATGTCTAAATTGCAATTGTAAAAAAAAAAAAAAAAAATTTACAAACCCTTAATTCAAATAGGGTAATACAATTTTTGTGTAGTAGCTCCTTTTCCTACCTCCTATCCTAGATAATGGTAAATCGCACTATGTATATATATAAAAGAATTTACTGTGATATAAAAAATAATTATAGTAATAAATAAATAGTGATATATATATGTTCTGAAAATAATCGACTTTGACTGGAAACTATTCGCTAATCAATATATACATATATATATACACTGAAGTGACAAAAGTCATGGGATAGCAATATGCAAATTTTCAGATGGCAGTAGCATCGAGTAGAACAGGTATAAATGCGCAGTGCTTTCGCAGAGCTTTCATTTCTGTTCAAGTTATTCATGTGAAGAGGTTTTGACGTGATGATGACCGCACGACGGGAATTAACAGACTTTGAACGCGGAATGTTAGTTGGATCTAGACGCATGGGTCATGCCATTTCGGAAATCGTTAGGAATTCAACATTCCCAGATCCACTGTGTCAACAGTGTGCCGAAAGTATGAAATTTCAGGCATAACATCCCACCATGGACAGCGCAGTGGTCGACCGCCTGCACTTAACGACCGAGACCGGCGACGTCTGCAAAGAGTCGTAAATTCTAACAGACAAGCAACACTGCGTCAAATAACCGCAGAAACCAATGTGGGACGTACAAGGGACTTGTCTGTTAGAACTGTGCGGAGAAATTTGGCTTTCTTGGGCTATTCCAGCAGAAGACCGACTCGAGTGCCTTTACTGACAGAACGACATCGCTTGCAGCTACTCTCGTGGGCACATGAGCATATCGGTTGGTCCCTAGATGAATGGAAAACCGTGGCCTGGTCCGATGAGTCACGATTTCAGTTGGTAAGAGCTGATGGTAGGGTTCGAGTGTGGCGCAGACCCCACGAAGCCATGGACCCAAACTGTCAGCAAGGCACTGTTCAAGCTGGGTGGTGGCTCCGTAATGGTGTGGGCTGTTTTTCATGGCATGGACTTGGTCCTCTGGTGAGACTGGACCGAACATTGACTGGAAATGCTTATGTTCAGCTACTTGGAGATCACTTGCAGCCATTCATGGACTTCATGTACCCAAACAACGATGGGATTTTTATGGATGACAATGCGCCATGCCACCGGGCCACAACTGTTCTCGATTGGTTTGAAGAACATTCTGGACAATTCCAACGAATGATCTGGCCACCTAGATCGCCCGACATGAATCCCATCGAGCATTTATGGGACATCATCGAGAGGTCTGTTCGTGCCCAAAATCCTGCACCATCAACGCTTTCACAATTATGGACGTCTATCGAGACAGCATGGCTCAATATTCCTGCAGAAGACTTCCAACGACTTGTTGAGTCCATTCCACGTCGAGTTGCCGCACTTCGCCGGGCGAAAGGAGGGCCGACACGATATGAAGAGGTATCCCATGACTTTTGTCACTTCAGTGTATATAGTTCAGATACATCATTGTCCATTATAGGAGTTAGGGAAAGGAGATACTACACAAAAATTGTATTACCCCAATTCGGGTAAAGGGTTTGTAAATTTTTTATAGAACCTGATGGCAGTGTCTGGCGGTCGGTACCACGGGTTTCGCGTTCGAGTTCCGGCCCGTTCCATGAATGTTTGCAGTGGTTCGGAATTCACTTTAAACCGTAGATTCCTGCCTAATATGATTGTAGACCGTAGGGCTGACACTCCTACCCCGTAAAAGTAAACAACATATCACAACACATTGCTTGTTGCGCCAATAAAGAATCTTCTTTTTAATTCACGTAAGGACTTTTCGATCAAGACTTTTATAGTGCCAGCCCCTAGAATAAGCCAGAGAGCATTCATTTTGGCATCACTTTCGAACTAAGCCCCCTTACTTTATAATCTGTTGTTGTTACTAATCCCCCTGCTGCAGGAAAGCCTACACCAGGTCCAGAAGACCCAGGCGACAGGGCCCTGGCTAAAGGTAATATGCAGCTTCACTTTAGCCAGGAACCACGAGGGCTGAAGACTGAGACTCAACCTCACGTCAAGGCTCTACAATCCTATTAAATGGGGACATATACAATTTAAGTGGATTCCGAGCCACTGCGAACGTTCATGGCACCTCCGGGACACGACACCGAAACCTCTAGCATCGAGCGCTAGACATTCGACCATCAGGCTGCAAGTTTGTAATTTAAACGCGCTATTGAAAATTTTTTTTGTTCTAATGTAGCTGGAAACACTTAGACGGTTGTCTTCGATGAATTAAGGAAAGCGCTGCAATGACGTTACACACTTAGCACTACCCAGGAGGTGCTTCTAGCTTGAAGATAAGCTACGGACGCGGAGTAACAATGCCCCCGCAAAGCTCTTCGATTTAAAGTGGATCGAATCGATCGCAGATCATGTTAGACGGGGACTTATGATTTAAAGTGGATTCGAACCACTACAAACATCCATGGCACCGTCGGGATTTGAACCCAAAACCTGTCATACCGAACGCCAGCTAGCCACTTAGCCGTAAGGCCCCACTATCGAAAAGATTGATTTGGATAAAATAAAATCTGAGAATAGGTAAATAATGAACTAAAAAAAAAAAAAAAGTGTATTATTACTATAATGGAATAAACAGATATGCGGAAATGAAAAAAAATCTTTGGAAAAATAATTGGAAAACCTTTTTCATCAAATAAAAAGTAAAAAGCCCAGATAATTTCCTGTCCAATAGAAGAGGTATTTCTTCTTTTTCTTCTGATCAGCTTCTTATAGTTTAAAACAAATTAATTACTGCCTGAATGCAGGTTGAGAGAGAGAAGAGAGAAAGAGAGTGGCTTTTCAATCTCTTAACAGGTGGGCGAGTTATTTTTAGCAGCGCGGGGAGTAGCCTTTTAGAGTAGAGTTACCCATTTTTTTTTTCTTCCATTACTTCGATTAATTCCCAAAAAAAAAAAAAAAGATAATATAGTTACTTAAAGGTTTAATTTTCTTTCAAACTACATAATATTGTTGTTACAGAAAATGATATTGGAAGGGTTAAACCTCCTGGTGCAAGAAAGCCTACACCAGGTTCAAGAGATCCTGTCGCAATCAACTAGTCCATGGTTAAGGATAATATGTAGCTTCACTATAGCCCTGAACCACGAGGGTTAAAGGCTGATTAAATCTCACGGTAACTCTCTACGGTCCTATTAGACCGGCACCTACGGTTTAAAAGTGGATTCCAAACCATTATGGTGACCTGATGGCCATTTGGCTAGCGCTCTGACCTTTGGTACCACAGGCTTCATGTTCGAATCCTGGTAGTGGCATGGATGTGTGTTTGTGGTTCGGAATCCACGTTAAACTGTAGGTTCCTGTTTAATTAGTTCAATGCGTGCAAAAAAATGACGGTAGAGTGGCAAACCAAACGAAACGGAACCATTGAAAAGCTAATGGCACCGTCGGGACTCGAACCCAAAGCTGTGGCATCGAGCGCCAGAGCGCTATTAACTCGGCCATCAGGCCACAACTTTATAATCTAAACGTGATACTGAAAAGATGCATTCGGATAAAATAGAATATGAGAATAATGAAATGTTGAATTAAAAATATATATATTATTATTATAATGGAATAAACAGATATGTGGAAATAAAAAATCTTTGGAAAAATAATTAGAAACCTTTTTCATGAAATAAAAAGTAAAAAAAAAAAAAACCAGATAATTTCCTGTCCAATAGAAGAGGTATTTCTTCTTTTTCTTCTGATCAGCTTCTTATAGTTTAAAACAAATTAATTACTACCTGAATGGAGGTATAGAGAGAGAGAGTGGCTTTTCAATCTTTTAACAGGTGGGCGAGTTATTTTTAGCGGAGCGGGGATCAATACGACGAAGAAACCCGGGCCTTCCCGGAGAAGGGAGCCCTCGCAAAAAGCGGATCATCGAATTAAGGTGTGGGAGGCGAATTCCTTTTAATCTGAAATGGAGACTGTGTTTCGGATGGAAATGAGATTAAGTCGACGACTTTTTTTCCCTCCAACCTTTTAAAGTAGAGTTTTTTCATTTTTAGTTCCCTTACTTCGATTAACTCCCAAAAAAGATAATACAGTTACTTAAAGGTTTAGTTTTCTACTTTCAAACTGCATAATATTGTTGTTACAGAAAATGAAATCGAAAGGGTTAAATAATTGTCCCTTAAGAGTGAAAATAATGATGTAAAGTGCCTCATATATGTTTTCCCACATATGTGTTATGTATACAAATTTTTAATTAAATAGTTGTTAAAAAATTTGTTATTTTCACTTCTTAAGGTTAAATAATTGTCCCTTGAAAAGTGAAAATAATGATGTAAAGTTCCTCATATATGTTTTCCCACATATGTGTTATGTATACAAATTTTTAATTAAATAGTTGTTAAAAAATTTGTTATTTTCACTTCTGAAGGTTAAATAATTGTCCCTTGAAAAGTGAAAATAATGATGTAAAGTGCCTCATATATGTTTTCCCACATATGTGTTATGTATACAAATTTTTTAATTAAATAGTTGTTAAACAAAATTTTGAGAATTCATTTCTTTGAAGCCATTTAGTTCGACCCTAAAAAAAAAAAAAATTGCAAATAGTAAAATTGGCAAGGCCGTGGCTAAGGGTAATAAGCAGCTTCACTTTAGCGAGAAACCAAGACTGCCTAAATCTGAAGACAACGCTATACGATCATATTAGACCGGGACCTACAGTTTAAAGTGGATTAAGAACCAATACAAACATCCATGGCACTGCCGGGACTCAAACCCGAGACCTACACCACCCAGAACTAGGCACTCGGCTATCAAGCTCCAATTTTTAAATCTAAACGTGCTATTGAAAAGATTCATTTGGATAAAATAGAATCTGAGAATAATAAAAGAATATTATTATTATAAGGGAATAAACAGATATGCGGAAATGAAAAAATAATTGGAAACCTTTTTCATCAAATAAAAATTTTTAAAAAAACCAGATAATTTCCTGTCCAACAGAAGAGGTATTTCTTTTTTCCTGATCAGCTTCTTATAGTTTAAAACAAATTAATTACTGCCCGAATGGAGGTATAGAGAGAGTGGCTTTTCAGTCTTTTAACAGGTGGGCGAGTTATTTTTAGCGGCGCGGGGATCAATACGACGAAGAAACCCGGGCCTTCCCGGAGAAGAGGCCCTCGCAAAAGCGGATCATCGAATTAAGGCGAATTCCTTTTAATCTGAAATGGAGACTGTGTTTTGGATGGAAATGAGATTAAATCGACGACTTCTTTTCTATCGCAAAGTCTCCAACTTTTTAAAGTAGAGTTTCTCATTTTTTTTTTTTTTTCTTAGCACTCTGCAGCTCGGTGCCACAGGTTTCGGGTTCGAGTCCCGGCGGTGCCATGAATGTTCGTAGGGGCTGAGAAACCACTTTAAGCTGTAGGTCACTGTATAATACGACTGTAGATCGTTGGGTGCAGGGCTGACAAGCCTACCCCGTAAACAGAAAAACATCTCGCGTCTTAGAATCTGACAATAGGCAGACGGCTTTGGCCCACCAAGGGGGCTGTTGCGCCAATGAAGAAGTGCCTTCTTTCATTTTTGGCGACCCTTTCTGATTTCGCACTAAGACCCCTTACTTTGCAATCTTGTTGTTGTTGTTACTAATCTTCCTGGTGCTGGAAAGCCTGCACTAGGTCCAAGACACCCCGTCGCAGGGCAAAATTGGCTAGGCCATGACTAAGGGTAATATGCAGATTCACTTCAACGAGGAACCATGAGGGCTAAAGACTGACTAAACTTGAAGACAACGCTCTACAATCATATTAGACCCGGACCTACGGTTTAAAGTGGATTCCGAACCAATACAAACATCCATGGCACCGCCGGGACTGAAAACCGAAACGTGTACCACCGAGGGCTAGCCACTCGGCCATCAAGCCCCAACTTTTTAATCTAAACTTGCTATTGAAAAGATTCATTTGGATAAAATAGAATCTGAGAATAATAAAAGTATATTATTATTATAATGGAATAAACAGATATGCGGAAATGAAAAAAAAATCTTTGGAAAAATAATTGGAAACCTTTTTCATCAAATAAAAAAGTAAAAAGCCCGGATAATTTCCTGCCCAATAGAAGTGGTATTTCTTTTTTGATCAGCTTCTTATAGTTTAAAACAAATTAATTACTGCCTGAATGGAGGTATAGAGAGAGAGTGGCTTTTCAATCTCTTAACAGGTTTTCATTTTATTATCTATGAAACGTATAAATATTGTTTTCGGGAGATGGATTTTCCCTTTCTTTGACCTCTTTCAAATATTCTTATTAATTTTTTAATTTTTTTCAAGAAATATTAATTTAATTTTTTTCACGACCTTTTTTATGCATAATATTTTAAAAATTTCTTCACGAGTTTTTTTAAACATATTTATTAAAAATTTTTCACGAACTTTTTATGCATAATATTTAATAACATTTTTTTCCTGATAATTTTTTATGCATAATATTTATTAAAATTTGCTCATGACCTCTTATGCATAATATTTATTAAAAATTTTTCGCGATCTTTTTTTATGCATAATATTTATTACAATTGATTCACAACCTTTTTTATGCATAATATTTATTTAAAAAAATTTTATGCACAATATTTATTTTAAAAAATTTCACGAGCTTTTTAATGCATAATATCTATTTTTAAAAAAAATTCACGAGTTTTTGTATATATAATATTTATTAAAAAAAAAATTTCACGACCTTTTTATACATAATATTAATTTAAATTCCTTCACGTGTTAATAATTATAATTAGATAATTAAATAATTTAAAATTGTTCTTAAAGATCGTCTGGGGAAAGCAAAGACAATTTATTTCAAAACGAAAACGAAACTTTTCAAGAAAAAGAAAATCGTTTGGAATTTTTAAATTATTTTTTTAAATTGCTGTTATGAATTTTATTCTTACATTAAATTCTAAATCTTATAGCTAGCCTATTTATCGGCCCAGCAGATTAAATTTTTTTCCTTCATTTTTTTTATTTAATACATTTGTTTTAAATTAAGTAAAAGGGTATCCGTATTAAATAGCAAAAAAGAAGAAGAAGAATGAATGTTATTCTCAACAGATTTTGGATAAAAACTATTAAATTCAATTAAATTCTTCAGCTGTGTGTTAATTAATTTTAAATCGTTGACTGAATATCCTCGAGCTTTTATAACACCTTTTAATTACTTTATAGATTCAAAGTATTTCTTTATTGACTTATTGGTCTATTTAGTTTCATTTTTCTTGCATTATTAATTTTAATTAGTGTTTTGTAGAAATGTTATTTGTCCGAATTCTGTTTTTAATTTCTAGTCAAATATGTCCTACTGGGTTTAAATCTGATAGGTAGTGAGGTCGTTTAATGATTTTTCTACAATTCTAAAATAGACAATCGAACATTAAAGCTAGTATGCTTAGGATTATTATTCTGATAAATATTTTGAATTTCTCTTTAGATCAAAATTTTTGATTAATTATTTAAAATTTCCTTTTGATTTTACAACAAACATTTTTTAAAAAACAGCCCAGTCAATAAATTTGAATTTACCAGCCCTACAGCCAGGCATACAGCCCTATACCATGATTCCTCCATCGCCATGTTTAACGAATGGGATAAGTTCTCTTTTCTGTAAATTAGCCGAATTTATTACATTTACTTTCATTAACAAATACAACACTTCAAAAAAATAATAATAAAATTCATGTTTCTATTGGATAAAATACGATTCTTTACACTGATAAAAATTTCTTACCATCCTATTTGCCATGATATTTTTGCTGATCAAATTATTCTTTGAACTGTAGCTTATACATATTCATTCACACACATATTTTTCACAATCTTTCATACTTAACATACTCCAGATAATATATATTCATTCAGTCAAATATACATTCATGTCCATAAATTACGGATAATTCAGAATCACACAGAAATTGAACTCTAAAATAAAAATTTCACCTGTAGAATTATCACACACATCTTCAAGAAGAATATGCAAATTACAGGAAACCACCAGATGGCGCGGATAGTACGTCACAATGACGAGAGTGTAAGAGAGGGTATATAAGGAATGGTGGCAAAGAAGTAAAATTGTTCACAAGCGCTTTAAAAGCCTTTCAGTGCAATAACCGCATAGTTATGGCACAAAGCAAGCATTTGGATGATTTTTTACGTGGTAGAATTATCGGACGACTGGAATGTGAACGTACCCAGCTGGAAGTATCCGAGGAACTTGGAATCGCCCAGAGTGTCATCTCCAGGCCTTGGCAAAGATTCCGAGATGATGGTAATGTGAGTAGATGTTACAGCACATGTCGCCCCCGAGTTACAACGCCGAATGAGGACCGGTATTTAACAGTTACTGCCAAAAGAAACAGACGGAGCACAGCATCAGCTCTCTTCAGCTACCGGTACGACAGTTTCAAGGCAGACCAAGTACAGACGCTTAGGGGCACATTGGTCTATATGCTCGTAGGCTTGTCAGATGTGTTCCACTTACCACAACTCACTGTCGCCTGCGATTAACCTGGAGTACAGAGTATTCATTGTGGACACCGCAACAGTGGTCTTGTGTGATGTTTTCCGACGAGTCCAGGTTTAGTTTGCAGTCTGATTCTCGCCGGACTTTCATATGGAGAGCGCCAGGTACCCGTTACCACCAAGAGAACACCATTGAACGACACCGTTACGATGGTGCAGGATGGCTCGTTTGGGGAATTATTCTTGGTTCCAGAACTGACCTGCATGTTCAGAGTGTAACGATGACAGGCCACATCTATCCTGATGTCATTCTGGAACAACATGTACGTTTGTTTCGTGGCGCCATGGGTGCTGAATTTTTGTTTATGGATGACAACGCCCGTCCTCACCGTGCAAACATTGTAGACGAATGCCTTCAATTGGAGGATATCCCCCATATGGATTGGCCAGCATACTCACCGGACTTGAATCCAATAGAGCATGTGTGGGATATGCTTGGCCGACGAATTGCAGCCCGTCAACCCCCTCCCACCTGTCAACCGGAACTTCGGAGGGCATTGCTTGATGAGTGGTATAATATTCCCCAAGATCAGATTGATAATTTGATACTCAGCATGCCTAGGCGTTGTAAGGCCTGTATTGCATCGTCCGGGAGACATACTGCATATTAACCATTATACTAACCCTGTTATACTGTTTTTTGCAAATAGGTTCTTATTTGAAATTTGCTCCAGGGAGTAAAAATCGCAATTTTTATTAATTATGTCAGACATATAGCCTCTTTTTTTGCTCTTTACCTTTTGTTTAATAAATAGACTTTACAAATAAGTCAAATTTGTTTTGCTTCTGTCCCTTTCTTTGCCTGAACTTCGTTATCCTTAATTTATGGACATGAGTGTACATTTTTCAGCTTATACATATTCCGTAACATTGCTACATTTTTGCTGTAAGTTTTGTGGGCGATAATCTTGGATTTGAATTGATTGTTATTATTTTTTAATGAGCTATTTGTTATTTTTTTTCATTCTATTTCACAACTTTGGCAATTTGTTCAATTTTGATTTGCTAGTTATTCAATTATGCTTTTTATAATTTCAAAATATGAAAAAATTGAATCACTTAAAGTAATTTGATATAATTTTTAGTAGTATGATCTTGTTTACAAGTGCAAATTAATGTTTAAATTGCGAATTTTTAACAGCGTATGCTTTCCTGAAGTAATAATTGAAGTATTTTAATTACATAAATAAATACTAAAAAAAAATTAAATATTCTAAATGAACGATTTTATTCAAAATGATTTTATTTTACTCAATAAGATAATTTTATTTTATTCAATATGACGATTTTATTTTATTCAATATTACGATTTTATTTTATTCAATTTATTTTATTTTATTCAATACGATTATTTTATTTTATTCAATACGATTATTTTATTTTATTCAATACGACGATTTTATTTTATTCAATACGACGATTTTATTCAATATTTCTGATTAAACTCGAAAATCAATGTAAAACAGATAAATTCGATATGAATCTAAACCATTTGAGAAAATTTTGTAACTTGTTACCCATAAAATATATGGGCATTAATTTGGAGAAGAGGAGTTTTTCGTGTCCTTGACCACTTTCAATTTTCGACATTTTCACTGAAATCTGTAATTATTATTATTTTAATTTCTTTCACAAGCTTTTTATACATAATATTTATTTACAAAATAATTGAGCAATTATTAAATAATTTAGTAAAAAAATTAATTCAGAAGAATAAGTAATGTAAAATTGTTTTAGTAATAATATTTATTGAAATATCTTTCTTGAACTAATAATTAAATAATGTAAAATTGTTCTAAAAGATCGTCTGATGAAAGCAAGGACAATGTTATTTCAAAATGCAAACGAAATTTTTTAGATAAAAAAATCGTTTGGAATGTACAGTTTTTTTATTTATTTATTATTATTTTTATTTAAGATTGCTTTTTGCATTTTTGTTCTTAATTAAATTCTAAATTTTATTGGGTATCAGTCCAACCGATTACAATTTTTAGGCTTAAAATATTATTTATTTTAATGCTTCAAAATATGAAAAATATACCTAATGTAATAAATAATATCTAATACCATACTGTATTAAATGAAATGATTTAAAGTTCTTTTCACGTTGAAATCTTTCTAAATTTTTAATTATTTCTGCTTTTTCATTCTTGAGATTATAATAAGCAAAACTTGTATGAAGCACTATAAATACAGTTAAATCCAATATTAAATGTCTTTTTAAATGAAATAAACTTCATAAATTTTGTAATACCATTTTCACGATTGTCAATCGATTTAGGATTATTGTATAATGCTTCGCTTTTATTTATTATAGTATATTTTTTTTTAAATTCTGAACTTAATACATTTGTATATTTATTTAATATTTCACTTTCATTTAATATAATTTTTTTTTTTCATTTTTCAAATTTTAATGTCTTTTTTATTATTATTATTTAATTTTTTTTCCTCTGCGTGTTGAAACTGTAAAACTATGTAAGAAAGAATTTTCAATAATATAAAATTATCAGTTTTTTTAGAAATTAAATAAAATATAAGTATATTTTAAGTTTGAATTTTTTGGAATACTAATTTTATTATTTGTTGGCTGCTTTTTTAACAAAAAAACCACCAAAATAAAATACATCACACTATTTGCAATTATGGGTTGAATATAAAAACAAACAACTTTTTTTCACATGTGAAATTCTGCAAAACGATGCATCCAATATCGCCTCACGATATTTAGAACACATAATTTGAAGATTACAGTTATCATGTTTGAGATAAAACTAAATGAGTAAGTTTTGTTAGTTTTCACTGACCCACTAATGTTTAACAAATGTGAAAACAGCACCTCATGCCTTTGGCATACAAGATTAACATGCATCTTCGCAATTTGTTGCCAGGCAATATCTTGTTTATTCAGTCAAAAGCACAGATAAACAAACTTGGGAAATTTCCATAATGTATATCACGGTTTCAACTCATTGTTTATTTACACTACCGTATTCGACCTATTAGTAAGTTTTTCGCTGCAATATTTGTCTCATAAACATGCAATGGTTTATGGTGAACTTAAGTACATAGATTACTGTTTATTTCTTCATTTTATGCGTTTGTCTTTAAAACGATAAACAAATATTAATGGAGATAAAAATGAATGAAAACTTCCCATGGAATATTTGATTACAAAGAAATAAATCATAGAATATTTTTATTTTAATTCTAACAATAAAATTAATTAATTGCACTTATAATAAACCCTTTTTATCAACATATAAGAATCATTCTATTCGTTTCCCTCATTGATACTAACAGCCGTAATCTTATCTGAAAGTTTGTTCTAGAACAGGGGTCGGCAACCTTTTGAATCGGAAGAGTCAAAAATTACAATTTACAAAATTTCAAAGTTTTTAAAGAGCCACAAAAATTTTCTTGCCAACAATAAATAGTACTCGCATAAATAAAGTTTTTTGATAAAAAAAAAAAACTAATCTATTTATTCATAAGAAAAAATATCTATTTGTTCATATATAAGTAGTGTTTTCCACAGCAAATTAGATAATATATATATGGCATTATTACATAATTACATATTATTTAATTAAAAAATTAAACATTTACTTACAACACTAACTTGCACTTCAATAACAAACAGTTGAGCAAACAATTTCAATGGGAGCGATGGCTTTGCATGGTTATTCAAGTAGAAAATTTAAACTTTACTAAATAATGTCACTTGTACTTAAAATAAAAAAAAAACCAATAACATACATTTGAGCAAACAAATTCAATGGGAGCGTTGGCTATGCATGGTTTTAGAAAATTTGGATAAATTTGGCTCATAACTTGTTATTTTAAGTTTCAAACACGACTCTAAATTTTCATTTGTTAGTTGGCTTCTTACTTTACTGTTAATTATATTCATGCAAGAGAACGCTTGCTCGCACGAATATGTCGATCCGCAGATAGTCAGCACTCCAAATGCCAACTTCTTCACCTCACTGTAGCAATCTGGAAGACTATTCCATGCTTCGAATATAAGTGCCTCAACTCGCGGCATTTCTTTTAAAGCTGTCCACTTTTGTTACGTTACGTACATACATTTCTGGACCTCCAACTTTCCAACTTGCTTTTCAACTCTGTAAATTTTCCACTCGTACCTCGTGTCAACAGTTGCACTGGTTTTATCGCGGTATTGCTTTAGAAATTCAAAATGAAGTAATTTACCGCTCTGAATATATTCTTCAAAAAGAATTAATTTTTCTTCAAAACAAACCAATTCTTGTACCAAAACGTAGGCTGGGTTTCCCTTTCCTTGCAGTTTTAGATTCAGCTCATTTAATTTCGCTGTGATATCCACCATAAAGTAAAATTTTTGCAACCATTTGTCGTTCTGTAATTCAGGGTGATTAATGCCTTTTTCATTTAGGAATGTATTTATTTCATTCAAGCACAAAGCAAAACGTTTCAACACCTTACCTTTGGAATGCCATCGCACTTTATTGTTAAGGAGGTCGGAATACTGAGTCTCCATTTCGTTTAAGAATTCTTTAAATTGACGATGGTAGAGTGCTTTTGACAAGATACTGTTTACAATCTTGATTACCAAATTCATGACCTCAACTATTTTGGGCTGAAATGTTTGGGCACAAAGCGCTTCTTGGTGTAATATGCAGTGAAACGTAAGAATTTCATGGTTTATTTTGCTCTGAAAAATCGTTGCTGCCCCTTTATTTTTTCCTATCATACTTCTGGCTCCATCAGTTGCTATTGAAACGATTTTATTTAAATCGATCTTATTGTCTTCAAAGCCTTTTTACAAGACATTCTCTATATCTTCCCTCTAGTTTGTCCCGAGAGCGGTAGCAATCCTAGAAATTCTTCTTTTGGACCTTAGGAAGACATATATCTGACAAAAGGTCAACTTGTGCCGTGTCGCATGACTTCGTCGCATGATTGTCGCATGACTCATCTATAGCAAGTGATAAGGCAGAAGAAAGTTGAATATCTTCCACCTACAAATATTTGAAGACATTTTAGCTATTCTATCTTGTACTGTTTTAGCGAATAGAGGGAAAATCTTTGATTTTTTCAAGATTTCTGGTTTGTTTTTGAAATCACGAAACAGTTCTTCAGATGCACGTATGAAGCAATCTTTGACATACTCACCATTAGGGATTGCAATACCGGGATACAGAATACCGGTACTTTGAGCCATTTGTACAATTTTGTAATACCGGTATTCACAAGTTTAAATACCGTTTTTTCGGTATTTATTAGAAATTTAGAATTCTTAACTGGAAAGAATTCTTATCTGTGATTTCTTATTCAGGATTCTTATCTGAAAACTAGGAATTCTTATCTGTGAAAACAAGGTTGTAGTTGTGAAGAAAATGTGTAATACTTCGATAGTTTTTAAATTGGTAAGTTTGTTATTCACATTGTATTTGCATATCAAACTTTAGAGTTCAAAATATTTTTCGAATTTATTATATATACTCATAAATAAATTAGAATTGGCGGTAACTAAAAAATTTTCAAAAATAACAAAATACAATACAGAAATCAACTATATCCAAAACAATCCGACGAGAAATAGATTTATTTGATGATGAGGGATTTAGAGGTAAATACTTGGAATCGCGCTTTGCTAACAGTTCCACCCACTAGCGTAGATGCTGAAAGCGAGTTTTCGACAGCTGGTAATTTTTGCACAAAATTACATTCCAGGTTTAATGATAGTACAATTGATGCATTATGTTTTTTAAGATCACGTTTCTAAAATTTGTAATAGTACCACAGACTGAATAGTGATATTTATACTCTTTTTTGATTTAAATAAATAAGATGTTCCTTTACTTTTTTGCGATTCTTTATATACTATCATAGTTTATAAGTTACAAATTTTTTTTGTGATATTTACATTCTCTAATAAAACTGGTCATTTTCTAAAAATTTTTACCAGCTGTATTAAAACCGGTATCCCGGTATTAATATCTAAAAAATACCGAATACCGGTATTGAACTTTTGGTCCGATGTTGCAATCACTACTCACCATCTGTGAATGGTTTGCCTTTTTTTTTTTTTTTTTTTGCAATTTCTAGTGGCGCCGCAAAGAAGCCAAATTCGAATTGAAACCTACATAGAAACATCCGACGACGGCGTCATTCGAGAGCTCTGACGACAGTGATGACGTGTGTCACGGGGGAGGGAGTGCGGTGAAAAGCGAATACAAGTGGCTGAGAGATAGAATCGGTGCCTAATCCTCGTTAATCGATTCAGAACGATTTTTAAATGTTTTTTTTTTTTTTTTTTATAAAATAAATAATATTTGCGTATGGAACTAAAGAGCCGCAGCTTCATATCCAAAGAGCCGCAGGTTCAGGGTGGGACCCTGTTCTAGAATCATAAGATTTTTTATTTCTGAATATGGCAACAATAATTGTAGGTCGTTAGTAGCGCCACCTTTAAAATGACTGAGCTTCCTGAGTAATATTCAAGACTTGATTTGTGTAATGAACGCCACACCTTTCCTTGCTTTTGTAATTAACACTAAATGTTTATCTGTATGTAATTTAATGCTGCATAAATTCTTGTTCACAAACTGGTCCCATCATAGCAACCTTTTTTTTTTTTTTTTCCTCCGATTATTTTTTAAGTAAATCAACTGCAGTGATTGAGGCACATTTTTTTATGTATGTAAAAATTAAAACACCTTAAATAAATTAAAACATTCACAATCAAAAATAAAAAAAAAGATAAGAAAAAAATTTAATTGGCTGGATCAATAAAGAGATTAAAAGAAAAAATTTAGAATTTAATGTAAGGATAAGGCGTCTAACACCAATCTTAATCAAACAAATAAAGAAACATTCTCAATAAATCTTATTCAGGCAATAAATTATGTTCATCAGTTATCGTTCAAAAATGATAAAAAGAAACCGATTAAATAAATAATATAAAATTGCTGAATTCCAAACGATTTTATGAAAAAAAAGTACGTGAAAAAAATTTAATAAAAAATCACTTAAAAGAAATTTTCAAAAAATAATAAAAAAAAAAAAACTATACAATTCCAAACGCTTTAATAAAAAATCACATGAAAGATGTTTAAATAAACCAATAAGGATAGCTAGTAAAAAGAAATTTAAAAATAAATTAATTAATTAATTAGAAATATTGAAAGTGGTCAAGAAAACTAAAAACTGATCAAGCACATGAAAAACCCCGCTCCATAAAACAATGCCCATAATCTTGTGTGTAATAAAAGATCTCATGGATAAACACAAACTTTAATTAGTATGAACATAAAAATTACTTTGTTTAATAAAAAATTATCGCTTTTAAAAATAAAATCATTAGATATTCCAAATTCTTTTGAGCAACATATTGATTAAAAAAGTTATATATATAAGTTTGATTACCAAATTCAATTAAGAACCAAATATTTTTAATAATCTTTTCTTGTTAAACGGTATAATTTTTTGCCATAAGAATTTAAGTATTCAGTTTGTATGATTACATATTTTTGATTCATTTCAACTATTAATAATTTTTGCCAAACTGATATTCCGAATATTTTTATTGATTCTGATATTCCTGCTATTCATGATACTACTGTGTCCAAAAAATAAGACCAATTTTCAATTTAAAAAATTCAGGGGGCTTGTGGAGTTTCAGTTTTTTTCCCCCTCTTTTTACGTTGCTGGCACTGCCCTTGACATCTGTGTGAAATTTGACGTCAAAATATTCATTAGGTTTGAGTTACGCTTGGCTTTGTGAGACGCTAAAACTGATTCCGGTGATTTTTGAAATGTCTGAATTAATTGAGCAAAGAACTTGCAGTAAATTTTGTTTGCGGAATTAATATTCGTGTGCGGAAATGTATAGAATGTTGCAGAAGGCATTCGATACTACTACTAGATTGGATAGAGAGTCGAGTACCTGTGCACATCTGCTATGAATTCAAGTATAATAAAAACAAAGTATCACAGAATTAGCAGGAATTAAAAAATTTAAAGCAAACAGTTAATAGGATGGAAAGAAGTTAAAAAAATATATATGAAAAAAGGGGGGGCGAACAAACTAGGAGATGACAATCAAGCAATATCAAAATACATA
This sequence comes from Caerostris extrusa, assembly GCA_021605095.1. Lineage (NCBI taxonomy): Eukaryota > Metazoa > Arthropoda > Arachnida > Araneae > Araneidae > Caerostris > Caerostris extrusa. Next base: position 247,138 of record BPLR01020284.1, on the reverse strand, counting down.
AATGCACAATAGAAGCATATTAATACGTAAATACATAGCAGACAGACATATAAATACATATATAATGAAAATAAATAGGAATTATAAATGTACAATCACAAAAATAATAAAATTTTTGAATGCCAACGGCACGCGGTGTCCCAGGTGGTCACCCTCCCAAGTACTGACCGCGCCCGATGATGCGTGATCGAACGAGAACCGGTATATTCAGCATGGTATGGCCGTTGGCAGGCATTCGATAAGCAAATTATATCGGAAAAAAATTTTTAGTAGTGTAAACAGTTCAAAGAAGGCAGAGAACGCGTTGAAGATGAAGAGCCCTCTGGTCGACCATCCACCTCAACATACGAAGCTCACGTCCAAAAAAATTACAGATTTGGTGCTTGCAAAAACCGAGGCAATTTACAATTAAAGACCTTGCTGATGATGTTGGTATTTTAAAAGGACTGGTCCATTCCATTTTGGGCCTCAAACGCGTCAAATCTCGATTGGTACCGGAAACAATGAATGCTCAGCTCCCACTGCATTGATTCTTCGTGACTCTTTCGCCAAAAATGAAACCCATATCGTTCCACAGCCATCGTATTCACACCGTGCGACTTCTGGATATTCCCTAAACTAACAAGACCACTCCGGCGACATCGTTTTGAGTCGATTGAAGAGATTCAACGTGAATCGCCGCGCGCTTTGAAGACCATCCCTGGCGATGACTTTTAGCATGCATGGAAGATTGGAAAAAAATTGGCATAAGTGCATTGGGTCCGGACAGGACTATTTTGAAGGCGACGAAATAAATTTGGGAGAATAAATAAAAGAGTTTTTGAAAAAAAAAAAAAAAAAAAATTGGTCTTACCTTTTGGGCATAGTAGTATTCCTAATATAAAATAAAGTGAATTAAAGACTATTATGAAATTTACTGATGATAAGGGGTAGTAGGGGGAAAGAGAAGGTTAAAAGTTTGAAAGTCATCCGTCTACTATATTGTGCTAGGTCAAAAGTATTTTCATAGCATTTCTTTCCTTATAAAAAAAAATTGAACTTATTTTATTTTTTGAATATTGATTATATCATTTTCCCAGTTTGCATGGTAGAATTCGATTTTTCGTATCGTTGCCATTATTTATGCATTCAAACTGAATAAATAACCTTATTTATTCGAATTAAAAATTGGTCGAGTTTTCCTTTTTTTTAATGCAAAATGAATATCAACGTGTTTGTATGAATTTAAATTCGGAAATGATCGATCTGCTACTGTAATCTGTTTATAAATAAATCATGATCGAATTTTGGCAGAACATAATTTCTGTTTTGTATAAAATAACTATTTACCATTTAAAAAATTATGTTTCTTGTTTTTACATTCAAACTGAATATATAACCTTATTTATTTGAATTAAAAACAGTAGTGCTTTTCTTTTATGTAAAATGAATATCAATGTGTTTGCATGATTTTAAATTAGTAAACGATCGATCTTCTACTACAGGGGTCTCCAAACTACGGCCCGCGGGCCAAATCCGGCCCGCGACAGCGAATAGTTTATTGTTGCTGTAATAAGTTGGATAAAAAAACACAGAATGATAATAACTCGGTTTTATTGACTTGCTAGGTAAAGCTTAATGAAAAGCATAATACGCAGAAAATTTAACTTAAGCATAACCAACAAATAATTACACTAACATTATAAACTAGTGAACATCCCGCGGTAGTTATGTTGGGGTAAAGAGTATCGCATATGTATGTACATCGATGTTTGGAATGTATATATCCTGAATCAAACATGATTTTTATCCTGAAAATCTCAATTACATAAATCTAAAATCTGACGGAAAAGCTAAATTAATGCGAATGAAACCGCGGGGTATCCGCTTGCAAAAAAAAAAAAAAAAAAAAAAAAAAAAATACTAATGATATTTATGTAATTGTGATTTTTCACTGACAATTGCTTGTAGTTTAGCAAGCGTATGCTCGCTCAGAGCGCGTACTGGACGACTGGTCTAGAAATTATAGATAATGGCAGAAAAATTAAAACGGTTTTGACCCTTGGTACTTACTGGAATAAAAAGTATCGCCCTAAGGCTGGAAAGTTTGGAGACCCCTGTTCTACTATATCGACGACTAACAAATAAATCCTAATCAGTTTTTGGCAAAACATAATTTCTGTTTTGTATAAAAACAACAACTATTTACCATTACATTCAAATTGAATATATAACATTATTTATTTGAATTAAAAACAATAATGTTTTTCTTTTATGCAAAATGAATATCAATGTGTTTGAATGATGTTAAATTCGAAACTATCGATTTTTGGCAGAACATATGTTTTTTATAAGATAACTATTTACCATTTTAAAAAGGGATGTTTATTGTATATCGATTTATATTTTATAGTTTTCATCATAAGGCACACTAATAGAAACAGATATGACGGCACAAATTTTAATATAAACAAACACTTTTTATCTAATGTGTTTAAAAATTTCTTCAATAATATGAATACTAATAAATCTTGATTTTTTTTTAAAGGAAACTTTATGATAAAAACTTTTAATTAATGGTTTAAAAATCGATAAAGCTCACTTAGAAAATTTATCACAAACATTAAACAAGTTGGCCCTTAATTTGGTACTATATACAAATAACAAAATTTTATGCTTTATACCGAGAGAACCACACAGGAGCGCTAGCTATAGCAGTTTTGACTCTTTCACAGTTCAACTATATCGAAGACATTTTATAACGCGCTAGATATTTGATAGATAGATATAGATAGATATTTGCGAAAAAATTAAGACATAATTGCAAATTTATACGTGTTGAATTTTTGTACTTTTTAAACCAGTAATTGTAAATTTATCAAAAAATTTAATAGTTTAGAAAAAACTAAAAAACACGTTTTAGAGTTAATCAAACTAAAAAGTAAAAAATAATTATTAACATAAGAATAAAATGACTGACGAGAAAATGAATGTCACTGTTTTAAAAGCGTGAGATGCCTAGTATGATATTTTAAAACTGACTCTGCATTTCGAATGAAACTAGTGAAAAATTATAACGATTGATATCGAGCACCCCACGCTTTTAGAACAGTGACATTTATTTTCTCTTCAGTAATTTTATTCTTACGTTAACAATTATTTTTTACTTTAATTAACTCTAAAAGCGTGTTTTTTAGTTTGATTAACTCTAAAAGCGTGTTTTTTTTAACCTATTAATTTATTTTTTACTGTGATTAATTCTAAAAGAGGTTTTTTTTTTTTTTTTTTAAACTATTAATTTATTTTTTGCTTTTTAGTGTTTTTAAACTATAAACCTGGTACAGAGGACTGGTTCTGACAATAATTTAATTGTGAGTAAAACAAAGGCTAAATGCGAATATGTCGAGGCAGCCAGGATTCGAACAGGGAATCTCCTAACCCGTAGTCAGGCGCGTTATCCCACGTAGGTTAGAATGTCTGTAAATGTTTCTTTGCAGCTTAAATAGTGTGTAAGAGGAGAAACAGATCTCCAGGAGAAAAAATGTTGCGCCGATCAAGATGACTTTTCAAAGGTTGTGTGCTTTAATCACTAATCCTGGCGATCCTAATCATGATGAGATAATAAACTCATCAAAATATTTTAGTGTCGTCGGTCCTTGATAAGTCTACAACGTTTAAATTAAATCAGATCGCTTAAAGTATGGCACAATCGAGCCCAAAAAGTCAGTTACGTACATACAAACATATAGGTGAAACTAATAAAAGCGTATTAATGAGACACATCAAAAGTCAACGTGTGGTTCATAGAGATGCCAACTTCAAGAGATTTTTCAGTGGTCTACATAAAATTGAATGTTTGTATGTAAGGTATTATAATGTAACGTAACAATTATAACACTTACCGTCCAATTTTTTTTTTTCTCTGGTGTTATTATTCTTTAACCTCGTGTCAAGCCAAAAAATTGCGAATACATTTTATTAGTCCTTTTTAATTAAACAAAAAACATTTTCTGTCTAGTGCTACTTGTTGATTTGATTTAGAAATTTTTTTTAAAAATTAATAATTAAGATAATTGTTGAAAAATAAACAAAGTTAAATTGTTTCAAATATTCATTTTTTGATGAGATTGTGATCTTTTTTTTTTTTAAATAATTTTTTTTCCAACTATATAGTCTTATTTACATTTCACTTTCGAAATTCTTTTTTTTTTAAATAATTGTTCACAATAATGTTTTCTTTACAATTTGGTAAACCACAATTCTTAATCGTTATCAGTGTTACGCATCTGCTGTTACTCTTTTCTAGATTCCTTTATTGATATTTTTCTTTCTAAATTCTTTTTTATTTAACAATTGTTCACAATAATTTTTTTTTACAATTTGGCAAACCACAATTCTTAATTGTTATCAATCATTGTTCCACATTTGCAATTGATCTTACTATATTTATATTTTATTTTCTAAATTCTTTTTAATTGTAAATAATTGTTCTTAATTTTTTTTTTTATCCCTAATAAAATTTACTAAAATTGACGTCTATGTCTCGAATAAATTCATGAATTATTTTATCATTGCTTCTTAAAATTCGATGCTGATTTAAGATGGTGGATATATACATGAATGCTTTTAATTCATTAAATGAAAAATAAAAATGTAGTTAGGCAATTAGAAAAAGCCAGCATATCATATAATTTTTCGTAAACGAATACAGAACTATTCCAATAAATTCTATTTTCCCTCAAGTAAGTACCTTGCAGTTATTCTTAAAAATTTTTTTTTTAAAAATCGTGTTAGCGACAATATATTTATCGCACACATTATTGAATGTTCCTTACTTAGTTATTTAACAAGTTGCATAAAATTTTTTTCAAGAAAGCTAACATTTTTTCAATTCCTTCTATTATAGCTCACACTCTCCCTATATATATCTTGTTCAAATTTTCAATCGTTCATAAAATACTTTTTATTCATCCACTTCAAGTTCAAATAAATTTTTGTTTTGAACTTGCAGTGGATGACACTTGATGTTAATGCAGTTTTTTCAAATATTAATTCATTAATTAAATTTAATTAATTTTTTTTTTTTACATTTAAGTTGCATATATGTACCAATAGATGGCACCAGATAAACTTAAAAAAAATGAATGAAAATTATTTATAAATGACTTTCTACAGTAGAGTGAAAAGAGAGTTGGAATTGACATTAAATTTTTTTTATATATATATATATATATTACTTGTTTTTCTTCCAAATCAATGAAAGATTTTTAATTGTGTTAGAAAAATAATAGATAAAATCTTAATCTGATTTTTAAATTTCCTTAGAAATAATTTTTCCCTTTGGGGAATCCATGGTAGTTGGCGTTTCTGGATTACAAAATGCACATATTTATCTTGATATGTTGGAGAACTTAACATTCCGCCAAATTTCATTATATTGCAGTTTTTGAACCTAACTTTTCCTGTCAGACTGAAAGAGGGTCCAGGTCCACAGCTGGGCCTCCCAGATAAAACACCATTGGACTTTTTTGCTTGGGACTTTATTAAAATGAATTCTTACCAGGAAAAAATTCGTAACTTAAATGATTTGAAACAGGGGTGAATGTGGATACCACCTGCCTTTCCAGCAAAATTACATAAACTAATCATGGATGGTTCTAGATTCTTTTAGTCTGGAAACACTGTATTTTAAATAAATCTCAACAATATGATAGCAATGATTAATAAATTGTAATTTTGCTTCATAATTTTGTATTTAACCTCTTTACTCCCTTGGATACATAAACGGACATTTAGTTTAAAATTAAACCTTTGATAATAAATTATTCACTACAGAATATCCCAACAAAAAAAAAAAGATACAAATCTTATAATTTGGCCACACTGATTATGGAATTTACGGTCTACAGTTAGGAATATAAAGGAAACGTAAAATAGTATTTCGACTGCCAAAGTTGTTGAATTTAAACAAATCCCTAATATTCAATAAAAAATAATACCAGATGTTATAATATATTTAGTTTTAATAATTAAATCCCGGAATGCATGAAATCAGTTCACTTATAAATTACTATTAACACTCAGCACCCAAAAATGTGGACGTTATGGCTTTGTGCATCTTAAAAAAAATAAAACAAAAGACATATCTGATACATTAATTTTATTTTTTTTATCTATAGCCAGAATTGTAGAAGATAGCTACATTGCTTTATAACTACACCAATGAAAAATTTTCATACATTTAAAATTAAAATATTATATGTAGTTTTTCTTCAACTTTATTTTCATTTTTTATATTGTTTTTTCTTCAATTCCTTTCTTCTTCGATATGGACTTTATAAATTCCCTTGCATATTATATGATGTAGCTTGCTTGTCAACAGTTTCATAGGAAGTAACAAATATACACATTATTATTTGATGAAACAGTTACATGTCTTCATACAAACCAAAATTCGTAAAAAGAAACATGTTTGGTGTGGGGTTCAGTTTTGCAAGAGTAAATGCTATTTCAAAAGTCAATCTACATCATATAATTTTCAGGCTGTGCAGGAAATCACCTACAGAAGAAAGAACAACTGTTACCCACAAAAACTTAAATACTGAAAGAATAAAAAAAAAAATTTCAAAAAAAAAAAAAAAATCTAAACTTTTTTTTTATACACCTGCGAACATTGTATATTGATCCACTGAAATGAAAAAGATGATATTTATAATGGATAAAAGCATTATTTCTTTAATAAATATTTTAACACAGAAAAGGCATTTTCCACCACAGTATGCCTATTTAGATTAAAAGCATTTTTTTGATGATTTAAAATTAATAAAAACTATGCAGATGATTTGATAGATCTTTATTAGATAGTTCTTTATTTTCTAGAACTAAACGAACAATTAGCACAAAGAAGCAACTAAATATTTTTAAAAAACATCTAAAATATCTACGATAAATCTACTTTAAAAAGGATACTATATTATTAATTATGGATATATTTAAAAAATTAAACATTAAAAATAATTGGAAATGAAAAGATTTTTGCTAAAAATATTATATTTAAAAAAAAATCCTTGATTTTAAAATATATAAAATGATTGAATTATATATTGGGGAGGAGGGGGATAAACATTCTAATTCATTCAATAATATAAAGTAACATTAATGCATCAAGAAAAAAAAAATTTAAATTAAAAAAAAATTTTTTTTATAAAAATGCAATACAGAAATATTACACAGAACATCTCTATTAACCATCAAAGCATAACAAAATAAAAATAACTAAAGAAAAATTTTAAAAAAAAAAAATGATGAAAAACTTCAAGCACAGGATATTTAATTTGAAAAATGGCAGGCAGAGAGTTCAAAAGGTGAAGGATAAAATTAAGTGCAAGAAGCCATTGCAGCTGGTGATACAATAAATTGAACTCTTTAAAATCATAGCAATAAGAAAACAGCAAAAGCAGTTTATACTATATAGACTGGCAATGGTTACTTTCACTTCTATCAAAGCAGATCTATTTGAAATTTTAGCATATTGAAACACCCTGCCTGACAAAGAGATGCTCAGAGAAATGCAACATTTGGTGCTTGCAAAAGTTTCTTTCACTGTTCAGAGATTTTTTTATTAGCCACATTATTTATTTGCCAAAAATATTTTTAAAAAAACACAACATGTCAATTTAATAATTTTAAAAACTGTTTGAAAAGGAGGAAAATTTAGTTAATTTTCTAAGAACAATAATCATTTGCTACCTGCCTTTTCCCTTTAATAATTTTATCATCTATCTTTGGTTTCATATTCTAGAATAACAGCATTTTTTTAAATTTTTTTTTTATTAACAAGTCATTTCAAATATCTGTAAGAACATATCAACAAAAGAATATGATTCTTTCTCTTGAAATTGTTTTTTATTCTGTAGTCAAATAATCCACTGGTTGTTTTTTTTTAAACAAAAATCTGGAAATGGATTTAAAATTTTTTTTGTCTCCAGAACAATCGATGGTATATGTTTAAATGTAAATACAGTTTAAATAGCTATTCAAAAAATAATGAATAAAATAAATTTATTAAGCAAGAAGAAAAGTTTTAAAAATTCAAATGATTTTAAACATTCAAAAGGAAATGGGATGGGGAGGAAATAAAGGGATTATTTCATTGTAAAAGGAATAATAAATACTGAATCCAAATGAATATAAAAATGTTATCTAAATTTATGAAAAATCTGAGAAACTTTTGCAAGCACTTAATCATGGCCAATGAGGCAGGTGAATATTAATGAAAATGTGACTGCTGCTCATTTTTCCAGCTATTCAATAAAACTACGGTAAAACCTTGTGAACAAGAAATCACTGTAAAAAAAAAAATAATAAAACCCGAAAAGGACCTAAAGCATTTTTGAAAATTTTATATCATGCGCTTGAAGTCCAAATTTTACCTTTGTGCTGCAGTTTTATCTCCGCGTACAACATAGGGTGCGGCACTTGGTTTTGGGGTTTCATCCCGTCGTCTGACTGGTCTACAGAAAGACGGATTTCAATTCAATTGCTTTAAAAATAAACATTTTTCTTTTCTTTTTTTTTTTTTTTTTTTTTAATGCCGACCCAATTTAAAAACATGGCCAAGGCAAATGATTTGCAGTTTATTTATTTCAAATTAATGTTAGTTTCACAGTAAAACCTTGATTATCAAAAAAACCTCGCAAATTATTGGCAACTTCCTAAAATAAGTAAAAACGAATTTTTCATTTCATCAATTAACCTACAAAATAAATACTGCAAATGAGATAAATCCGCCTTATGGAATTTTTTTTTTTTTTTTTTATGAAATCGACATTTCAATAGCATGAAAATATAATTTCCATTACCCAAATCAAGTTCATAACAAAAAAAATAGGATATAAGCTAAAAATCATTAAAAAAAAAAAAAAAAAAAATTCTAAAAAATAATTTTAAAAACCGGATAATCGAGGTTGTACTGTAAAATTTTGAAAATATAAAATAATATTTAGTTTAAAAACAAAAAGAAAGGATGGCAAGGTTTTACAGTAGCAATAATTTAGATCCCTCCCCTTTTAATTTTTCTCTCTTCTTTCTCTCACTGTTATATGCTACAATAGCTCAGAAAAAGCAACTTGCACTTGAATTAAGTCAGGAAAAAAAAAAATTGCACCAAGTCACAACTATCAAAGTGATGAATTATGAGGATGAAAAAATATAAATAGAAAAATGGTGATTAAATTTACCTCTTTTATTTACCTCAGCTCGCTTGTATGCCACCCAACTTATTTATTTTAAACATCTAACATTTAAATTATTTTTAAAAGATTATACAAAAGCAGACAATTACATTCTACAACTACTGCACAAGGCAATATGCATGCTTTAATTTTTAACATGCTTAAAATAAAATAGGGGGAAAAAAATCTCACAGAAAGACAACACTTAAAAAAAAAAAAAAACAGCACTTACCCGAATCCTTGCCCATAATACTGTCCATATGGGTATTGCATGCCTTGCATAAATTGACCAGCCTGCATCTGTGGATATCCTTGAGGGTACCAGTATCCCATTTGTTGGTGGTAAGGATAAGTATATGATGCAGCTAAGTTAGGGAAAGTTTCGTGATTGTCCTAATTTAGGAAGGGGAAAAAAAAAAAAAAAGAATATTTTGCCATTAATAATTATTTAAGATGTGTTTTTTTAATGAGTAATGATGCTTATTTTTTATATTTGTTAGAAGAACTTAAATGTAAAGAAATCAAGATTAATTAGTTCACAAGGATTATTTTAATTTTAAAATGGCAAGTTAAGGGAAAGCAGCAGGTCCAAGCGGCAAAGGAGAATAAAAATAATGCTGATTAAAAATTGTTTGTCTAACAGAACCTACAGTTGTTAAAGGTGGCCTTTTTATGGAATCCCATTATTTTAGTCATATTCAATCCTGCATTAACATTACTTGTATCATACGGGCTAGGACAGTCTAAGTGTAATAAGGTGGGATATAAAACTACCTTGTTCCATCTGTTGAAGCTGCTGTGAGCCATTTTAATGATTTTTCTCCTTTTGCCAATGCCATTTCAAAAATGCTAAGGCTGTTACACAAAAGTACCCAATCTCCAAACCTCAAGAAATCTTTTATCTATATATTCTACTTATATATCTATGTAAGTTATTATTAGTAACTACTTATTTTCAAAGAGAAGAAAATTATAGGGAATATATACAAATACTAGGCAAAGAACAAGATACTTATAAAAATTTATTATAGAACACATTACATATTAAAACAAATGAAAACACTAAAAGGATTTTCTGTTTGAAATGGAACAAAGAGTTGCGAATGGAAGATTTAGAAAATCTTTAAAAAATTGGAAGTCTTTGTAGGTTAATCATTATATTCAGTAACAGGAAATTTTCAAAACACAATTGTCTCTGAAAATACCATCATGCATGTTTTATCTATCTGAAATCCACCTATTCTATTAAATCTATCTATGCAAATATCATTTGAAATGCCAAAAGATTCTTATTAGTTCAGAATCATAAGCAATTTAAGAAATATCCTATCCTAATTCCTTCATATACATCTTTATTCAATTAACCACAAATCTAAAATAGTATTTAAAACCTAATTTAAGTTATTACAATGAAGTTTAAAACCTAATTTAATTTAAAATGGGAAATTTAATTAAAAGTTATAAGAATCAATAAAATATATAAATTAGCCACTATCATAAATCAATTTAATCTATAAAAATAGGAAAGTGAAACATACTGGCTGCTGTTGTTGGTTGTTAGGATCTCCAGCTTCTTTTCCCCAAGAACACTTCACAGTTTGGCCATTTATTTCTGTGTTATGGGTAGCCACTATGGCATGAGTTGCCGCTTCTTTCGTACTGAATCTGTTCAAGCACAGAGAAGAAAAATATATACTCATTAATATTTGTTTAACACAGTTATATTTATTAGAACAACTGATTGAGTTAAATATTTGACAAACTTACCTTATAAAAGCATAACCTTTGTCTTTAAAAACTCTAATTTCTTGAATAACTCCAAATGCACTAAATGTTTTTTGCATTAAATCATCTGAAAGAAAAAGCAAATCAAATACATTATATAATTCAGAGATTATTCCTCAAATTCAGAGAAATTTTCAAATTGAAATATAAATACCATACCTGTTAATCCTTGAGTTATCCCTCCACAATATACAGTACAATTCGTCTGACTTGACTGATTATAAATTTCGTCAAAAGAAAGGGGCTTGGCAGAAGCTAAATAACAACAACAAAAAAAAAAATCATTTTATAAATGAACAATTTTAGGCATGAAATAAGGAAAATAAATTTTTATTTAAATAATTTCTAAAATAATTAAGATTTTTTTTATCATAATACAAATTTAAAAAAATATTTGTTTAATATAAATTTTCAATTCATTTATTCCATCACTAAGAGTCATAATAAAAGTATGATAAAAAATAAAAACCTACATTCATTTTGAGATCTATTTGCAGGAGGTTTTCGTGTAGCCCAATTTGTTCTTATGGCCCTGCTACCTAACCATTGGCCATTCATAGTAGTGATAGCTGTTTCAGCTTCCTAAAAATTAAAAATAAAGGACATTTATAAATCTTTTTGCAAAACTTTGAAATATTACCAACAAAACTAAGAACTTAATTATATATTTTTTAAATTATTTTCTCCACAAAAGTTACAAAATTATTTTTAAAAATAAAACTTAAAATACATATAATGAAAAAAATTATATTAATTAAATAAAAAAATTTAATGATCCCTAGCCTCTAGCCAGGTAAATTTATATTCTAATGTTCTTTTATAGTCAGATATTAAAAATTTAAATGCTCCAAAAAGGACAGAATGCTAAAATTCCCATAGAGAAATAATTAGCTGAATACAATGAAATCACTATCATTTTCAACAAAGATGAACTGCATTTGATTTAGAAACTTACCACTTTTTAACAAATGAAACGAAACCATAGCCTTTGGACTTGAGCGTCTGAGGATCTCGTACTACACGACAGTCCCTATAAAATTACCAGAATTTTATTAATATATTAATACAGCATAATATAATTTCAATCTGTTGAAAAGAGGAAAAATACTTACGATATATCCCCAAAAGGTTGAAAGGCTTCGCGTAATTGTGCTGTTTCAATTTCAGGACTAAGGTCACCAACAAAAATGTGGTGGTGTTCTGAAAGAAAATTCACTTAAATTAAAGACAAATAAAAAAAAAAAAAAAAAAGCACAAATTAATAGGGAAAATGCAAATAATGTGGTTTGAACAAGTTATGAGCTTATTTTTAAATAGTTTTATAACTTATAAATTCCTTTTGAAATTTTCTGCATGTAATTAAATCTTTTAAAAAATGTATATGCAAATACTTTCTCTTTAGTATAATAAAAAAAAGTCTAATAGTTGTAACCTCATTCTTATAGATTATGGTGCTTATTTTAATAACAATCTTATATTGAAATTGCTAAGTGATTTTGATCCTAATCCACAATCAGCACAAAACATTATCATTTTATGTTTGAATTTGGTGATGTAGTTGCATGTAGACTTGTCATATATATTAGAACAATCACATAGATTTAGATTTAACAAGACAATTCACAAGAGAATTAGTAGAATAATTTCAGCTCAATTTTTTCTATTAAACAATATTCAACAAATTTAGTTAATATACTTACTACTAGTATCCTGTTTTGGAGTGTTGCTAGGCGATGTTGCCCAATTCACTTTCATTTCCTAGAAAAGAAAAAGTAGTCTTAGAAATAATCAAGGTAAGAAGTTACAAAACCAAAGCTTATCTTAACCCTCAATTAACATCAGTTTCATAAATTATTTAATAGAAAAATATCCATAAAATCTCAAACTGATAATGTTAAATTAAGGGTTAATATAACTTCTAAACACAATGGCATCTAAGACAAACATTCTACAGTTAATCAATGCACACACAAATACTTACCCATCAACATTTATTTGTTAATATTAAAATGCAGTTCAGACTAACAACTTAGCAATTGATTATTATTAAATTGTATCAAAATCTTAAATTATCTTAGGAACCATTCATAATTACAATTAAATATTGTTGGAAAGATATAAATTTTATTTTAAGGGAAACTGATACTTCACAAATGTTATTAAATAAATACATATTTTTTCTTCTTCTTATGACAGATATTAAACTGGGGCAAATTTCATTGTACAAAGTGTATTTGTCATCAAACATTTGATAAACTATTTTCAAATATGATTGATTTAATGCCGTTTGTAAGATAACTTTTTTGTAACTTAAAAATATAAAAAAAATTTAGCTTTTGAAAATCCCTGTTTTTTAGATTCCTATAATTAATATTATGCAATTAAAAGTGCAGTAAAACATAATTATTATTTATTATATAATTTTCTTTGGTGTCCATTTAGTATTTAAAATATATTGTCCTTTATTAGTAACAAAGTGCAAAATAAAAAAACCTATTTCATACACACAATTTCATAAAAATTAATTTATTAATTAAAGCTAGCTTAATTTTAATCTGTGCCAATTAGAGAACCATTCGGGCATAGGAATATCGATAGATATATAAATGCCATATTGTGTTAGTACAGAACTGCACTTATAAAAATATTCATTTCTTATAAACATTGATTATAAACGCTCTGGCTATTTCTGTAAGATACTTACCAAACCATAAAAAAAAAACATTCCACATTTAATAATAGCTGCATTTGCAGCAAAGTAGTAAATTCCTGGGATCGAATTAAATGTGAATGGAAATAAATCTATTGTAATTTAGTTAAATAATCCCCCCATGGAAATCCTCAAATATTCTCATTTAAATTAACTGAACTGGGAACCTTTTCCTTTCATTTCAATTCTTTTTATTGCAAATCCAAAATATTAAAATAAAAAGAAAAAAAAAAAAGAAATAGCGCCAAAAGGAAGATTGAAAAGAAATCAAACCTGTATCAGTAGCATAAGAAGCTTTCAGCTGGAGGGCTGATGCTTGTGTGTAGACAGCTGAGTGCTGAAATATACTGATAGAATAAACTGAGAGCTAGTACATGTTTTTTTTTTTTTTTAAAGCAAATGGCACCATTTCCCAAATGAGTATGTCACAAAAATACAATTTAAAAATAACCCACGGTTTTTTTTTTTTTTTTTTTTTAAATTGATAAAAGGGAAAAAAAGTTTTTGGTTTTGTTAATATTTCTAAACAGCAAGCTACTTTTACAAAAAGGGAAGCAAAACAGCACTGCTTATCGTATAAATTTCTTAAAAAATGTAAAAGTTAAAGAGGAATGAATAAAAAAGTTTTGAAAAGGATGCATTTAAACCTTACGTTTTGAAATCTATAAACTTGTTAATCCCAATAAATGGACGTGTCCATCGTATTTCTTCCTGAAAGGAAGAGGTTACCATTAGTGAGTTTTAATTCTCAATTCTACTCAAAACTAGTCCAAAACAAATGAAAGAGAAGATACGGAGGACCCCATTTACTTACCAGAGTACATTTTGCTTGACCCTCCCCCTCCCACAAAGCACATACTTTGATTTTATAATGCATATTTGCAGGAGCAAAAATAAAGGGAAATCAGTTTGTGTAGGTTTTTAAAAATTTCATATAGCTAAGTTTTTTTTTTTTTTTTAATTTATAATTTCAGAGTACATGTTTTCAAAGTACTAATCATGTACCAAGATTTAAAATTTATATCTATTCTTGCAAATAGTGTTTAACAGATTCCCATGAGAAAGTAATAATATTTAAAAATACAAAGTAAAAGAGAAAAAAAAAAATTTAATTAAAACAATCTAAAGGAGGTGTTGTAAAGCATCAAACTAAACAAAATAAAACAAAGATCAGTAAAAAATATATACTTAAAAGTATATTATAAATGCAACTTAACATTATATTAAACTGCCAATTATAAAAATACAATGATGTCTATCTCATTTACTGAAATGTAATATACAATGGTTTTTAGATCTAATTTGCTAATAAAATTTTAAATATATTTTTTGTGATATTAACATAAACCTTTTTTTCCCTTCCTTTTAATTAAAAATATTTTATTTATATATTAAACCCAACTATGTAGTGTAAATTTAAAACATTTACAAATGCCTGCAGTATTAATTAAATCTTATTTGCAAAAGTTGAAAATTTTTAATACATAAAAAGGAATGAACATAATATTTTAGAAATAAATCTAACAATTGTATATCTTGATAAAAAAGAATGCACAAATCCTAATTATTGTGCTTTAAGAAATATTTCATATATTTTTAGATGAGAAAGCATTTTAGCAGCAGAGTTAAAAAAAAAAAAAAAAAAAGGGGTGGGGGATTTTTTCCTACATCTTAATTAAAATGAAAGGAACTTGAATGGATTAAAAATAAGCCGAAAAAGCTAAGATTAAATACCATCTAGATTACTCATTGAATAAAATTTTATTTTTTTGTTAGTAAAACGAGAAAAAACTCAAAACCAAGCCTGAAATAAATTCTTGTTCACATATTTAAATAAGTCACATTTTTTACTATGGAGATGAGAGCAATAATGCTCGATTTTACATAAATATTTAATTAAGATGTGGAGCTTTTGAGAATGATTAATCTACAATAATAAAAGATATATAACAATTTAAAAAAGTATGTGATAAATAAATATGTAACTAATAATACTCTTTCAAAGCATTATTCAATTTGAAATTGAATTTAATTTGTTGTCTTATTTATTTCAATAAAAATTTTAAAATTCTATTTAAAAGCAATACAGATGACGTATTTACTTATGGTAATTTGGTTTGTCGATCTACTGTCATTTTGTGCACGCTTTAGGCTAATTAGCCCGAGACCTACAGTTTAATTATTACTTATGAGTAAATTATATTAAAAATTCAATAAATTTTAATTGCAGAATAATAAAAAAAATAGTTGTAAATAATTTTGTTCACATAAAAGTGATTATAAATTCCCTTGGCATAAGTTCCACTAGCTAAAACCTCATGTTTTACAACTATTCTTTAACACATCTAAAGAAATAATCCCGATATATGTGTGTGTGTGTGTAAAAAAGTCACAACAGTTTCAATTGCAAAGAACTAAAAATTTGAAATTGATGTAAATTCCATTCCAATTAAAAAATCGATGAAAGTTCAACAAATTGAAAAAACAAAAATTCTTCTGCATATCCATAAATTTCATATCAATCAAAAATAAGCTGATCATAAATTCAATAAATATTATAACAATCATTAAAAAAATGCAGAAGGAATCTCATTTGAAGAAAATTATAATGAAGAATGCCAACAACCAGAAAGTCTATTAAAACATCGAAAAAGATACGAAAATTCGAGAAAATAATTTTAGTTTCCAACTAAAAGATGAAAATAAATCATGTTAGGAAATTTTCACTCTTGGAATCACAGTTAAAAAAAAAAAAAAAAAAACTGTTAATCAATCTTTCTCAAACCAGTAACGATTTGCAATATTTTTCATGTCAAAAAAATATATATATATATATTGTCAGCAAAGGGCACGATAACCTTTTCATTAATCAAATAAATAAAAGACGCTTGTAATAGTTTCCGTCGAAAATTTCCCTAATACCTTTCCCTCAGAGAGGCATATTAGCGTCGGTGCTCCATGAATTTGAAGGAAAAGAGAAAAAAAAAAAAAAAGAAAGAAATCCAGATGGAAAGAAGTACTGATGGGAGGCTTTTTGGCGGGGGAAAAATATTTCTCCGACAGCTAATTGCTTCGGTTACGCTCGGTTTGCTTGCATCTGATGCCAGTGACAGATCAATTTTCTTGTCAGTTAGTTACAGGCGTGCTCTTATCTGATTAAGCCAACAATTACGGAACAGCAGAGAGCGAGGCTCCATTAGTTTTATCATTTGGGCGGAAGGGCTCGTTGCCAATTGGGATCGACGTGGGGACACATTTCTTCTTCTTGGCCCATTAATGAGCCGGCACGAGAAGACGCTTAAAAATTACAAAAGACTCGCTGTGTCCACTCGCAATGATGCAATTACTGCTCTCCGCTATCATTTTCTCTGCGCTTCGATGCGTAATAGAAAAAAAGAAAAAAAAAAAAAAAAAATAGGTACTTGCTTTATAAATCTCGGTTTTGAAAAGGACACAACGTATGGCAAAGCTGAAAGTTATTTCAAACCAAAATAATTCGATATGTACAGGGGAGGGAAGAGGGGAAAATAAGACATTATCCATCTTTTAATTTATTATTTGAAGAAAAAATAAAAGGTCGCCCGAATAGAAGGTCGAATAAACTAATGTTGAAAAGGCAAACTTATTGTACATACATAGGAGTACCCATATGCTTTATAGAAATCCGCAAAGAAAATTGCTATTTTCATACACATTACGATTATCGATCCTCGATGTACAACAAGATAATTTATAGATTGCAAAGCATCGATTGTTTTGTTGCTCTGTTGGTTTGCCATTTTGTGCACACTTTATTCTAATTAGAACGGGATCTACAGTATAACGTGGATTCTGAACCTGAAACCTGTGTTTCCAATGACCAGTGAGCTAGCCAATTGGCCATCAGCTCGTTGCAACGTATCGATAACCTAAATTTTAAATGCAATAATTACAAAGTCCAGCTTTCAATGGTCTAACAACTGCTAAATCAGACATGGATAATATCAACAACAAAAACTAAAGCATTTCGCGAACGAGAGACTTTTTGTAACTTCTTAATTTGAGTGTACCTGTTAAAAATTCGAATGAATTAAGAATTGAAAATTGATTACCAAATAAAAGTGATATCAAATTTCCAAAATAATTCTAAAGTATTAAACAAAATGATTTACACATATACAACTTTTAGCTGCTCACGTTCCTTTTCAATTGATTACTTATTTTGTAAAAGGAATTTAACATCAAATAGTACACTACCACACTAAAATATTAACGAATATTTTACGTAAAAAGCGCACTCTAAATTTGTATTAAATGACATTTAATACACATTATTAATATTTACATCCAAGTGCACATGTTAATATTACAAAATAAGTCCCAAAGTTCATATTGAATATATATTTTTATCACCGCGATAACTGATGATACAAATAACCTTCTATTAAATATTTTCTTTAAAAAAATTGATTGAAAAACAAGAGAGAAAAAATAATTTGCATGTAATAGCAAGAATGACGACGACTGAATGTTCTGAAAACCATTTTAAAACTTTCAAACGGGCTGTAATGTTTCATTTCAAAACTTGAAAAAAGGGAATACATACATAAAAACCTCCTACAGATATTACATTATGTTTATTTCAACAGCAGTATAAACACATGAAAGGAAAGCAGAACTCAATCAAATCAATGTACCATGAACGATCAAAGATAAAAAAAATAATAATAACAATAACAAGTCTTGGAAATTATCGCCACTAATCAAAGCGAAGCTCTCTTGGCGCCCGAGACAAATACGAAACCCCAAAAGACAAACCGTTCCGGAGATCCATTTACAGGCGATTACACACGGAAACGCATAAATGTATAAAGATGAACGCATTGGGAAAGAGAAATGAAAAGTTTCTCTTTTCGTTCCAAGGTGAGGAAGACCTCACTTGCAATTCTATCAGCGCTCCGGTTCCCCCGGGGATGCATGGAAGAGAGATAAGTCCCCCAGGAAAGTATTTGACCGCATCAAAAATTTACAGCGGCACCGGCCGGGCACGGCACGCTTTATCTACCGCATCTATCCCCCGCCGTAACTTAATGGCGAACTTATGACGGCGGGCCCGGAGAAATGACGGTGCATCCCGCTCGCTTCTCAAACCCCAGGGGGACACGCATCCCTGACCGGCGGGCAATCTGGTGCACGAGATTCGATGAAGGAAGCAGTTTGAGCCGGCGAGGAGAGTGGAAAATGGCGTTTGTTTTCTCCCGGCTATCAAAGAACTGCAATTGGGAAAAAGAAAACACGTTCCTTCAAAAAAAGTTTATATAAGGTTGTTTTCAGTTGGGTCTTAACTGAACACGGAACATTTGGCTGATTAGAGACGCGATCGCAGGAATTATGTAAGAGCCAAATTTTTCCAGGAAAATTATTATCGCAAGATTTTTTTTTTACACAACAGATGTTTTTCGTAAAGTGTATCTTCGACTAAATACAGGAGAAAGCTTTCTTTTCGACTCTACAATTCAATGTTCTATACAGATGGGAAAAGAAAAGATAATGAAATTTACTTTTATTTAAATGCTAATACTTGACATTGACTGAATTCAAATAACATAAAACTTTGTTTCATTAGTCTGGAAAAATCTGTGGAAATCAATCAATGAAAAGATCTGTAATTTATTGCAATGTGAAAAATTACTTCATTAACATGCTTCAACTTTGTTCATCAACACGTTTCATATCTTTTAATTTTTAGAAATTGGCCTATTTTTAAGTACAAATTTTTTAAATAAATCAATCTTTTAAAAAATTGTAAATTCTAAATATTTAGTCACTGTTGCATCCCAAGATTATATATTATTTTAGCAATTAATCTTTAATTTCTGAACTGCGTTTTTTACTTTTCATTTGATTTTCATTTACGTGAAAACATTCTGCGATCTTGCTGAACAGATAAAGTAAATATATATTTTAACGGAGTATTAAGTTTGTAGAAAAATCTATATAAAATCATAATATTGACCTACTTCGGGTTTCACGTACATACCGCCGTTAATTAAATTAAGCAATGTTTATTCAATATTTAAGTAATTATTTTAACTAATTATACTTTTATTACTGAAAGTTATAATTTTTTTTATTTGTAATTGGGGGAAAAAAACTGCTTTTGTAAGGTTTAAAAAAACACATTATCAATTTTTTAATCATTTACATAAATTTAAATGGTTAAAAAATTGTTAATTAACACCATAATAAAAACATGGTTTTTTTTTTTTAAGATTACATTTGTAGTAGCTTTTAAGAGACTATTTTTTAAAAATGCAAAATTACAATGTATGTTAAATATTCTTAATCAATATTGTGTTGGAAATTGATGCAGAAATTTAAAGTGTGATTTATTTAACCATCTGACGTTTGCATTTTGATTCTTTTTATTATATGTTACCTGAAATTTAAAAATATTTATATTTTTTTATTTATACTCTTAAAAGAGCTCATTATTATATTAGTACAAATTAGAATACTGGGAAAAAAAAAAAAAAAAGCCTATTAAAATCAAATTCTTCCAAAAATTCGGATTTAACATTAAATTTAAAACCTCGATTATTCGTCTAATTTAATTACATCGAGCATTTATCAATTATAATAAAAAAATTTCAGTTCAAAAACTGGATTTTCAGGAGTGCTAAAAATCAAGAATGAAAGTTTGATCCCAAAAAAACCTAAATAAATTTCGTAAAAAGACACACGAACATGGCTGTTTCTGATGTTCTTTTCTTCCATTCCCCAACTTGCTTAAAATAACGGGAAAAAAAAAAAAAAAAGAAAAAAAGGGGGGGGACATTTTCAATTCGGCAGCGTTCTCTGACACGCCAGAATGTGCGATGGATGAAATAAAACATCACTTGAGAGGGATGAAATTTCCTTTTCCACCGGTTTGAAGACGGACGGAAACAAATTCTTAACGTCAAAACCGTCTGTTCCGATGACAAACCCGGTTTGTGGTCGTCTTTTTCCTTTTTTTTCTCCCTCTCCTCCCATCTTTCTTCACTCTTCTCTTCAGTCGAAATTCTGCGCAGGCGTCGAACCACCCCCTCCCTTTTTTTTTTGCTCTCTCTCGCTCCATGGCGCCTAGATCGATAGAACTTCCTGGAAAAAAAAAAAATCCCATTGCCAAAGCTTGGGAAAGAGGTCGAAAGAATCGAATTTACACCGGGAATCGACTTGAGCCACTCACTCAGTGCAGGCGATGATTCATCTTAACATTAGATTGAATTTTGTGTGATACACTGGCACCAGTTAAATCCGTTCATAAAATTTGGATTTTAGATTGCACTAAGATGGCAAGCTTTTAGCATGAGAGAAATGATTTCAGTGTTATATTTAATCGATTACTTTTTAAAAAAATAATTTAAATACAGAACTATAGAACCTTTACTATATCCAGAAACGCTAACTACCCCGGATGCTCTGTAGCTATTACGGAAGAAATATTTTTAATTGCTATTTTTTATCAATTATTTCTCCAACTCAGTATGATTAAAATACTATTATTGATATTGAGAAAAATAGCTCCATCTGCACGAAAAAAATATGCACATAAATTTACAATTAAGAAATTAACAATCAATTTTATTTAATAGCGTGCAGTTCAGATTGTAGCTATTACATTTTTTTCTTTGTCATTAAAAAAGCAGTACTTGAGGTCATTTTGATAGGAAGGTAATAAGTATTTGCAGATTATTCCTCACCTTCCGCACACTTTCCCAGACAAACAAACAAAATATTGAAAAATTACCGAGATACTACTGAAAAATCTCATTTAAAAACGGTATTTCTGTATACCATAGGTCAATTTTTCTTCTGACTTACAAGTGATGGCGATTTCCGTTTTTACTTGTAGAATTATCAATAAAAAAAAAAAACTTAACTATTTTATGTAGCTACTAATAATTAAGCTTTCTTGAAAACTTTTAACAAAATAATAATTGCTATCAATAACAGCGATTATGTTTCGTGCATATTTGATTTGATAATCATAGCTCAAAGCTTTTCATTTGATAATTCGTTTTTGTAAAATATTTACACTTTTTCCAATGACCGTTTTTTATTTCAGCCTATTAAGTTTACGCTGGTATCTTCGTCAATCGTATTCCTTCTCTTATTAGATGTAATTTATAATGCACAAAAATTCCCATATGTTTGTGTGTTACAAACGAAAAATAAATAAAGGAAAAATTGATGCGTGATATTAAATTAATTTAATAAGTGCTTCAGTATTTGGTTCTCTTTTTTTGTAGCAATCTACCGTAAAAGTGATAAAACAAACGGTTTCTTTTTTCAATTGCTTTTAATTTTCACGGGTGCAAATGTTTGTTCAAAATATGCGTTCAACAAGAAAGCAACGACTACTTATTTGAGTCTTAATTATTAAACCAAACATATTTCTGGCAATAACCGTCTCAGAAATTTTAAAAAAAAAAAAAAAGCATATAGATAGGGATTCCACGTCTAAAGCTAATACATTGGTGGCGAAGGTTCAGATTTCCTTATAGGTCGCAAGAAATTAGAAAATATTGAATGAAATATTTTTTTTTTTTAATATTTAAATGTTTACTAAGCAACGACAATATCTACAATAGTTTAGAAAGGAAAGATTACGGGATTATCAACATCAGGTACTGGACTTTGGAAACTAAAACTAACTGTTTTTGGAAACTAACTTGTTTTAATAATAGCTAAACGGCTAATGATTTTCTTAATAGGCAATATAATTGAGACTCTACTGCTATGGTAAGAAATAATAAGGCAAATAGGATTTCCTTCATCCCTGTTCTCATCTCCAAGTATGCGTTCTGATTAGAAAAGTTCTCGTCTACTCGTTTGAAATCAAATAAACAATATTGCATAAGATATTCTTCTAATATTCAAATGTTTAGTTTGTTATTATACCAGAGACGGATTATATTTTAATATTTCGTCGTAATTCAAAATTTAAAAAAAAAAAAAAAAAAAAAAACTTATTTTTAATTAAAATTTATGTATTACAAAATAGGTCGCAAGACGGGCAGCGGTTTGTACTTACTTGTCTGGGAAAGAACTGTTCTTTCCAACTAGGCGATACTACTGCAATATGCATACACTATATGGATACATTAGAAACATATACCCAATTAGAATTTCAAAAATTTTTTATAATTTTAAATTCGAAAGCTATTCATTAGATCTTTTCGGAAGTGTATGATTTGGAATGTTTCTGCTGCCTTTTCTTTTTTTCTTACAAAAGCCAACAGAAATAAAAATTAAGCTTTTTATTAAAATGGATAATTTCATAATTAAAAATCGAAATTTCACGCTTAATAAATCTATTTTTTCCCCTTTGTATTAGGTAAGGGTATAGGGAAACACATTTTAAGTTCACAAAACCACTATAAAGTTTCTAATGAAACTGTTGATGTATTTATTAAGTAATGGCGGATATAATCACTTCCTTAATTAAGAGCAGTACAAAAGCTAAACCGCCAACGATAACAGTTTCGCAAAAACAAATTCTTATTCAAGTGAAAGTTAATAAACGTCTAGCAAGTTTTCTCATTTCAACGAACCTAACACGTGTGCTCTCGTTTCTTTATGTAATTCATTAAAAAGATTGAAACTAACAAGTCCATCTGTAATAAAAAATAAATAAAAGGGTTTTCTTTCCACTAACTGCTCGTTTCATATGTGATGCAATAACCTTTTAAAATTAGTATATAAATATCTCCCCACAAAAAAAGAAGTACCGAATAGTTAATTAAAATAATGCAAATATGACCAACATGTCATATTATACATAGGAAAGCTAAGCGTATGGAGACAATTTACACAGCTCATTCAATCTTTTTTAAATTTGCTAGAACTTTATTTAAAAATTTTTTTTTTTTTTTTTTTAAGACGTTCTAATGCAGTCAGTTAAAGTGCACGATAAAAACAATTGAAGTTTAAGAAATCAGCGCGAATGCCGCCAAAAATGAATATACATTCTAATAATTGAGGATAAGTAAAAATATGTCTCGATTACGATCCATTAATACCATGATTTAAAATTAGCATCTGAAATAATCGCTAATGATCACTTCCCAATATACGATATATTCAATTAGAATAAAAATATTGTTTATTAACTATATATGTAAGTTAGCAATACCTTACTTAGTACCCCCTCCCTCCCCCCCAAAAAAATTAAAAATATCTCATAATCCATAGAAAAATGTTGCACCTAGATTTTAAAGGAAATAATCACCATTTACATAAGAAATAACGATAAATAGCAACCTTATGACGTTGAGGGTTCACCAAAATTTTCTGACTATAAAAAAAATGAAGAAACCCATTTCTCCTACAAAAACTTCACAAATTTGCTTGATGGTCAAGTGAAAGAAGAATAGCATATCCTTCTCTTACGTTTAATATAAAAACCACATTAATAGTTTTCGATTAAAACACGTTTAATTGCATATGCAGAAAAACATTTTATTGTGAAAAGCGTCATAGGGTTAGCTAAGTATGTTGTATTTATCATTGCTTACAGAAATCATGAACTTTTTATATGCATATTTGTGTCGAAACGGAAAAGATAGATTTTCAGGAGATAACACGAAATTTGCAGAAAGCAAACCTCCTATACATATAATATATTCAGTGATTAAAATTCGTGTGTTACGAAACAGATTGTGATTTTAAATATATAGGTACTAATAGAAGGGAAAAAAAAATTACGCACCACAGAACAAAAATAAAATAATACAATGGATTTTTCTTTCCTGACTTATAGTAATTCAATATTGCTTCAACATTTTATTACTTTACAAATGTTTTTGCAAATAAAATAAAACGTAAGTTAATTAATGTTGAAAATGTAACACTTACTTTCGATATAACTAATAAGTAAATTATTTTTAATTAATCTTAATAAGTATTTAAAAATATATAGCAAGGATAAAATATCTGACTATTTACTAATTAATCATTGTAACTAACATAATTTTAAGTTTTTAAAATGTAACCGAAAAATTGTTATATATTAGAAAATAAAAACAAATGTTGTAGGCTGATATCACCTGCTCAGAAATTTTAAACGAAATAGTACTTTGAATGAGACAAATTTTAAAATATATTCCAAGCATTAATTCTTATATTCATACGATTCGAAGCATCACCTATGCGGTTAAGATTGTTAGATATTACAAAATTAAAAGTTTTTCTCCTAAAAATAATTAGTAAGCAAGGAGGATAAATTCCATGATAAAAGTTTAACAATAAATAGAATGTCTCAATAATTAACTATCAAAATTTGTTTAAAATTAGAAATTAAAAAAAAAAAAAAAAAAAGCTGGAATGGACAGATTTCAAAATGAAAACTTAAAATGATGAAAATACCGAAATATTTTAGAGAGAATTACTCCAATTATATAAAATTAAAATTGATCCCGCTAAGAATTCTGCGCATTTTCATTTCTCTGTTAATAAACAATCATTTAGGAAACTTCCAATCAGAATAATGGGTTGCAGACACACTTTATAAATTAAATTGAGGCATTAAATGTAAATGAACAAATGCAAACGAAACGATTTTCAGAAGGACGATCATAATATTCGAGAATACGCAGCACGCAGGCAAGGCTAAATCCGAATATCCAGTGCTGATCCATTTAAATACTAATGATAATGGCATGCAAATGAATATTTAATCAACAGTTACAAAGATTTATAATAGTAGTCATCACCTATGAATAATTATTCAATTAACCAAAGCCCTTAACGATTTAATTCACGTAAATCTTTATGGCAAACTATTTTTGAACCTTATCTAAAATTTTTAAGTACTAATATTTTTGATTTAATAAATCCTTACTTCTTACAATTTTGTATTAATGATTTTGAACTAGACCACAAAAAAGAAAATTTTAGCAGAAATTCTCTTACAAAATGTACTTATTGCTCGAATAACGAACTATTGGTTATACCAAGATTTTTCTAATATTGTTGTTTCTTATCCCATTTGGTAGACACATACACCAAGTCCACGATGGTTGAAGGGAAAAGGGGGTAGCTTCTGTTGTGATGGATCACCCGTAGGTGGAAGTCTAACTTGGCTCCGTGACGCTTTACAGTCATATGAATGGGACCTACGGCTTTAAGTGGATTCGAACCACTATAAACACCCAAGGCACCGCCAGGACTCGAACCCGAAACATGTAGCCCCGAGCGCCAGACACTCGGCCATTTTCTAACATAAAAGTTTTTACTGAAAGGATCTTCTGCAACTAACGGAGTAATTTTTAAAAACTTTAATAATGCTATTATTTATTTGAATGCCAAGATTTTTAAGTGTAAGAACTTTTGAAAATAGTAATAATAATATAAATATAGAAATGATGAATGTATTCTAATATGGCTACTAAGAGTTGGATTTTAATATTCTATAATAAAAAAATTTCTAAATTAAATTACTAAAAATTTTTAATTCTCATATTTTAAAAAATTCATATTTTTAAACAGTTAATAATGGGGCTCATATATAATATCCGTTCCAACTAAATAGCGTTAAAGATAATTAAGTCGCCCGGAAACAAAATGTCCATTTAAAAATATAGCAGCTTTAAGTCAAGCTCAAATGATATTACAAAAAGAAATAATAATAATAATAATAATAATACTAGGTAAATAATTTTCCAAGAAAACTTAACGCTTTACTACTTTGAACAATTAAAAAATACTAAAAAAAAAAATAAATAGTAAAAATGATTACAAGATCAAAGATACGAATTGGAATTAATTCCACTCGAATAATTAAGGCTTATTGTTCCGATTATTCGAGTGAAATCTGCAATTTAATTTTCAAGAATTGTAGGATGTTATTAAAATATTACGAGTATTCTTTTAAAAATAGAAAAAACATTATAATTTACTTTTTTTAGTTTAAAATTTAATTTTGTTTAAATTAAATCAAAAGAAGCATGGTACAACTTTGAAAACTGAATGATTGTTTCTCAAGTACAAGCAACCATATGGATGGAAACTTGTTTCACCAAATGTCCACGTTTAAGTAAGAAATTTGATAATCCAATACCTAAACGTAAAATTTATTAAAATTATATATAGATTTTATAATCACAATTATTTTTAAACTTTTTAGATAATAGAAATTCTTTTGTTTTCCCTCTTTAATATGATTTTAAGAACAACTATAAATTAATTTACTCATAATATTTCAATTGAACACGGTAAACTTTTAATTTATCTTTTTCTAACTGATATAAAATGGAATTCTCTCAAGCATATATAATAATATTAAAAAAGACCGGGTTTATTTTTTATTTTAAAACAAAATTCTACATTGTCTTTCAGAAAAAATTAATTTCAGAACAAGTAAAAATGATTTTTTTTTTTTTTTTTTTAAATCTATCTTTGGTTTGGTTTGTCGCTCCACGGTCATTTTGTGCATACACTTTAGGCTAATTAGAGATGGACCTACAGTTTAACGCGATTAAAAACCATTCACAAACATCCATCCCACAGCCAGGATTCGAAACTGAAGTCTGTGGTACAAAGGGCTAGAGTGGTAGCCAAATGGTCATCAGGTCGCTTTATTTAATCTTTGTACAAAAGAGCTGAATTAAAAAAAAATTCCCAAACTTAAATGAACCGTTGGCGAAAAACTGATTATAAACTTGGTAAAGTAATAGCTAATCAAGCAACAAAGCTGTATGCCCTCATATTAATTACAAAAACTATTAATGAAATAAGATTAATAAATAAAATAAAGATCTGAATGCGATCGCAAGATGTTCACAGCCGCACCAAAACCTCCGCAGGCGCGCGTTCCCTACTATGCCACGAATTGGGCTCCTGCATTCCAAGGCAGCAGCAGCAGCAGCCTCGCCAGGCGTATCAGCCCCGATAATCGATGGCAGAAGCCGTCCGGCAACTCATCGATCACGTCGCCATCCATCAAATCAACGATAATGTCTCCGGATCGTTGATTACTCGCTGCAAAATTCGTCTCGGCCTATCAGTCAGCGCACCGAAAGGAGACATCCGACAGAAAAAACAATACGCCACGACAAATAAAAAGAGAATTTGGATGGTTTTTGCTTTTGTACGAGGAAGATGCATTGAAAAGGAAAATATGCATTCAATACATTAAACCAGTTATTAATCATTAACTAATGAATCTACTGTCTGCTGTCTCACAATCTTTATTAATTTTAGTATGAAGGTAACTCCAAAATGGTTTGCATTTAACTTCAGTCAGTTCTTGGTTTGGTTTGTTGCTCTATGGCCATTTTGTACACACTTTAGGCTAATTAGACCGGGACCTACAGTTTATAACGTGGATTCCGAACCACTAACAAGCATCCATGTCATCGCCAGCATTCGAACCTGAAGCCTGAGGTACCAAAGGCCAGAGCGCTGGCCAAATGGCCATCAGGCCGCTTAAGTCGGTTCTTAACAAAATCTTTGAGAAACTTATGCCATCAAAAATTGCAAGAACGAAGTAATTAATATTCAAGAAAAACAGATTTTCAATCATCGAGTAGCATACTATACACTGTCTTCAATGGGTAGTTAATGATCATGCAGCTAGTAAACGACAAACCCATTATTAATCATTTTCAATTTTTTTTTCTTAAGTACCATAAGAAGGTACATATTTTTCGGATTGTTTTGCCAATGATTTACATGTTCGACAAGCAATCATCCAACTTAAATCTTAAAGTCATTCAACCAAGAACGACAAAATATTCGCATTAAATGAATTCTTAATATCGTGATGAATTTCATGAACAAATATTTCAATTAACAAATATATCGTAATTCTAGAAAGGAGTACTCCACAGACTTTGAAAAAGATACCACAGATTTTAGTGTGTAAATCTAATATACAATAAATGATTTATAAACAAATAATTGCATTATTGTGAGGTATTATAAAAGTAAATAGTCGCAATAAAGGTTGTGAAAAGAAAAACGGTCCAAATATTTAAATTTAATAAAATTTTTATGATCAAACAATTTTCAACACAATTAAAACGAATTTCACCATGACCTAAATTATAAGAAAATTTTTTTATCATACAATTATTTTTCTTTTTACACCCTTATTGCCAACACGAGTACTGCGCACCAATTCTTCACAAAGAATTGGAACTCCTCCAATATAATTCTTCCCCCTCCCCTACAATTATTAGTACCAGAAAAAGGAGAAAAAAATGATTTTTTTTTTTTAGATAATAATATTCAAAGTATTACACACCACCACGAAAAGCCATCGGATCGGTTTCATAAACAAACAAATAATATCCGATTAAAATTTAAATTCTTTTTCAGTCTAGAAACTGATTTAATTGATCGATTGTAATATCTGTCTCGCTTTAATTTCATGCCTTTTAAATTAAAGCAAATTATTCTTACAGTAAAGTCGATTTTAAATTGTACATTACGAGTTTGTACAGAATCTATATCAACAATAAATGCACCTTTTTTAAAGCCTCATACACCTGTCATTTACAAATGCCTTGCACACCTAGGTCTTTCATACTGGGTTGTAGGGTAAGTAACAGATTCAGCGTTATCCACGATCTGTTACACTGGAGTCACATTGTGAAACAGTAATTTGGAAAGAAAACTTTCGGGAGCAATTCAAATGCAAACAAATCTCTCCATAAGTTCCACCATTTGTAAATTATATCCTGTTTATATGTATACAAAAGTACACATAGGACAACTTCACCTTCACGGCAATATGAAAAAAAATTCGCAGAGGCCTTTCGCAACTATAACAAGAGTCCATAGTACCTTTAAAAAAGGAGGTGGAAAAGGAGGGAAATATAAGGGAGAAAGGCGTTACATCCATTAGAATATCGGATAAACGGGCAATCCTCGACATGGAACAGAGCTGCTTTAAGCCTAGAACACTGCGTCTCGTCAGCCGTGCAGAGAAAGGCTTGCGCGGTCATCGAACCGATCCGGTTGCTTTTGCGTGGGCGGTGGTGAGAGCGAGAATGGAGGATGGTTCGGATACTTACTATGGGCGTCTGACAGTGGGTCAAATCCAGCTTCATGAGCAGCTGCTGCTGCTGTTGGAGGAGGGCGGCGGTGCGCAGGGTGTGGATCGGCGTGTGCCGGAACAGGGCCGTCGTCTGTTGCTGCTGGGGCTGCTGCGCCGCCGCGGGCACGGCCACGGCAGCAGCCGGCACCGCAGCCGCCGCCGCGTAGGGGTTGGCAGCCGCCCCGGGTTCCAGGGCGTGAAGAGAGCGAGGGCATCGGCGGAAGGGGCCGGATCCGGACACAGGGCGGCGCCGGACACCAGCTGCGGATGCGGTCGGACGGCCGTCGCGTACGGTTCAATCAACATGGAAGTGCTTCCACCGCGAGTACACAGGACAGCCAGGGCGAATCTCCGTTAGTGCTTCTGCCGCCCCACAGATCCAACTGCTGCTGGTGGGGAGAAGGCAGAGCAGGGCGCCGGCGCAGTCGCAAGGGCGGCCTCCGCGCATGCCACGGGGCAGCTAATTCGCGATCCAGCCCCGCAATCAATAGGGAATTACACAACATGAATCAGCGGACGCAAATGAATGGCAAACAATGCCGATCGGAAACAGCATCGGGAGAAATCAAATTCCCAGCATTAACGAGAGAGGGAGAACTCGATTAGCGAAAACAAAAATCGAATTTGTCTGACGACACGCCATTTTCACATTCATAGATATATCCTAATAATCCGCCGAAATCATTCCGATCGATACTCATAATTTGATTTAAATGCTAATAAAAAACAGCAAGCCGAACATTGAACGTAATTTTTACGAATATGATTAATTATCAAAAATTAATTCGCATTAATGTAATATTAAATAAAATTATAAATACGTAAATTCCAATTTTTTTTTTTTTCTTGGTGTTATTTTAAGATGAGGAACAATGAATAATTTCAAATGGCTTAAAACAAAATGTTATGCATATAATTATCAATCTAAATCGTTACAAAATTATATGTATTCGGTTTTTCGTCCTTTTTAACTTTTAAAAGATAGCATTTGTTAACAAGTCTTTTTAAATAATAAATTGATTTAAACACGTTAAAAATTAAATTTTTTATGTAGTTTCATTGAAAATAGAAACCACCATTTTTAAAGCTTTCGAATCTAATATAAATTACTTTAGATATTTTCTACTTTAAGAGTATGTATTTCATAATGTCTATAAATGTAAAATAATTCCCCAAAACATATTTTAATGTCGTTAAGTTTTCAGATTAAAAATAAATGTAACATATTACTTAACAAAATAGTTAGCACAATAATTTTTTGATGAATAATGAAATGTTTGCAATTTTGAATATCCTGGTAAACCTTTCGGGGGTCTAAAGCCCAAATGACTAGCGCTTTGGCACTAGTTAGTCACAAGTTTCGGATTTTCAAGGTCTCGGCGAAGCCATGGATGTTTGAAGTGGTTTCGGAATCTACTTTAAACTGTAGGTCCCAGTCTCATTTGACAGTAGCATTTATTATTTGAATCAGTGGGTCTCCCTCCTCTGGATCCAAATGGAGCCTGATGGCTAAGTGGCTAGCGCTCTGGAACTCGGTGCCACAGGGTTCGAGTCTCAGCGGTATCATGGATGTTTGTAGTGGTTCGGAATCCACTTTAAGCCGTAGATCTCGGTCTAATATGGCTGTTGGGAGTAGGGCTGACAACCCTACCCCGTAAAAAGGAAATATCTGTTTGCAAATCTGCCAGCGATCAGACTGTCTTGGCCCACCATGGCGTTGTTGAACCAATGTTGATGGTAAATCTTTTACCGAATAAAATATCGGACTATTGTAAATATTAATCCTGGATTTATTCCAATAATTTTATAAAGTAAGGGTATTTTAATTTCTGCTTAAGCATGTTCATTAAACCTAGATGAGAAAAGTTAAAGCTCATTTATTCTTTCCCCCGTTCAAAAAATTTCAAATCCGTTTAAAAATAAACGAAAATAAATAAATTGTCGATTTGGTGCAAAAAAAACTGCGTATTATGTAAAACAGTTCCCAGCAACACACAGAAGCTCTCGTATTCCATCCAAGAAAAATCCAAATCTATTCTAACTTTTCTACAGAGCCAAGTTTCATCACACAGAAAAAAAAAAAGGGACCCAAAGCCGCAGACAAAAGGAAGAATCCGGCAGAGGGGAAAGGAAATCCCGCTCTTAAAGAAGAAGCAGCGGCAGCAGCAAATGAAAACATGGCCATAAGGGAAAATAACGACACAACCAAAAAGGAGAAGAAAAAGGGAAAAGAACGGACGCAACACACTCCGAAGGCAAGAGACGACATCCCGCGATCATTGTTTTCTGCCCTTCTTTCCGGCGCTGCTCCGGAAATTCCGTCCTCACACTTTTCCCGGGAGAGATCGGGAAGAAGGGGGAAAAAAACCGGAGTCGTGGGACTGACCAGAGTAATCTGGGGAAGAGAAAAGCGGATGTATCCAGAGGAAACCGCGCGCATTCGTCTTAATTAAACAGTAATGAAGATCGAGGCGGACATTTCCAAGGTGGAAGCACTCGCTCATGCGAGCCTGGGAGAGGCCGATTTCAACTATTCCGTAAGAGAGAGGGAATTTATGGGGCCCCTCCACGGCCTTAAAACTGTCGGCATGCGAAAATAAATAGACACGCTGCGATGCCAATGCAGCAATAAATACGGATTCCCGCAGAGAAAGAAGGCGAACCACGGAACTATCCACCCGGAAATCAAAAGGGATTTCAGCCCGCCAGGCATTGCTTTTTCTTATTTATTATTTCTCTCTTATTATTTATACGACAATGAACAGTTGGGTTGTATATCTAAGCATGCTTATTGGTGGAAAGGAGAAAAAGAAAGAATCGTTATTTGTAAATAAATATTTATTTCCTAATAAAATTTTTCAAGACAATAAAATTAACGTCTTTTAAAACTTCAATACATCTCTTAAAGATAAAGACATGACATTTTCTCTGTTTAAGATTATATTCTGTGCAAAGTAAGATTATTTGGTTGGTTTACGAAAAGCTATTAACTACATAATTCTTAAAATCCTTCGTTGAAGACATATACAAAAACAAATCCATTACTTTTCTCCTTAAAAAAAAAGGTTACTTGCATAAATTAATGAATATTTTTCGATAGCTGAAATCTAACTCGATATCGATTTTTTACAAAAGAAATATCGCGATCTACGATCAAACTTTAATATTCCTTTAAATTTGGCTTGTCACTACTCTACAGTCATTTTGTACACACTTTAGACCAATTAGACCGGGACCCATAGTTTAACGTGGATACCAGAACCCCTCATAAACATCCATGCCACCGCCAAGATCCGAACCTGAAGCCTAAGATACCAAAGGCCAGAACGCTAATAAATTGTTGGCCAATGACCGTCAGGCCGCTTAATACATACATTAATTTATGAGAAATCATTGTTTTGGAATCACTTTGGTTTCCTTTTGAAAATTTTAATTAACACAAATTAAGCGAATTATACACCAGCTATCACATAGCTGTTGCTCAATTCCACCTTTTAACAGGCCACAACTATTTGTGTGAACATATACATCGCATTGCGATTTGCGACCAACCAATCACTGCCCTCTTTGTGATTTGGTAGAAATAATGAACCGAGCTCATTCTTCATCGTTGCTTGACACTTCATGGCGAATCCGAGATATTGTCAAACTAGAAAACTCTTAAGGCAATGACTTCGGTCAACTTTGTTGAGCACTTTTGTGTACATTTTCTTTTTCTGTACTTTTCTCCTTTTTTTCTATTGCCTTGCCATTGAAAATAAAAAATGTACTAACTAGAATCCTTTTATGACATTAATAAAAAACTGAAAAATTAACATTCATTTTGCAATCGATTCATTAGCCATCTCTAATATAACACAATACTAAAAGTATCGAAAGCTTAATAATCATTTCAGATAATTAATTTGAAACAGATTAATTACCATTCCTACAAATAACACTGATTCGATTTAATAATATTCTTATTTCAAATAATCAATAACAAAAATCATGTATGGGTATAACATTCAGTAGTTTTATTTTTGTTTATTTTTTAAAGAAATAAAGAGTAACCGCCCATTCCAGATATACGAGGTGCGTAACATGCATGTTTCCACAAACCGCAAAACCTACCGGCATTCCTAGAAAAGACAAATTGCCAGTAAACCGCAAACCAAACGTCCCGCGACATGAGAAATACAGAGAGAGAGAGTGGCCGGAGGAATGAAGGCAGGCCCGAACGAACCTTTTTGTTTCGAAATGCCCACCACCCTCCACTACCGTGACCCCGGTAATTCTGCAGAGAAGCATCGCTCCGTTAATAACGAAAGGGGGTTTTAACTCGCCTGCGAAAATGTAATTACGGCCGTGTTCGCCGGTAAAAGCGGCTAAAGCGTCCGGGGCCGCCGCTCATTAAGGATGGTCGCAATAATCCTAAGCGATGTCGGATGTTCCGCATTTTCCAGATGTTCTCTCGGCTCCGCGTTATGTTTCAGTTTATAATCGGGGCTCTCTAACGACAATAACTTTCTTCCGCGGGAATGGCTCGGACGTTAAAACACGCGGCCCCCGTCTCCAAAGTATTCCCGGCGAATTTTCGAAAACACATCCGACCGACTGCAAAAGGCTTTAGATTTTTCATTCGATGTTCAGCCATATGCATGCAAATTAGTCTTTAATTACAATTATTCAAAAATTTATAAGGGGATTTATTACAAATAAAAAGAAATCGTTATATTATGTTATTCAGATGGTATTTTATTCTATAATAATCATCAAGATACTTCGGTTTAATTGCAAATGTCACTTTCCTAAAATAAAATTTTAAAAAATCGCCTAAGGTGCTACTAAAAAATGGTTAAAGATGAATCGCTGACAATAGTGAAAAATGTAAAGAATCAATATTCGTTGGATGTATGATATTTTAATTGTTATAGAAAATGAACTGCATCTATGTGAGCATTTTCTGAATAAATATTTGTTTTTGCCATTTTCAGATTCGAACTGCTATCGAATTGGAATGAATAACATGTAAAGAAAATTAAACACTTTAAAAATTATTATCTCTGAAGAGGATAATTGAACTCTGAAAAAAATTGAATTGCATTGCATTGAAAATTGCATCTTAAAATAAAATAAAATAAAAACAGCAACAAATATTTTATCGACTATCCGATATACATGTTATCCATAAAATATAGAATTTAATTTAAAAATTAAAAGCATAACAGCAATTTTAAACAAAGAAATATCAATGACTCATATTCAGGCAATAAATTATGTTCATCAGTTATCGTGAAAAAAAGAAAACAAAATAAAAAAATTATAGAATTCCAAATGATTTTATAAAAACACACGTGACAGAAATTTAAAAAAAAACAAAATGAATCAGTAAAAAACATTGGTAGTGGTCAAAGGAAACGAAAAACTGATCAAGGGCACGAAAATTCAACTCCCCAAAACAATATTCACAATTTTATGGGTAATTAACATATAGTTTACGTAGATTTTTATAATAGATAATTTTAACAATTTTATAATGCCTAAAATTTTTCAGAACAGAAAACATGTTATATTAGAATAACAGATTTTGTGAATTACTCACTAAATATTACCTTTTCTATTGTTGTAAACATTGTCATGTTTTAAAAAAATTGATATTCACGCAAAGAGTAAAACTTCATTTATTAAGTAATATAATATTAAAAACGACTGAATTTTTAAATAAACATCCCTTACAGAATAAATTTATTGCAGAATAAGTGCTAAAAAAAAAAAGAATTCTGGAAATTTTGAAATTTATTATCTTTAAAAAAAAACAGTAATAAAAGATGCTTTTCACAGTAAATGTTTTTTTATGCAGAAAACAGGATATGGTTGAATTTAAACATTTACATTAAATTTTTAATTTGAATTCCTGTAATCATCTTTTTTTTTTTTTTTTTTTCGTAATACCATGCCTACTCAAGCTTATAAACAAAAAGTAAAATGTTTCCCATACGTTTATGACAAGAATGAATTAAATATAATCAAATGCCAAAGATTATCATGCTAGTCGTAAAAGGAGAAAAGTGTTTATAAGTAAGAGCTTGCAAATATTCATATATGATAATATAATCCTTTTTATTAAACTAAACTATCTTACTCAAGACAAAGTTGGTAATG
This sequence comes from Caerostris extrusa, assembly GCA_021605095.1. Taxonomy (NCBI): domain Eukaryota; kingdom Metazoa; phylum Arthropoda; class Arachnida; order Araneae; family Araneidae; genus Caerostris; species Caerostris extrusa. The sequence goes on along the minus strand of BPLR01020284.1, from coordinate 211,221 downwards.
AGTTTCACAGTCATGTTTCATGTTACGAAGGCCAGTTTTCTAACCGAGCCAAACAAAATTTAATATATCGAAAAACAACCGGGAGTAATTAGAATTGAAATTAACGAAATGGTTTTTTTTTAACCAACAGGTTAAAAATATAGAATGGATGAAGTATATTTTAAAATGGATACAAAAATTTAGTGGTACATGTCACAAAGTTAAAAGAATTATAATTCGATCAAGATCTATCCGTCCATGTCTTTCTCATTGTAATCTACATATACATGAGAGGAACTCTCTGCCAGCATAGAGGCTTATTAGGATTTTGATTCTGAAACGGATGGTGTGAAAGGCGGCTGATTAAATCTTTTCTTGCTAACCATTTTATAAAATAAGCTTTGGTTAAGCGATCATTTGAATGTTTCGTTTTTAAGAACGAGTTCGAATTTTTGAGTATTACGGTTAAGAGAGGATTTAGAGGCAGATGGTGGTGCAGACAGAAAATTTTAAGTAGCAGCAGAATCAGTATGCATAGATTTGGGAGGCGAAATAGGCTTGAGTTTCTATAGAGGTGGAAAAATTATTCCAATAATGCTGCTATCAGTCATGGCGGAAAAGGAACGAACGAAAAATTGCACTTTTATTATTATTTCAGCATAACAGACAGGTTGACAGCAAATTTTCGAGCTTCACAATAAATCCCACCACCTAGCTACAATGAGAACAGCTTTTCTAGTTCAGCGGATACAGTAAGTATATTTAATTCATTTTGTTGGAGTTAAAACAAATTTAAGTTCTGCTTTGTATTACATGTATGAATGACAAAGAGAAGTACAATTAAAACATTGATTTTTCGCGAGTAGCATTTTTAGAATGCCCGTATCGTTGGCAATTAAAACAACGGAGGGTATACAAAACAGTTGAGGTAACCAGCTTTTATTATTTGAAACAGAGCAAATCCAAAATGAAATTTTAAATGGAGTGTTTTGTTAGTATGATTTTAAATTGTTCTTCTTCGAACTGATAAAACACCTCGATTTCAGAAATAACACATTTACAGAAATTTGTTTTTATCAATCTATACCAATTCGATACTTTGCAAACTGTTCATGCTTAAGGAAATTTTTGATTATTGAGTTTGAATTAGTTTCCAAGTAAAAGAATCATTAGATATTATTACTTTTATTACAGAGTTTAAGTTTTCGCCGATAGAAAATAATTCTACTTGCAGGAATGACAGTGAAGCGAAATAAATTTTATCAGACAAAAGCTTTACAAATTTTCCGAATGATAACCAATTTATTCTTGATTTAGTAAATATCTATTTATCATAAACAAGCCTACCTCAGCTGTAGTGAATACTTTGCGTACTTTACCAGGACATGAAGTATCAGATTAAGCACATGAAATTGATAAGGGTAAAAAAAAAAAAAAAAAATCGGGATTTCGGATCTATACGCTCAGAATGACCTCCTCCCTTAACAAGGTGCCCAGGAAGCTGTCCATCACTTGAGTCATAAATTCAAGATCCTGGTAACCACCAGCTGATTGATACACCCGGAAACCTATTCACCAGATGAGGTCAGAGATGTGTTGTTCGTACATGAGCCGCAACTCCGGTAGGATCTATATGTCACCCTTTCCTGTCACATGAATCGCCATGCACGGCAAACACGTGAGACTGGCAAACAAATAAAATTTCAAGCATTCGAGAAAAGTAACAAAAAATAATTAATATAGCCAAATACGATCAAGACAATGCAAAATAATCAAACAGATACTACACATAAAGATGAATAGCGACGAGCTATTACGAAAATGACGAGGTTTGTAGTTTCGAGGATGAAAAGGAAAATGAAAGGATGCAAGAATGAATGTAAAGATCACTGGGTCGCCATACTTGCACTCTTCTAAAGATGTGCCCCTAAGGTTTTCATTGATAAAACTTTTCAATTCAACTCACTTCCAAAATTCATTTTTTTCGACATGTTCTAGATGGGTGGGTTGGCACCATTTTTATTTTTCATTTCCCGCCACATGAAAGCTGGAGAACAAATCCCGAACAGCGAATCATTTTAATCAAAAGCGTTGTTTCCTCGCAAGATGTGTTATTCGCGGGGAAGGCGGGGTCGCGAGAGAGGGAGCGCGTTAAAAACTTCGAAGAACAAGAACGGAACAAACCTTTTGGATCACTTTAAAAGATGAGTTTTTAACGTTCTTCATAAAGGACACCGGCGGAATCAATCGCCATTTTTATACGCGTCGGTAATGACACGCGACAAGTGCATACACACGAAGTGAAAGGGTGGAGGAGGATGGAAGAAAAACAAGGGACCTTTCTCTCTCCGGCTCTTTATCCCGAAAACAATAACTTCCCCCCCTCGCTGAAACAACAGCGCATCTGGCGCCATTCCTTCTGCATAAAAGGAGCTCCAGAGAAAAGGAGTGGGAGGGGTCCGATTCTTCGAAATTTTTTCTTTTTTTCTTCATTCCCAGCCCCTTTCGGCATCCAAACAGTTGGAAGCACCCCATCAGTGAAGGCAGGCACACGCCGCGTGAACCCGTTACCAAGGTAACCTTCCACAAACAGGCAGCCCCGAAAGCAATCAATAAAATTGCCCCGCTTGAATATGCAGGAGAGTAAAATGAGACGGCAATTTACATGAAAGGGGACAGAAGCAAAGATGGCGAATGATAAAAAAAAAAAAAGAAAAAAGGATTGTACGCCTATTCAGGCGGCGGAAAGGATTAATGGTGAAAATCTTTCGGCCCCCCTCAGTTGATGGACAACGAGCGAGGTGCTATAAATAAAGGACTCCCTCTGAAGATGAAGTCTTGGCAGAACGGCTTTGTTAATTATCTACCCCGCAAATAGCATATGCCTGCCCTTGATTCGGAAAAGAACAAGGTATTGTATAAATAATGCGCTTTGTATGACCTATTCAAGCTGGCTGCTAACAACTTTGGATGTGTAGAAATTTACAATCATGAACACAATTTTAGATATGAAGAAATAAAGATTTTAAAAACTTTACGAAACAAGTTATGTCAAAGATCACTAGACAAGTAATCGAGGTGTTACATTACATGACGACATGACATTTTTTACTTTGAACATTTTTAACATCTAGGGACAAGATCAATTTATATAATTAAAATATTTAACTGCTTTTAAAATTTATTGAAAACGAAAATATTTGGGTGTTTTTTTTTTTTTTTTTTTTAACTTCTTGAGTACTATTTCTGAAGATCAATTTCATTTTTAAATAATTTCAAGCTAAGTCCCAGGAAGATTAATTATTGCATTTTTCAACATTGAATTATGACTGCTACAAGAATTAAATGGACATTATGTATTCAAAAAGATTTCTTGCGGAGCATCAAACCAAATTTCAGTCTTACTCCAATGAAATGTTTAATTGCTCTAGTAATTACATCGTCATAGTATATATCTTAATAGCGATTTATTCAGGGGCATGAATGGCCGAGTATCTAGCGGTCTGTACCATAGGTTTCGGGTTTGACTCCCGGCGGTGCCATGGATTACCCTCAGCCATGGCCCAATCGCCTTCGTCGGGGTCCTTGGACCTGATGTTGGCTTTCCTTTCCAGTGGGATTTGTAACAACAATGATTTAATCAGAAAATCAATCTTATTTGTAATTGTTTAAAAATTCAATCATACAAAGAAATACATTTTTCAAAAAATCAATTTCACTGAATGGAATTGAAGGCTTAAAACAGATAGTTAACTTCATTACACACATCCACATGGAAAGAAAGATAAGCACAGTAAGATTCTAAGCTACAATCCCATTTTTAAAAATCTACTCTCAGAAAGAAATAAAAAGCGGTAGACGAGTTCGCTAGCCACAAACCGCTCCTCGAAACCTTTTCCAGGAATTGGGATGGACCGTTTAAAGTGACACCATAACACCAATAATGACCGACAAGAGAAGAGGAAAAAGGAGCTTTAAAATTTATTCCTAGAGAAAAGAGCCCAATCCGAATGAAAGCGGGGAGGAGGAGTTCAGTTTTATTACCGCGGCGTGATCAATGACACGATTCAAGTACCAATATCTAGTAGCTATTTATTACCAGGAATCGGACCGTTGATAGCGAAAAACTGCTCGTAGTGAGCGATGCAGAGCCAGTTATGCCTGCTCCTCCTTCGAATGCACATTTTAAGAGTGAGGGAGTCGGCCCGGGCTATTCGGTCGTGGACCATTAACCGCCCTCGCTTGGTTTCTACCAGGCATTTATTTACAAGAGGGCTTCCTCCTCCTTCCAGCAAAAACTGACTTTTAAGCCCAATGCAAAAAATAATTATCCCTTGAAGTGTGTTTTCTTAAAGGGTGAATGTTAATAGGAATTTTATAAAATAATTAACCATGTATTTTATGTCAAGAAATACGTAAAAGTATCAAGTAGAATAATATTGTTGATAAATGATATATTTTCGACAGTACATTGCTGAAAAAAAAATTGTATTTCAAATTCAAAACTGAATTAAATGCTTTTAAATTTCAAAAAATTTATTTATTTATTATTATTATTATTATTATTATTATTATTTTTTTTTTTTTTTTTTTTTTTTTTTTGCAAATCAGATAAAAAATTTTAGTTGTAGATACAGACACCAAAATAATATATCTGTTATTGTCTCAGGAGAGGGAACAAAATGAAGCAAAGGATTATATAATAAATACATTTTGTTGTCACACCTATCAGAATTATATATATATATATATATATATATATATTTTAATTAAAAAAATATTTTTTAATTTAGAAACCTTTAAACAAATTCAAAAATTAAAAATTGACGAATATGAACAACTATATCTAAAGAAATTTATCAATATTAATTATAACAAAGTTAATGGTTGTATAAACTATGCACACTCAATATAACCAAAAATAACATAATTCATGAATTGACAATTCAAAATCGATGTACCAAGTACTAATACAGATTTTCAAAATGTCATTTGTATAAGACAAAAAAGTAACATTTAATTATTTCAAATGCTTACAAAATACTATCGCAAAACAAATCTCATTAATTAAGTAAAGCAAATACAAGATTTTTACATCACAAAGTTTATATTGCAACAAAAACATTTTTGAACAAAAAGAAGCTTTAAGATTCATTAAAAAAATTCCTACGTAAAATGTAATTAAGCAATCGAAAGCCAAAGAATCTGCTGCAACTCAGATGTAAAGAAAAAAACACACATACAACAATTGAACTTTTAAATTTTTTTTTCTCAAATTCTCAAACCCCTCTTGTATTCCTTTGAGAACGGCGGAACTTCATTTACAAAACTGAAGCATTCATTTGTCTTTTATTCTGTCTTCGTGGGGAAAATAGATAAAAGAAAAAAAAATCTTCAACCATTTTCTAATCCGGAAATTTAGCACAAAAAGCCTGTCCGTAAACAAATTTCGAAGCAGCAAAGAAATAGTATATATACACACACAGAAGCCTTGCCTTTGCGCTATCAAATAAATCAATGTCGGCAGCTGTCAGGACGGCTATAGCCTGCAGGTAAGGAAAACAAAGCTTAAAAACGGTATATTGATTTTCAACCCCACAAAACGATACAGGGAGCGGGAGCCCAAACAAAAGATCGGTTAAGTTGCCTCAGATAGCAAGGTGCACCCGATTAAGTTTATCAGCGCCGCCAGCCACGATACAGATCAATGGACTTCCTTACAATCGGTTCACGACGCACATTACAAGTGGTGACAGCAAGATTATAAACCAACACAGTGATTCATTGCAGCAGCATTCTATCACTGCTGCATGCACTATTTAATCACAAAGAGAATCCATTTATTTATTATACCTCCTAAACTTTGAAACTACATCAATTTTCAGTGTCCTGCCAATTTAAACTGGAGATTATTTTTTTTTTTTCAATTGAAATTGGATCAAAGTTGATCAAGAGATCTCAACTGTTTCATAAATAATTTAGAACAATTCTTTCATTAATACAAGAATGAATAAAAATGAAATGAAAAAAAATATAATAAAATTAATGTATAAAAAGTTCATAAATAAAATTTATGGTTATTTCTGAAATAATAAACATCAAATGAGAACATCTTATTTAAATAATTATATAATGTGCTTTTAGATTAAAGGGGACTTGACATCTCACAAGATGAAAATTGATCATTTCAGCACATATTATGACTCATCGTAAATCAAACTTTCACTCCTTTTCTAGTAAGTTTTGCTATATTTTATAATGAAGTTTAATGTGGTTTTTATAATGAAGAAGAAACTGGTTTTGCTTTTTAATTCAATTAATTAATATCTATCCTAAAATGGTATAAAATAGGTACACATACACATAAAAAAATAAATCAATAAATTAACCCTTTGCTTTCCACAAGATAACTTTTGAAAGATAAAATGTACAGCTTAAAATAGAAGCAAAATAGTGTTTATTTTGTGAACCTCAAATTTTAAAGATATCTAATATTTAATAATTTTGAAAATAACAAAACCAAAAAAATTTAAATTGTTAAAATTTTTATACTTTTCTAGCTATATATTTTAATGCGTTTGTCCTATTAACAAAACTGAGGCTCTTAGAATAAATTAAATAAGAACATTCATATAAAAATTTATGAACTGTTGAGTTATAAAATTTTTACAAGCTTGAGGGAAGGTGGGAAATCAGAAACTGGTTTTATCAAGAAAATAAAAATGGTAAAAAATGACCATTAAAATAAAAAAATTAAAAATGGTCACTTTTGGCATTTACATTTTTTGTTACCGTAGCCGTAATTTTGAACTATAACATGCAGACTGTTCTTAACATTCTTAAATTATTGAAAAAATTTTTTGGAGGTGATAAGGGGTTCAATGAATGAGTAAAAATCTGAGAGCATATTCTAGCAATTATCTTGTTTGAATACTGAGGCTGAATAATGAGAATGCTACAAATACGTAATTTTTACCATTAACAAGCGTTTTTTTCCCCTCCCACTATATAAGAAATGTAAGATGAAAATGAAACGAAAGGATCTATTAAAAATTAACACATTGATATTTGGTTCGGATAAATAATACACATAAAAATTACTGGACAAAATGAACATAACAAAAACATGTCTAAATACGAAGAGGAAAAAAAAAAAAATAATTTCATACAGCTCAATATAGTATCTTTCTGCAATTTTTTATTCCACAATAATTTGATACCTGTTAATTTGGTGTTCTATTTTTTATTTATTTATTTTATTTTATTTGTGTTGGTTTATAGCACTAGTCATTTTTTGCACACGAGGGCTAATTAGATCGGGCAATAATGTTTAAGTGGATTCCGAACCATTACAAACGTTCATGGTACCGCTGAAATTAAGAGTCCGAAACATGTTGTACCAAGCGCTAGAGCGCTAGCCACTCCACCATCAGAGCCCTACTAGTTTTAAAGTTTAGACATTTTTGTGTTCTTAATTTGTGCACTATACAGTGTACAATTTAAGAACACAAAAATGTCTTAAATTAGTACAAATACTACACCTTTAAAGTTGTAAAAAAATTATTAAAAACAGTTTTTACAGAATTACGAGTATAATAAAAAGAATTTGTGAATTAAATTCAAATATATTCGTAAAGATCATAATAAATAAAATTACGACAACGAATCAAGAGTTGGAAATTTTTTTGGCTGACTCATCACCCTGATTACAAGCAATACTATAAAATGGACAAATAATACAATGTCATTATTTTTTTCCCGTTATTTTCAATTTTTAAAATGTAGTTCAGTACATTTTCTTTTTATTAAAATATACAGTTCCATAACAAACAATTTTCTATTTTATTATATACAGCACACACCACAACACTCCATAAACTTCAATTTAAATTTTTCTTTCCATGGATTTAGTTTACCACTGCAATGCTATAAATATGAATAACAAAAAAGAATGTCTTTGAATAATCATAAAGGTCAAAATATAAATAAATACTTCTTTTCCCCCAAAATGAATTTTTAATGAGTCTTTCATCTCCTTAAATAACTTTTCCATTCCCCTTCCCCCCCGCCCCCTCTGAAAAAAGTTAACCTTCCTTTCAGGTAACCTTGACTAAAGAAGGAAATTTTTTTCTATCTGCGTCGTGTCCACCTTTGGACCACCCTCGCCCGAGAAAGGGACAAGAGAAAAAAATAAAATACCGCCACATCCAAGCCGCAAATCGATATCAAATGGACTCTGCAGCCGCTGACGTCTTGACGGTTCGCGCATAGAAGTAGGCCACCGCCACATATTTCTTTCTTTTGCCCTCTTTTTAATAACATTTTTCTTTCGTCCTTTGAACACCCCTTTTCCATTCCAGCAATAAACAAGAAAGGGGGAAGAGAATGCGAAGAATGTAAAAGTAGCGATATTGGATTCGACAAACTGATCGAACGTTGCCGGTTCTTTTACGGAAAGCTTTTAGAACAATTGGAGATTCAATGCGGAGAGTATGTATCCAGACAATTCCTTTTCCAAAATCGACATGGATCAGATTTTATCTGTAGCCCCTCAGTATGTGCTTTACTCGTCGCCGAAACATTGCTTTTCTCAAGCACGTGTTAAGCTTCTAACTATTTTAAGAACATTTTGCTCTTTTGTAATATAACACATTTTATCTACACAGTAAATATTGTTTAGATTTTTTTAAAAAATGAAGCTCTTAACATATCAGATTCTGATATGTATTATCCATAAAATTTCATTTTAAGAAGTAGTAAAAATTTTCGATACGCCACCAATTTATCTATAAAGAAAGATGCATTTTAGCACACATAGCCTAAATTACAATTATTTTCTAAGCTTGTGATGTCATTTTTAATTAGCAGTTGGAATTGCTGTCAAATGTTCATTTCAAAGAAAGTTGATGTTAGCAAGAAAAGCATTAACTCTTTTTCAAGTAATATACATTTGACTACCAAGATATAACAATTTCTCAATTTCCTAACATGGCCATCTTAAGAGTCGCACAAAATGGGAATAGAAACAAAAATAAAAATTTATTTATATCAGTTTTTATCATACATAGCCTAAATTACAATTCTTTTTGAAACTTGATATTAACTTTAATTGGCAGTTGGAACTACTGCTAAATATTCATTTCGAAGGAAGTTGATATTAGCCGGACAAGCATTAACTCCTTTCCCCACAATATTCATCTGACTATCAAGATATAACGATTCCTTAATTTGCTACTACTACACCACATCACATCATATCACTGTGCCTAGAGCTGAGTTGCTCCTTTACAGTTTGGGAATGATGTGGGTGTTAAGTCCGATTGGACTCTGTGACGCTCAACTGTCATGAGACCGGGACATACGGCTTAAAGTGGATTCGAACCCGAAACCTGTGGTACCGAGCACTAGCCATTCGGCCATCAAGCCCTTCTCAATTTGCTAACATGTCCATCTTGAGAGTTGCACAAAATGGGGATAGAAACAATAACAAAACTTTACTTATATTAATTGAAATATAAAATTCAGCCACTTTTGTTACAACTATCTATCATCAATTTCTTTATAAAACTCTTCAGATGCTTACGAATTTATAATAAAATACTAAAATAAATAAGAGCACATATTTTATGCAATTTTATAATAAACTTCAAATGATTTCGTGTCCTCTTCAGTGATCGAGTTCAAAAACTTGAAACGTTTTTGCGGTATGGCACAAGACGAGACGGCATTGGATCAATCGCGACCCAACCGATGCAAATGCGGGGAGCTTATCCAAGCGACGCATGGTAATTGGCTTGATGGATTTCGCTTCGGCCCACCTCACCGACACTTCACTGTGGATTCGGGAGACGGTCTTATTCGATCCTTCCCTCTTGTATCAGCAGTTTGAATTTCCGGAATCCTCCGCTGGAACGGAAATGAAAAGAAACCGGAATATTCGAAACTTCTTTTTCCTCCCTGCATTTGTATCGAGCTTTGGGGGAAATATTTTCACTCATTGGTTAATAAGGCGAAATTGCTGATAGAATAAGGGATGATTTTGTGAGTTCCGAAGAAATATTGGAACCACAAGTGATATTTGCTGAAATTGAGTGTGAAACAAACGAGACTCTACACCCTGTAGAGTAAAATTGCTCTATACAATTTGTCGAAAGCTTCAAATTGAAGACTACTTATTTTAGTCTGACATTCAATATAAAAATACTGCATTTTTAATCACACATTCATAAAAACAAATGTGTGACAGAATTGAGAAAAAAATGAGACAATATTAATTGATATTAGATCCTCATATTAATTTATCTAAGATGCATGTACCAAAGAATTCGTATTTTACAGTAATTTATAACTTTCTAAGTAATTTTTGGGGGAATGGGAGAAAGGGTATTGCTTTGACAAACGATTTCTAACATTGCAATGAAGTAAATATAAATGATATTGCAATGAAGTAAATATAAATGATATTCCAATTTCAATAATGAACAAAATACAAATTTAAACAGAAATTAAAAGTACTAATACCTTAAATCTTTGTTTAAAAAGTTGCTTGAATATTTAATTTAAATTTATTTTTTGTGCTGTTTAATCTTGATTTACGTGAAATACCGTAGACCTTTAATCACAATTTTATAAAAGTGAATCCATAAGACTTTCTTAAACGGTTACTGATTTCTGTAATGCAGTTGAAGAACACAGGAAAAAACAGGCTAACAATCAGGACGGAACAGATGAATCTGTACACTTGATCTTGAATTGCTCAAACTAAATATTTTTAAAAACCTGCCATGTGCAAAAAGCTTCCCAAGTATCGAACAGCTCTACTTCCAACATCGATCTAGGTCCACTTAAAGGTGACCCGATACAGCGAGTAGCAGCAATTCCTATAAACAAGGATCACTAAATCTTTCCAAAGAAAGAACATATAACAATAGTAAAAACAAAAAAGGTCCCATCCAGGAAAAGTCTCTCAGACAAATCATACGACAAGGACACTCCCGCGCATCCTACTTAAAAAAGCAGGAAAAAAACTCCCCAAGAAAAGTTACATTTCGATGCCCACTTTTCAACAAACCGGGAATCGAACGTCTCAAATAAATCGAATACCTAGGGTTCGGCCAAGAATAAGAAGAGGGCGGTTGCTTCGGCTTCTGCGCGCAATAAAATAAACTTTTTCTTTTTTTTATTTTTCAGGAAAAGAAAAAATCCAGGAGTTATAGCAATGCCGACCGGGAAAAGTTGCTGTGGCGCACAAACAAAAAAGCAAGAAAGAATAAAAATATCCCACCAGTCGATAAAAGGCAAGGAATCCAACGGAATTTGCGGCTGAATGGAAATCGATAGCTGCAGTTCGATAGTTTTCATCTCTCATCTGACTCCTCCCTCTACTTCCTTCGGGTAGAAGGGAAGGGGTGGGGAGGGATTTCTTCCATGTCGACCCCCACACATTCGGCTGCCTACACAACCACACGCTCCTTAACTTAATGTACTTTAGCCGCAAATTGATGAGCCCCGAATAGCAACCAATAGCAAACTCGCCATTCACACCTGCAGTCGATGAAGCCAAGAGATAGATTCGCACCTTCAGATCGCCATCCATCCACCACCCCCTGCTGGCACTTTTTTTCCTTTATTCTTTTCAGCCCCCTTCTTCCTGATATGATTTACGAGGTGAAGTTCTTCTAACCCCGCTCAAAAAGAAAAGGAGTAATTTACTCGATGTATACGATATTGTACAATGAGCCGTGAAACTGCTCTCTTTTAATGTAGTAATAAACAATAGTTCATCCAACATAGATTTTGAATTTTCGACAGCATTCCAGCAGACATCAACATGCTGAATCATGTGGAAAGCAATTAAAATGTCAAAAAACATTCGAATAATAATCATCAATCATACAAGTTGAAATTTTAATTTATTTTACTTGGATACTCAATTCGTGAAATTGTTTTTCTAATCTATTATTATTTATCATAATCGTATAGTGGAGAAAAAAATATATAAAAAATGCATTTCACTAGAAAAATACTGAGTATTTTAACTTCAATTTATATGTGGTGCATAACACCATCTTGAAACCAAAAAGCCTTTGATCATCAACAAGTCATCCCTCTCTGCCCACCAAATCATGTCATCAAGTCAAGTCTGTATTTCACCTTCCTGTCATAAACTTTAAAAAAAAAAAAAAAAATGCAGGATTTTTATAAACATATTTTTCTCCAAATCAGCCATCTGCTCAAGAACTCTACAAACAAACTCAAGAACTTTGTCTAGTGCTTCATAATTTATCTATACCTCAAGCCTTGTCATTCATCTATATCTTCATCATCTGCTCATCACATTTCTTATCTTGTACTATATATTTCAAGAACTTCCTCACCACCTTTTCATTTTTGTTATTCATCTGCATAACAGTGTAATACTCTTTAACCTGTAATTTTTCTTTTTGTATTGTTTACAATGAAACTAAGCTGGTTCTCATTTAGATTCTAAGTCTGATCAATTACATCTTTTCATATTTATATCTTTAATTATACTTTCTCTCACTTCAACATTAGCACCGTCAGCATCTGGAGATAAAAGCCATTATTGTACCCCTCTCTCCATCATTCTCAAATTAACTTGAAAAGCCTAAATTCCTTTAATCCCCCCCCTCAAATTCATTAAGCTTGTAAGAGAAATTATGAACAACATTTATATATATACTTTTTTCCAAATAAACGCAAAATGAAAAATTTTTTTGTGAAAAACAAATATATTGTTAACAGACATTTAATAGCGCACTACTGACTATTTTATCATCACTGAAATAAAATTCTCCATGCAAAATAATTATGTCCAGAATAAAAGTTCACACAGAGGTCAATACTTTAAAAATGATTTTTAAAAAACCTGCATAAAGCAATATTTGTCAAAATTTATACTCAGCTTCTCATATAACTGTCTTCTTTGAAATATTAAAAACTTTTTAAAAAATTATTCTAAAATATTAAAAACCAAATTTCAATTATGCAGAATACAAATCCAATAATTACTTAATAAATTTTTTCAATTGCATTCTTCTTTCTCATTTAAGACAATCTACTGCTTGAATACTTTCTCTTTTTTTTATTAACAGAAATATAAAGTTAAGCTATGCTTTATTTATTTTTTTTTTTTTAAAAACGAAAAAAATAATCGCATAATAGAAGAGTAAAATCTAATATACATTTGAAAATTTTCACTAAATCTATAATAAAATAACAATTTTAAAGTAATTTAAAATTTTTATTTCACTAAATTATCTTTTAATTAATACAATTTCAATTATATGAATTAAAAACAAAAAATATTTCTGAATTTTTCGCATCCAGCATTTAAAAATATGAATGAATATTGCATTTATGGCATTCTTTTTTTCCCATACATTCAACAACTGGGTTTTTAATTATAAGATGATTGATAACTTTCTTGTCATTATAATTATTATTAACATTAAAAAATTATTTGTGTTCCTTCTACCTTAAATTTTTAAGATATTCAATCTTTTTTAGATTCATTTGAGTGAAAATTCTTTTTTTAAGTTTATAGAAAATAAAGATTTCATATACTTGGATATTTTCCCTGACACACTATATAAATGATAAAAGATAGAGGAGGGGAAGACATGTAATAACTACAGAACTCATTATTGAAGTTTGGGATAGGATAAAAAATAAAAAAAATCACAGATGATATAAAGAAAATAAATTAAAAGATAAGAAATTATACAAAGAAATACTTAAGATAATTCACTTAAGCAAAATGAGCAAATACCCAAAATTTTATTACTTCTATTAAATATTAATGTTAATACAATTTTCTTTATATTTTGAAAAATTAAAAAAAAAAATTGTTTCCCCCAAAAATAACTAAAAAATTGTTTCTTAAACCTTTAATTTCAATGTAAATTTTTGTCAATTGCTAATGAAGCTTTCCACACAATCTTTCATATTACAAGCTAGACAAAATTATTAAAAATTAATTTTCTTTTTAAACTACATACAATTAAAAAAATTACAATTATTCAATAAGTTTTAATTTATATCATAACATTATTTCTTTAGGGCAAATTTAATATTCTCAATCACAAAACAAACTAATTTATTTTAAAAAATTCAATGCATTATGGACTAAGGTTAATGGATATATTTAAATTACAAATACTTACAAATAATTATATGAATCTTTTTTTTTTTTTTTTTTTTTAATAAACCACCTCAATAGTAAATCATTGAAATGTAAATTTGTTGCATGAAATAAATCTAAAAATAAATATTTAGCAATAAATTAAGTAATTCAATAGGGAGATTCCATGATTTACTATAGTTTTCATACTATCCAACAATTGATTTTATACAAATGGTGTCACAAATAAAACAAAAAAATTAAAATTTATGATAATTTAATTTTAATCTTAATTAATATTATGCACATCATACATATAACTTTTTCCTAGCAAATTTTTATTTTCATAAAAAATACTATAAAATAGGTACAGGTGCTGTATATTACCCCTCCCTTAGCATTCTTTTTTTTGACAAATGATACTTTTAAATTAGCATAAGAGATAGTGATGTTCACTAACTAGCAGAATGTTACCATGCTTGAGTTCAGAAAAGGAGCAGAATTTAAAAAGTAATATGATAAAATAGTTGTCAAAAAAATCACCAAGGGAAGATTATATGGCATCTGTTCCATTAGCACATCTTCACAGATAATTACAAACAAAAAAAGACACATATATTAATAATTGTAATAAAACTTAATATCAACAAGACAAATTTAATAATAAATTTATCCAACTTACTTTTCCCAGACAATGCCTTTTGTTCATAGCTAGAAGGGCAGCAGCGGCAGATTGATGATCTGTGAATTCCACAAAACAATACGGGTCATTTCAGGCTGAAAGAAATAGTGTATACAGGTGCTTGAACTAAAAATTAACAATCGACTGCCAACTTTAATTTATAAATAATAAATACACATAAAAAAAAAATATTTTAAAAATCTTTGCAGGGGTGGCTAACCCGCATTGAACATTTTGCAGCAAGTGACATTTATCACACTTTTACAAAATGTATTTATTTTATAACGGCCAAAGTAGTGAAAACAAATGTATTAAAGAAATACATTATTTGTGCATCCATATATTCAAAATTGTTGAAATCATGAGAAAAATTAACTTTGATTTTAAAATGATATTCTTGCAAATATCTGACAGATATTGCTGTTTTATTTATGAGTTTGCAGAATAATTAAATTATATTCTGTGAACTCACTATGCACGAGCATTGATTTGCAAAAAGCTAAGTGAAAGAGTGGAGAAACAAATATAGCACAAGTAAAATAAATATTTTTTAATGATTTAATTTTTTTATTACATTTATATTTCATTTTTAGTATTATATATTTCTTTACAATGAGCATTTAGTATCATTATTATTATATTATCTACGTTTTAAAGGTAAAAACAATAATAATTATGTTTCAATTTTTCACTCACAACAATGCCCATAGTGGGTCTAAATCTAATATGGGGGCTATATAATTTTATATGCGACCCATAGAGTTATGATGCATTTCCAAAGTGGCACGCAACATCATTTGGGTTGGCCACCACTGTTCTATCATGTTATATGTCAATCTTTATCAATTTATGAATAGATTTCTATATTACAACAAAATATTTTCAATTCAATTTTAGAAGTATATAACATGAATAGATTTCTATATTACAACAAAATACTTTCAATTCAATTTTAGAAGTATATAACAAATTGTGCTCCAAAACTATAAAAAGCAAACAATTCTATAAAATAGTCCATCTTTAATAATAAAATTAACAGAACTCTACGATCACAATAATTGAAAAAAAAAAAAAATTTTATCTCAACAGTTAAGATTAAAACATTTGAACTTTAAAATGAATTTTTATATATCTGTTAATTATACAGTAAAAATATTTTTTTATTAAATATAAATTTCATTTTGCAAATTTTCATCTAATAATTTGAAATATTTTATACTACAAAAGTTACCAAGTAAAATTAAAAAGATAAAAAGCTTTTTAAAAGGAATTATTAAAAATATATTTCTATGCATAACATTTAAAATTCCAGTGTCGTAGTTATGGATGAAAAATCAATAACCAACAACTACTTTAAGAAGGTCATGAGAAGTTTAAAAAATTAATCAATGCAGAAAATATCTTCACAGCAAACTGTCTTAAATAACAGGTAGCAAACTGTCCATAGAGAAATAAGTTGACATTTTTTTTTTTTTTAGTTCATCTATTTTCATAAGACTTGAAAGAAAAAAATCAGGCAATAAAAATAAAATGCATCATAAATTTGTGAACCTTTTATGATATATATTATACCTAATGAAGTCATACAATTAATAAAATAACTATTTCAGAGGTTTTTTTTTATTTTTCACGATTTGATTTATGTTATTTCATAATATTTTACATCAAGATTAATTGGTATTTTATTCCCAGTGCCTTTTATTTCAGTTTTTTTTTTTAATCTATAAATCAATCAATATTTAAATTACTGATTTCCAAATTTAATTAAAAATTAAGCAAAAGAGCAATTGAATCTCAAAGATGCAAGGTCTAATCAGCCCAAAGTGTGCAAAAAATGACTGTATATCGACAAACCAAAGATGTAATCTTTCATGAATATTTTTAAAAAATATAAAAAAAAAAATTTTCAAAACACTTGAAAAAGTCAATTTTTCTTAAGTGTTTTATTCAATACACTCATGCGTTTATTGTGCTGGATTATCAAAAGTTTGAGATTGATTTTTAAACTATTTTGTGAAATGTATTATCAAACTCAAATTTTACATACAACAATGCATTATTTGTAGAAAATTTTTTTTTTAATATATATAGTTTTACATTATACAGAAATCACAGTACATAAATATATTTAATTAATTTATTGAAAAGGAATAATACATCAATATATAATATAATCAATCTCAGCAAAATGAAGTGTTTCAATTTGTTACTCAAAATGTTGAAGTTAACTAAGCAAAAGTGCGATTAGATTAAAATTATTTAAATAATGAAAGAACATGTGGATATTTGCTAAATATTTACAAAAAACAATGTTACGGTAAAAATGTTAAAGATATTTGTCAATAAGCAGAGTAAGGACTATGCTGAGTTGGATTCCTATTTGCATAGCACTTCAAAGATAAAAATTGGAAAAATAGTACAGATATCTCCTCTTACTGGAATTAGCTCAAGAAAATGTGTTCAAAATTGAAAGACATTGAATTTGTTACAATAGATGAAACATCCATGGTACTATGTAAAATGTGGTATATGTTTGATTAAAGATTAAAACAATTAAGAATTATGACAGCTTCTTTTAAGTACAAAAATTTAATATTATATGGAGATTTTATGTAGCTATCACTAATCAAGAGGAAGTTCATTCTATCAACCTCATCACTTAGCACCAGCAACAAATTTATGAATTTAAAACAAGAAATAGAAATTTATAGTATATTATATTTTTCCCTTCATCTCTTAAATTAGAAGAAATTGTTTTCAAATAATAGACATTAAAAATTGGAACTTTCAAGTTAAATTGCTAGCCTCGACACATATTTATATAATTTGAATTTAATTCAGAAGTAAATCACATTTCAAAGTTGAAGTACTGTAAATTGCTTTTAAAGAATAATTTTAATGTAAATTTTATTCTGATAGGGTAAATATAACTTATTCCCATTTATGCTAACCTGAACTATAGCATTTATCACTTAAAACTTTACTGTGTAATGTAACTAATAAAGCTAACAATACTGGAAAAGGAAAGAATATTTTACACAAATGCCTTTTACTGTCAAAAACTTCCAAGACATTTATCAAACCAAGAAAGAAAACCATAAAAGGATGGATGAAATTTGTAAAATTGTAACAATTTGATGGCCATCTATAATTTATAATAAAGGATTGAAAAAACATCGGTAGATTCTTCTCAAAGAATGCCAGAAATAATGGCATTTCTACTTCTCTTGCAGACGCAAATGCCCAGGCAAAATATAAAATTAAAACTAAATACCAAATTACAGAATTAAATATCAACAGAAGAACAGCTACTAACAAGATTAAGGATGAAGCACCACAAAAATATGAAAATTTCTGCTAAAGGCATTAAAAAAAAATATCAAAAATGTGGCAATTGCCCTGATGTCGAGCTTACTCCTCATTATGTTCTTTAATTGCCCAGACGCTGCAGCAGCCATGCATTGTCTGGACCACTCCTTGGAAGAGGATTTATACTCTAACCAATATTATTCGTGGGAACCATGATATTTTACTTTCATTCATTTTTCAGGCGACAGCAATTGAATTCTTTAGAAACATACATTTTAGCTATTTACAATCCTCCCCCTGAACTATTATCATTTTAACTCGAATATATGGGTTTTTTTCCTAAGCAATTGCTAAAATTATCATTTAAGCTACAGTTAATTTTTACATAGAAATTATCTTCAAAAATTCTATGCTTAGAAAATTCAAAAGCAAAAAAAATATTATATTGCATTAAACTCATCCATTTTTGATAGTAGCAATAGTACATATAAATTAATGACAGCAGTATTCAAAATTTGAAGAAAATTATCATGAGCATTTAATGGTTACTAAAATTTAATCTAACCCATCTAAAGCACTTTTCATTAGTTTCCAAATAAAGAATAAAATATAAAGTTATTCTTCCAACTAAAATTGGGACGGATTTCATGGGACCATTTTCCATTAGATCCAGTCCCACCATAAATTTAATAATCTGAATTATATAATGAAAATGCAGTTGAAACAAGCAGTATCATCTACATGATTTTTTCAATAAGAGGTATGATCTCGCCTGACTGAAAGCAACGTTGTATACCCATGAGGCATGGAAGCAATGAGGTTATTAATAAGGGACTGGGGTATTCTCTCTTGTTCCTGTAGAAGAGTACTTCCTAACTGCTGAATTGTTTGAATTGTTGAAGGGGGGGGGTATCTTAATGTTAAATACCATTCCTCATTTTGTGTTGTTGAACGAACATTTACAGTTCCCAAAAACCTATTCCAAAGTCTGGAAATGATACTGCGAAACTCCTAATGCTTCCGCTATAACGGATTGTATTTGACCTGCCTCTAAACGACCACTGGCCCTCCAGGCTACCGACTCAGCTAAGTCATATTGCTAAGACATCATAGTCACTGTTACAAAACATTTTTAATGCATTTCAATTGCTTTTAATCTTCTCCTACAGAAGGAAAGCTGCACATCCTTTTTCATGCCTTATATGAAAAGCTTAGTTTGTAATGTCACAGATAAAATTTACACACTCTCAAAGTTGTAAATGTTATAATTTTCTTTTCTAATATCTTCTATTCCATTTTTATTTAAAAAGTTGATTGTATGGTTATTTCATAATCAACTCGCAATATTTCCTGTTTTGCGCATATCTTTTATAGATATTAAGCTTTTCAACATCACTAATTAGTTTTTATTAGATTTAATTTTTAATATTTTTTTAAATGCATGTGCGATACATTTCGGTAAAAATCTGATACAGAAAATGTAAACACTATTTTACCAAAAACCTATCCTTATAAAGAAAAAAAACTCCCTAAAAACTACTATAAACATTTAAATGTCAAAAGGTCATGGTCCCAACAACATAAATCAGAAATCATCTGATTTCTGGTTACTTATGATTGCACCTAATTAACATTGTTAGACTTGTCTGTCCAATATTTAATTAGACAAATATCAATACAATTTATAATTTGACCAACTCTGAATCAGTTATAATTTATTAACCAACCATTTATGTTATGAAAGGAACAATGATTTTTTTAATTAAAAGAATAACAAAATAATTTTGATTCATAATAGCTAAAAACTGCTTACCAGTTTTCGTATTTAAATATTTTTATTAAGTTTCTATTATAAGGTAGTTTAACATTAACTGCAAGAAATACATTATCAATTTGAGAAACACTGCCATATAACAATTTTAAATTTGTTTAGGGATTGAAAAAGAAAACAACTCTTCAATGAAATACTTGTTTCATAAAATATTAAAAAATATCAGTATTCAAAGTTATTTATTTTTAATGAGATAGATAGTTAAAAATTTACAGGAAATTTAAAAGAAATTGCTTTTCTTCATACTAGACATTAATACATTTTAATTTAGTAATTATAAATTATTTTTCTTCCACATTTATTCATTCATTCATGGACATGAATACACAGCATAATTTCTTTTGAGACTAAATTTATATCAAGTAAAAATATCTAAGTCAATATTTAACAAACAAGAAAAATGTTATTTTTTAAGGCTTTTAGTATAATTTTCAATACATCATATTAGCAAATTCATAACTCCTTCATGGAGCCTAGTTCTTTTAGAATATTTATTAGTATTGTTACAATTTTCTGAATCTTTTTAATCACTAAATTTATGTCTATTTTACAGAAATCGATTATTTCTATTTATGTCTATTATGGAAATCGAGAACAGTTAAATTTTTCTTGCTTAAAAGGAATTATGAAGAAGCACAGTTATCTTCATTTTTTATCCTTAGAAGTTTGTTTAGGTAACCAGGCTAAATAGCACTTCACATTCTGCATTACTCTGTGGAATTAAAATGTGTATCATTGAATTGAATGTGCCATTACACCATTTTATAATTTGACACTTTTGAATTTTTTGACAATTAATTCTTCTTAATTTTGCAATTTCCTCCAATTTTTCGATTTGCAAAAAGAAAAACTTCTTGTAACATATGACTATTCATATCATTTGATATTAACAAAAAAAAAAATTATATCAACCAATTTTAAAATCATCTTTTATCATAGTTCTTATGAAGCTGAGTGAGATGTCAACAGGGTAAAAGTAAATGATTAATTAAAACTTTGAGTTTCGAAAAGGTCTTATCCAACTAACTTTTTAATGGCATTTCATCTTTCATATATATATATATGCCTACAATAAACTGATAGCATATAAGGCTCATTATTTGTTTTTCATAATGGAAAAAAAGCATGTTTTTTGAAATGAAATTCATAAGGTGAAATTGAAACATAGATCTTCTATTTTATAGTACTGCATTTTCATTCGACTCTTTCCTCTCATGCTTTCACTTTGAAAACACAAACATGTAATGAAGAGATTCTGAAAAATGTCCGAAATTCTTCTTAATACATTTATTTAACATATTAACGAAAAGTAAATTGAACTCTGAGATGAAAATTTTATTTACAACACTGCCTATGACTAGTAATTGATGCTTAAATTGAGAATTGTCTGCTGTTGTGATATCCAATATCAAGTAAATAGCAGTATTAGAAAAATGGATGGATTATTTAATACTTGATAAAGTGGTTCAGCATTTCTTAAATCTAAGAAAAAAATTTCCAATATAAAGAGGAATTACAGAAACTATAAATTAATTGAAAAATACCTCTTAAAGCTGCTGCAGATTTTCGTATACTGCTGGAATAATTCTTAATTCAGTTTATTTTGAGGAAAATTAACTCTGAGGTTTAAAGTTTATGTGTGAGAAAAAGCTATTTTTGTTGAACTGTGTTTCTATGTAACACATGAAAATCTATATATAGTAAGTGGTGTTAAGACTTTATTATGCAAACTGATTGATTGTCAAAATAGTCCCTTGCACACTCTTAGATTTTTCTTATATGTTTGTTACAAATTAAAACAATAAAAAATAAAAAAGATACAAAGAAACAATAAAAAAGAAACAATAAAAAAGAAAATGAAACAAATCTTATTTTATAAAATCAATTGGCCTTCGATATTATTTGTACAGCTTGTTAGCCAGTGTTATTTATTAAATGATATGGTTAAATTCTATTTTATGAAAATTAAGCAAGTGTAAAAAAATAATTAAAAAATCTGAACCAACAAATTACATTACAATATAGGATTGGATATAAATTATATATAAAATAGCTTATAAAACATTCTATGTTCATGCAATATAAAATAGAAACATAGGATGTTTTTCATATTTTATTTTGATACTATATGTCTAGCAAATTTAACCCAAGTGTTTGATAAGAGGCTGAAAGTCCACCATTTATTAGTGGAGATTCTTTTTTGATAAAATGCAATTTCAAAATGCTTTATCAGTCATTTCATATTTAGTTAAAAAAAAAATATTTTGTTTGATTTAAAATAGTACTTTAGTTCCTACCTTTTAGAATGAGTAAACCAAATAGTTTGAAGATTAAAGAGTGGATAAAAAGAAAAGATGCAAGAAATGAGACACTTACAAAAGTTGAAATACAAACAAGCAGAATTCGAAAAATATTACAAAGATAATTTGTAAAAACAGAATTCAAAGATTTTCAAAAAAATTGAGGGCTTTTTTTTTTTTTTTTTAGTTTTGTAAAATGCAATAGAAAAATAACAAATAAATAAAAATTTTCTTTTATTTTTCTATTCTTCCCATTTTATACTAAAACCACTAGAGCCCTAGGATAAATTTTTTTTTTAGAAAGAAAAAAAAAATTCCAAATTTTCTATTTGTGATTCTATTACTATCATAACATACTAAAATGGTTTCTATTAATACATTGGGTTAGAAGTTTCAGAAAAAAAGTTCACCTTTGAAAAATAACATCCATGCATAAAATGGTTTGAAAAAAAAAAAAAGGTTTTTTTTTTAAATGAAAATTTTCAAAACTCTGAGAAGAACCCTTTCAAGATTTATGGTTCAATTACAAATGAATTTTTCTGCCTAAGCAGATAATATTTAAGAAGAGATGGCCCAGATATCAAAGTACTGCTCAGCAATTGAATAAAAATTCCAGTCCTGTAACATTTTTTAAAAGGCATCTCCCTTACAAATTGGCAAGGATTAGATAACCCCTAAAACGCATGTATTCACTAGAACTTATGTGCACTTCTGATTTTGTACAAATTTATTTTAAATTTGTCTCTTTTTGATAAAATTTTTATATGGCTAACTAGGAAGCATACAAATTTTATTAAAGTCTTCCTTATACAAACTAATTGAACTTCTGAAAAGCCAACTGTCAACACTCATTTTGATTCTATTTATATGTGCGTGCGTGCATGCTTGCATATTATGTTTAATAGATACTTTTCAATTTTCATCATTATAGATTACAGATTTTATTAAATAAAAATAATAATTAATAACATTTTAGTTTTTTTTTTTGAAACAAATATTAAATATATTTAAAAGGTTTTTTAACAATAAATTTTTTTCTGGTCATATTTAATTTCATCACTTTAATATTTTACAATAGCTGATTAAAATAAATGCACCTGCATACTATTTTTGATTAGTATACAGATCATGCAGAAAAAAAAATTAATTTTTAAATAATAAATTGTAACATGAAGCAAGCATTGATGATAATGTCTGCTCAAATAAATTATGCTATTATTGCCATATAATATTCTATACTAATGCAAGCAAAAATTTCTTAATTTTTTGTAACAATATATCTATAAACTGCAAGAAATTTTTTTTTAATTTTTGCTTGCAGTTTATAGATATATTGTTACTTTATTATAAATCATATAAATAAAATATAAACTACACATAATTAAGATTAGACCTTGATGCTAAATCGGCATATATTGAAATACAGATTTAGTCTAAAATGACATATTCGATTTCATTATTCTTACATAAATAAAATTCTGACTTTAGATATCAATATTAACGCAATTTCGAAAACCAATTTCCAACATTTCAATAGCGTTTGAAATCAATGTAACTCCCAAGATATTATTGGATGTATCTGGTGATTTCTAAAATTCGTTCATCAATCGTACTGCATAATTATTATCAAGTGAATTTTAATGCATTTTCATCTTTTTCTAATTGAAAAACTGCAATTAGAGATATTATCTCATAAGTTATTTTAAATATTATTATAATCATTATTATTGAATAATTAACATTTTATTTAAAATAACACTTATCTTGTTAATAAAAATAAAAAAAATACATATTTTATTTAATGTTTAACTTTTAATTATTCTATTCAAATGTTTGATATTGCTATGTCCTAATTTTGTATAGTATGTAGTCTATATTTATTTAATGCTGTTTTTACTTTCCATCATATACAATTCATAATGTATGAACATACCATTAACAAAATGAAAAGTTCTTGGATTGATTTTATTCTTAAAAAGTAATTTTTAAAAAGATTTTCAAACTAAGAATCAGGCAAAAGATCTACTGCACAACATTCTTAATCAACTTGATAATTTTTTTTTAAAGTTAAAAACTAAAAAGGGTTTTAAAATATTAAGCCATACCATGTAAGTCATTAAAAAATTAGATTTTACTTACAATTATATTATCAATGATTTTGATACTTAGATTAAATATACAACTAAACCTAATGTTAAAATGATTTATTCTCCTATATTGTTTTTCATTGAAAAACATACCTCATAATATTTATAATTATATTTAATTTTTAAAATTTTAAATATAGATAACCTTATCTCGCCTCCCCTTTTTAATAAGCTCAGTAGTAATTATCACAAAATCCACAACATTTTTCCATCAGTCAAATTTAATACATCAATATATATTTGCTTATTCATTGTGCAACAAAATGGTGGTACTCGACTTTGAAATTATCTGAGGGAAAACTAAACAAATTAACTAATTTTTCATCGTTAAATGAGATATTTTCAATGAATATGTAAAATCGAATAGGCAAAAGATAATTTATTCTGAAATATGAAATTTGTGTTAAATGCAACAAAATGAATATAATTCATACTACAAAATAATCACTAAAAAAACTATTTATTTTTATTGGTTGGAAGAACTCTGAAACTCCCATTTTGTTGTTTATAATCAATTAAAAAACAAGTTCTACATTTGAAATTTTAAATCTCTACAAAATTGATTTATCATAATATCGAGATGTTAAAGACGATTTATTGATTCTAGAAATGCCAACATCGTCCAAGATTCTTCAATAACTTTGATACTTATGTATTAACAGCATGCCAGCAATCAATTACTTGTACTAGCGCCTCAGTGTTTATCAATACAAGCACTAGAAAACTTATCTTGAATGAATAAAACTAATGGCACACAGTTAATACACACAAGTACCAAAATTTCTAACTAAACAAAATATTTACAGAAAAAAAAATGTTACGAGAATTAATATTAACTTAAATATTAAAAACGCACAATAACTCAGAAATAGATCAACTTTTGAGAAATGGAAAATGTGATTTGAACATGTTGATAGGGATAAGCTGTTTAAAATATAAAAAGATCAATCACAAAATAAATGTATCAGAAGTTGAGTCGATGCTTACCAGCATTAAACCAATTGTGGTTTTCAATAAGTTTATTTCCAGTGTCGCGTAAATATAATTCGAATCTTTTTTTTCCCACAACCTTCTACATCAATGAGGGAAAAGCGATTTTATTTTTAAATAAAAAATTAAAGATTTATATTAGTTTAAAAATTATTTAGAAACATTTGAATATATACTATAAGCAATTGTATGAATTACAAACAACAATCGTAGAGCATGTTTACATTTATTTCACTATTAGGAAATAAAAACATTCATTCAGCCTAGTTAAAATAATACAGATCAAGTTTACTATTTGTAGATTACTTGTAAACCAACTCTATTTTGAAATAAACTGAAATTTATCTACAGTAGCTCATTCAAAAATGTATATTAAATCAAAAAAAAAATTTATAGAAAATGCAGTGGAGAAATAGTATACTAAAGAAACTTTTAAATCATAGTTTAATAATTAGAAACCAATTAGGAAAAAATTATCAAAATAATAAATTCGATTACACAAATCTG
The DNA here is from genome assembly GCA_021605095.1 of Caerostris extrusa. Classification (NCBI taxonomy): domain Eukaryota; kingdom Metazoa; phylum Arthropoda; class Arachnida; order Araneae; family Araneidae; genus Caerostris; species Caerostris extrusa. Next base: position 185,333 of record BPLR01020284.1, on the reverse strand, counting down.
CAGCAAAGCATTAATTCGTCGCCGAGGAATTAACAAAATAAACATACTTAATCTAAAATTTTAAAGTTTGCAATACATAACTGACAAATAGACATGATTTTAGAATACAGAGAGAATTAACGTGTCTCAATTTATTTACATGAAATTTTTAATGTATCAATGATACTAACAATGTAATACAAGTAAAAAAGAATAAAATGCATTTCAGTGATTTGTATAATGATAATTATTCAAAGAATCAAAATGTTGAATATTTACAAAATCCCTTAAATATGAGAAATTCTTAAAAAGAGAAAAACATGTGTTCGCAAAACAGTTGGGCTTAACAGTTAGTAAAGGTTATCGCCATTTATTTTTTTTTCTTCACTCTTTTACTTCATAAGGTAAATATTAGTCATAAGCACACAATAACATGCACGAACCACAACCAACAAACAGTGCAAAATGTCGAAATGATTTTTGCTCAAATTTAAATACTACGCACTGTAAATTAAAAGAACAATTTGAAATAGATTAAGAAACTTACCTCTTGAATTATTTTGCATCCCTTAACAGGTCCTATCTGTCCGAAAAGTGCTAAAATCAGATCCTCAGTAACTGTCGGATCTAAGTTTCCAACATATCTAAGAAAATAGACAATTATTATTTCATATATTTGACAAGAAATATAAATTGAACCGGTGGAACCGCAATTCCAAAAAAAAATGTGATCTAAGCAAAAATCAACTTACAGCGTTCGTGGATGACTTTCGTTGCTCATTTCCTGTAAAAGAAACGGACTGTTAATGCCGAACATGCTATCAAAATTGCACAAATTTTATAATGTTAAATATAAAATTGCTACCTTATTAGACATGGCGGAATCGTATTTTACAAATGATGCTGACGCATGCGCATAGCCCTGCATTAACGGGTAATATCCTACGGTACCCGCCAGATTCGACACTTTGGTGAATTAAACTACGTGTGATCAGTAAGGAACTATTTATCGTTGTTTTTATGTATTAAAATCTCTTAATCGATCTCTGATTCAATATTTTTTACTAAAATCTTTTACAATTACTATCAACTAACAACAACATGCAACTGTATTAAAATTAGGGTTCGGAAAATATTTTTTACTTCAAATGGAGCTGTAATGTTGAGTTGTAAATACCTGCTGCCGAAATAATCGTTAAAAGGCAAACGATAAAAATAGAACAATGGATATATCATATGCATTCAAATATTCAAGTTCAATAAAACGTATAAAAACACATTCAATTTTACTAAATTTTGGAAATATTTAATCAAAGCTAAGTAAAATATTTAAATAAAGATAATTACTCCTGAGTAATGCTCACGTGTGTCTTGAATAATTATTTCAAGCACTTCTTCAACTTTTTCGAAACAGTAAATTAAATATTACCTCAAATAATTAACTGAATAATAAAATACGATAATTTTGTATTGTTGCACAGTTATATTATCTTGGAGATGTATTGAAGTCAAAATATAAGCAATTCAGATTTCTTAGAGTGAATTCACTTATCAAATTTAAATATTTATTTTTCATCTCTTTTGAAATATATTTAGTAAATTATAAATAAATATATATTAAAATTACCTAAGTACCGGGTTGGCATTTAAGTACATTAAGTTTTTAATGTACCAATATTTAAACGTAAAAGTCTAAATTACTTTCTTGTTAACACAATAGAATTTAATACTTTCAGTATCATCTGCTAAATATTATTAGAAAATGTGAAATATTAATATCTTTCCAACAATAGGAAAAATTTGATAATTTCAACACAAAATTTAGTTCACTTTAGAATCTAGAAAAATAGTGATTTAAGGTGATACATATTTTATTTAATCTATTACTTTTCTTTGAACTGATTCCACAGTAGGGCTTCAATAAGCTATTAAGTGAAATTAAGCCTTAATGAAGTGTAATTAAAGCCTTTATTAAAGCTAAAAATTTTTTTGCTAAATCCACCAAAAAACATCCGACTTTTACAATGTGTAGGGAATTCTGATTTTACTTCATTGCATATTATGCGAATGTGAAAGGTTTTATATGATCATTAAAAATGTCGCACTAGAACAAATTACTGAATAACTGCTGCAGACAAGTATATTTGTATTTATTTGTATTTGTATAATATATATGGAGCGACTATAGTGACTTAAAACTTTTAAACACTTATAAGAGCATAATTCTAAAATCCGTTTAAATGTGTCAGTTCACTCTGTATGAATATGATTTATTCAACGAAAGTTAAATATTTTAATATCAACAGATAAAAAATTTTCTTAAACATTGCTGCTTTTAGCTGATCTTAGAATTTTGAAAAGATAAAATCTATGATGATTTGGTCATTAATCAATTTTATTAAGCAGTATAGAATATTTTTTCACTATATAATTAAAATCATTAACCATTGTATAACAATTATATAAATTCTCAATAACATCCAAGTAATTTTTTTCTGTACCAACTGTGTTCAACCCGTACTATTTTTTTGTATTACCACATTTTTAAACGATGCCATATCCATATATTTCATTAAAATGAATGCTATTATAATGATTAATTTTTATTTATTTTATTTTTATGTAGCTTTCAGTTAATTTTGGGCGACTTCAAACTTTCGAACATATCCAGAAAAAAATCAAAATTTTATTCTTAAGCTATTTTTGACACTACTACTTTAGATATACTAATGAAATATATAAATCAATATAAATTGAATCAAAAAATTCCATAGCGTTGTTTGTAGAAGTCCATAGGAAACTAAAATACAGAACACGTCATACGTTGATGACATATTGCAAGTATTTGCTACACAGGCTTTATAATTTTACAATCAAAAAAGGGTAAATAAAAAAAATTAAGAAAATTCTTTGTGGTTCTCGAAATAGTAATTAACTTTTACTCTGATTTTTTTTCAACTTCACAATTTTTGACAATGCCTAGAATCTCATACTAATAAAATATTTACATATCATTATGTAAATATTAGTAATACACTGAAATGACAAAAGTCATGGGATATCTCTTAATATCGTGTCGGCCCTCCTTTCGCCCGGCGAAGTGCAGCAACGTGGCATGGACTCAATAAGTCGTTAGAAGTCTTCTGCAGGAATATTGAGCCATGCTGTCTCGATAGACGTCCATAATTGTGAAAGCGTTGATGGTGCAGGATTTTGGGCACGAACAGACCTCTCGATGATGTCCCATAAATGCTCGATGGGATTCATGTCGGGCGATCTAGGTGGCTAGATCATTCGTTGGAATTGTCCAGAATGTTCTTCAAACCAATCGAGAACAGTTGTGGCCCGGTGGCAAGGCGCATTGTCATCCATAAAAATCCCATCGTTGTTTGGGTACATGAAGTCCATGAATGGCTGCAAGTGATCTCCAAGTAGCTGAACATAAGCATTTTCAGTCAATGTTCGGTCCAGTCGCACCAGAGGACCGTCCATGCCATGAAAAAACAGCCCACACCATTACGGAAGCCACCACCAGCTTGAACAGTGCCTTGCTGATAGTTTGGGTCCATGGCTTCGTGGGGTCTGCGCCACACTCGAACCCTACCATCAGCTCTTACCAACTGAAATCGTGACTCATCGAACCAGGCCACGGTTTTCCATTCATCTAGGGACCAACCGATATGCTCACGTGCCCACGAGAGTCGCTGCAAGCGATGTCGTTCTGTCAGTAAAGGCACTCGAGTTGGTCTTCTGCTGGAATAGCTCAAGAAAGCCAAATTTCTCCGCACAGTTCTAACAGACAAGTCCCTTGTACGTCCCACATTGATTTCTGCGGTTATTTGACGCAGTGTTGCTTGTCTGTTAGAATTTACGACGCTTTGCAGACGTCGCCGGTCTCGGTCGTTAAGTGCAGGCGGTCGACCACTGCGCTGTCCATGGTGTGATGTTATGCCTGAAATTTCATACTCGGCACACTCTAAATGGACCTGGGAATGTTGAATTCCTAACGATTTCCGAAATGGCATGACCCCTGCGTCTAGCTCCAACTAACATTCCGCGTTCAAAGTCTGTTAATTCCCGTCGTGCGGTCATCATCACGTCAAAACCTCTTCACATGAATAACTTGAACAGGAATGAAAACTCTGCGAAAGCACTGCGCATTTATACCTGTTCTACGCGATGCTACTGCCATCTGAAAATTTGAATATTGCTATCCCATGACTTTTGTCACTTCAGTGTATAACAATAATAATATATTAGTTATGTAAATATTAGTAATATATTTAATTATAATTATTATAATGATGGTCAATTTTAATAATTTTTAGCTAGAAATAGTTAACACAATTATTTAAATGATTAGATGTTAAATAAATAGTTTTTCAAATAAAAAATAATATTTATAATTATAATTTAATAATAGTATTTAGTTACCTACAAAATTAAGTGTTTTGATATTGGGTTTCTTCGTTATAAAACATTACTATTGCATTAAGAGTTATCACATTATATTTAAATCATACTGATGCAAATTTTTAATTAAAGATTATGCCTATTATTTATTATAAAATTCATTAATAATGAAATTGAAATCCTTCTTTCGATTAAAAAAATGTGTTTAAAAATATCTTGAAATTTTTTTTTTTCGTCTTAATGCAGCTGGCAACCACTTAGACAATCGTCTTTGATGCCTTAAGGCAAGTGCTGCACAGAAATTACTGACTTAGCACTACCCAGGGGATGCGTGTAACTTGATGATAAGCCACGGGCGCGGAGTAACAATGCCTCCGCAATGCTCTACGATCCTATTAGGACAGGGACCTACGGGTTAAAGTGGATTCCGAACCACTACAAACACCCATGGGCAAGCCGGAATTCGAACCCGATACCTGTGGTACCGAGCGCCAGAGCGCTAGCCACTCGGCTATCAGGCGCCATAACTTGACAATAAAATACATTAAATTTTATTCAAGTAATTCAATGCATTAAAAGATAAAATTACACTTTTTTCCCCGAAATTATCTTAATTTCCGAATTCCAATTAAATATGTCATGAAAAGTCCTCCAACTGTATAGAGAAATGGAATTTTCCGAAATTACTTTCAAAACCATCATCCTCCCACTTGTATGTTGAATGGGAGAAAACGTAGAAAACTCTCATTCGATAGTCTTACAACAGATGTGAGATATTGTCATAATTGCATTCATGTCAGCTTGTTTTGGAAAGTAAAAACTTTAACGCACGTTGCTAGCAGATTTGCATCTGAGACTTTCCTACACTCTAGCTCCTTTATTTAACGGGACATGAATAGGTTAAAATTGCACTTTTAAAATCTAATAATTTTATCGAGCAAAAATATTCCTTCTCACTCATATGAAAATTATAAAAATTTTAATTTCAATTTAATTAATATAAATTATGCCTTATTGATATGAATATTGTTTAAAATATTTTTATATTGATATGTTTTTTTTAATATATAATTTTTTTCAATTCCTTCTGTTAGATCACACTCTCCCTATATATATCTTGTTCAAATTTTCAATCGTTCATAAAATACTTTTTATTCATCCACTGAAGTTCAAATACATTTTTTTAACTCGTAGTGGATGACACTTGACGTTAATACAGTTTTTTCAAATATTAATTCATTCATTAAATTTAATTAATTAATTTTAGTTTTTTTTTTTTAGATTTAAGTTGCATATATCTACCAATAGATGGCGCCAGATAAACTTAAAAATGAATGAAAATTATTTATAAAGTTTTCTGCAATATAGTAGGGAAAAAAAGTAGGAATTGACTTTTAAATTTTTTATTTTTATTACTTGTTTAGTTGTACTGACGTATACATAAATAGAAGGTTAAGAATTGTATTTGCCTGTAATATAGCTACATTGTAAAAATCGTGCCGGTTTTCTTTTTATTATCTCTATTATTATTATGTAAATGTGATTGTAATTAAGGTTGTATTATATATTAGATATTTAGTATATACAAAATATGCAGAAAGAGTTGGTTAAATTAGTTTCATGAAGTATCATACATCGAATACTTTAATACAGTTTTAATGGTAATAATTTTTTGTTGACCCCAGCATATATATATATATATATACTAGAAGACCCGGCCACGCGTTGCGGTGGTTTTCTTGTATTTCTTTCAATTATTAGATACTATAATTGGTATTGTTATGGAAGTGATTGGTAAAGAATGATGAAAAGATCAAATTAAGTTTCAACGAATAGAAAATGTTTAATTTTTATTAATTTAATGAATGAGGTAGATAATGTTGATTTTTAAGACTGTTTATAATTATTTTACGTAATATAATTTTTAATAATCATTACTTTCATTTAACTAAAAACTAAGCGATGAAAAATATTTCATGTTAGTCTGTCTTTCGTCGAAATAAATAAATTCGATGGTTTCCGAACACGTGAGCATGCAACATACAGCTACCCATGGGAGAAACACGGATTCTGAGGTTAGATTTTTTTGGTGGTCGTTTACTGAAAATAATTGAAAAAATACAATACAATTAAAATTAAATCGGGATATAATAAGAAAAGACTTTAAAAAAAAATCACAATAAAATACAAATGCAAACGATCGTTTAAGGTACACGAACACCTTCGAAAGAATTTTTGAAATTTTTATCTTTGTACACATTTTGGATTGAATGTATCTAAAAACTAATGATTTCACATAAAAAAATTTCATTATAATTTTTTTTTTAAATTTTCATAAGCTAAAATAAGGGGGTAAAAATGGCCAAAAGAAATTGATACTGTTACAAAACCTGAAATCAAATCAATATTTTTAAATTTCTAAGTTTGGCATTTGTTTGTACTAACATTTTACAGTGAATAGACCTTTGGTAAATTTATATCTTTATTATTTATTATTTTGTGCTAGTTTAAATGCTGTCGACACAAAATTCATCAAAAATTTGCATGTAATTCAGTTTAACAATTGAAATAAAAAATATTTATGTAGCTATAATCATTTCAGAGGTCTATTCCCTGTAAATATTTATGAAAAACATAAATACAAAGTTTTTGTAGCATTTGGATCAAAATTACTTGTGTTATGGTGTTTTCACATGAAAACAAAAAGCATAAAAAATTCATTCTGAGAAAAAGCTAAAAACAACTTTTAATGAAATATATACTTTTAAAATTTGTAAATATATTATAATTCCATTGAATTATCAAGTTCATAGTCTTATTTATTAAAAAATATAGTTTTGTTTTTTCCTTAAAGCTGTAAATATTTTCTGATTTGTTTTTGAAAAGTTAAAATTTGCTCGACAAACTTTTTTTTTTTTTGCAACTTCCTGCTATTTGCAAAGGTTTTTTAATATGAAATGACCTGAATTTAAAATATTTAGCCTTTTTGCAAGTGTTTTGATTAAATATATTCAAAACCTATGAATTTCATAAAAATATCAACTTTAACTATTCTTTATACAATTTATTCTTTAAAATATGGATAAACATTGCAAAAATGTGATATTGTTGCAAAATTTTATAATTCAAAAATAAATAAAACATGAATAGTTTTTCCTTTGCAAGTATTTTTATGCTGGGAATATCCTTATGTAGGTAATATACTGTTTTCAAATTTATATCTCAATTATTTATACATTTTTGTATGCTTAAAGTTTGTCAGAAACAAACTTTTTTTTACAAATTTACAAAAATTCTTAGTTTAAAAAACTAAAATAAAAATAATTTATGAATTTAGGTAAAATTTCCATGTTCTATTCCTTTCATACATTTAAAGAAAACTTTTACATGAAGTTTCAAAGCATTTAGAACAGAAATATTTTTATTGTGATGTTTTGAATGAATACAAAATGCATAAAAATTCAAATAAGAAATAATTAAAAACCAACTTTTAAATATAAAATAAAACAAATGTACATACATAAAAATGTTATTGAGCTTCAAATTCTCCTTTATTAATAAAAACACTTATTTATTTGTTTTGTTTTCTTTTTTAAATAACTTCCAACTTAAAAGTACCATTTATCGATTTTTTTCTTCGACAATATTCAAAATCACTCAAATTTATAACTCAAATTCTTTGTTTTCAAATAACAAAAGTTTTTAAAATAAAATGTCTATGATTTTCAACTTGCAACTATTATAATACCTTTTATAAAATTTTAATGTTATCATTTTTATATCAAATAATTGCAGAGTTTACTTCATTTTCACACTTTTAAAAAAATCCTTGAAAATTCATCATCTTTCTTTAAAATTATATAGTCTATATTATATTATCTTGTTAGAGCACATTTCATTTTAGAATTCTTAATCAAATACAACACATGTTGACAAACTTTAAGCATAGAAAGTTCAATGTTTTGATTCGCAACTTTTCATTCAATATATTTTATTCAATTCAAATTCAAACTTAGAAAATAAAAAAAAATATTGATAATCAAATCAGGTAATACTTACATACATTTGATTTATTTCTCATAGAAATAATATAAATTTCATACAATATAATTTTCACAAAATTTAAAATAGTACATAAAACAATAATATTCAGAACATGAGAATTTTACGGTTATGTAGTACAGGCATCGAGACACGGCGCCATCCTTTTATTGTGGTATATCTTTCGTCTGTGGTGGAAACAAACTTTTTATTCCAACGATGAAATTAGTGTAAATAAGAATTCTGCAATTAATTATCGAAATAGCAATAAAATAGTCATTATATTGTTCGAAAAATGAAGCTACGAATTCTTCTAATTGTAGAATTGCAACCCTAAAGAAATTGGCGAAAATTCCGGGTTGCAAGATTGGCGCCCTCCTCAATGGTAGATTTTTAACGATTGTTGCCACTACATTGGTTTGCCAAAGAAATTTTTAAAAAATATTTAGGGGTGGGCCACCCTTATCACTTAGGGGTTTAAAAATAGATTACGACCGATTCGCAGACCTACCAAATATGCACAAAAATTTTCATAAGAATCGGTCGAGCCGTTTCGGAGGAGTTTGGCAACAAACACTGTGACACGAGAATTTTATATATTAGATATATATATATATATATATATATATATATATATATATATCTTTATTTTTTAAGTTGTTGTTTTGTTTCTTATCCCACTTGGTCGACAGCAACATCTAGATCAAGTCCATGAGCCTGTGATGTCTCAAACAATGAAAAACCGCTCCAGGATTTGAGCACATCTGGCTCTTCTGGTAGCAATACAAGTCAAGATATGGACAGGAATTGCTTCGGGCAAGCTACATTTCGGGTAAAGGGGATAAAACATAAGGCCCAACACATGATGTTAAACACGAAGATGACCATTGCGGAGCCTAGCAAGAGCCGTCTGTCCGGGTCTGTTGCCCGCCCCAATTAAAGCATCACCAGGACGGTTACAATCATGCCACTTATGAACGGGGCCTTTCTTCAAGAGTTAATTGAGGCAAGTTCCAAGAAAGAGAGACAGCCACCATCGGTAGAACTCTTAAAGGCTCGTGCCCACCGAGGCGAGAAGATTTAAGCGACAAGATATGACCAATCACTAGCCTCACCACGTTCGCCTGAAACCGGTTTGAAATGCACCGCTTCGAGTCGACCAACTTTCAACTCGAAGCTGAGCTTCACTAGGCGTAATGCTATTTCTGGCGATTCTCTGTGAAGGGGGTCGAAAAAATTTTCTCGATTGCCGCTTGAATCTTCATGTCTCTCGCTTCGGTGAGAAGGAGCCTTAAGGCTTCCCCCCTTGGCCAGTTCATCTGCAATCTTATCTGCCAACTTATTTGGCGTAAACACCTACATGTGATGGAACCCACTGAAAAAATATATTATTATGATGGACACTCAACCGTGTTTATGTTGCAATGAGTATATGTTGCAACAATGTTTATGTTGCAATGAGTGTCATATAAATGACAGAACTAGTCATTTATATGAAGCATATAAATAAATTCCTTACATAAAATATAATAATATTCATACAATATTTCCATTAATATTGTTTAATTTCTTACAAGTTTTCATGCAACTACATGCATTATATAAGGAATATCTATTCTAATTAAAAATTTCATCATGTTTCCCGACAAGATTTTCTCATTTTCATTTTTGTCTCAACTACACAAGGTTATTAATTAAGGTTAAGGTAACAGTTAAAAAAATATGCTGCTTATGTATCATTTTACTAAAGTAACCCTTGGCAAGAATTTTCTTTCTTTTTTTTTTTTTGAGATAGCGTGCCAAATCTAATTCGAAATTAGGCACATTTCAAAATTAGAAAACTTGTCTAATACACATATGAGGCATTAAGTTTTGGATTTTTGAAATCGCTCCAAAAGTATGAGTTAAACTGAAGATTTATCGTAGTGAATAAACAGGTCAAAATTGTCAACATCTGAAAAAAAAAAAGCCACATTTTGAATGCGGACCAATTTTTGTATCTGCTAAATAGCTACATAACAATAGAAAAAATAGCAGAAAAATCTTCTAATTACCAACAATTAAATTTTAAAAAAAAAAAAAAAAACTGCTTTCACTATGTGCTCTAGTGTTGTTCGTGGAAAGTATGGCTTCCAGAATAGCTCATTATTTATCATTATCGTTCATTCGAGATTTAATATTAGTAAAATTAATTGAAGCACATGTTTAAAGGAAAATCATGGAGGTGAAATGAATAGAAGACGGAGCCCTAAATGTAAAAGAATAAAACTTTTGATATAATGTTCAGTTATTTTTAAAGTTAATTTCTATTTTTCTTTTTTTTTTTTTTTTTAATAATAGTTGGAAAAATCAGATCTTTTGAAATCAAAAATGCATACCATTTAGTCATCTCCATATTTATTGTTAAATTAACACAAATTTTAATTAAATAATACAGCTAATTTTAATTAATATAAATATAGACTTACTTAAAAGATTAAAAATTAATTAAATTTGTGATAATATTGTTAGAAATAAAGCTCAGTATCAAAAAAAAAAAAAAAAAAAAAAATCGCGTATTTTTTAGAAACGTTTTGTGTATCCTCAGTATTCTTTTAGGAAAATAAAAGAATTATGCAGCCTCTAGGGATGCTTAGGTACTTTGTAATTCGTTTATCTATAATAAAAAAAAAGCAGTTTAGTTATTCCATGAAACCTCAATCAAATTGAACAATCCCTTTGATATACATTTAAAAAGATTTATTGTTATTATAAGATTATTGTTAAGATTTATTGTTTATATAATACACACAAAATTACAATACATGAACATATAAAAAGGATCAACAAGGAATATAACAACATAAATTAATACAGGAATATAACAACATAAATTAATACAGGAATATAACAACATAAATTAATTTGATTAAAATCCTCACGTATTCAAATTAGATTTACTTAGGTTAACAACATAATATAAATTTGATCAACAGAATTACAAACACATCTGAACAGTTAAATATATTGATAAAATACATATTTCAAAATAAAGTATTTTTACATTGAAATATTTTTTGTGGTTAAGAAATCTAAATATATTCTAAGATTCTTCCCTTGGAAGAATATTGTATTGCATCATATATTCTAAGATGTCAATACCGGGGAAAAACTCGCCAATCCCTGGGGCATTAAAAGAAGTTTATTGATTGTTATTGAATTTATTAAACATTTTGATTCAAAAAAAGAAATTTTGGCCCACAAGACATTAGAGCTTCAAAGCATGGTGTTGTAGGACATAACTCTCATTCCAATTGAATTTCGTCTATTGATTTTAACTGTACTAATGCCTTCCATGCGAATCACTCTCTCTGCATCTATTACCATTTGAGTGGTAAGATTGAAAACCTGATGACTTTTATTTCGCTGGTACACATGTGGCTGCCTGGTGGGGAATTTCCTGTTTTCAAGCATAATATGCGAATATGGGAAATTATTCCTAAAAGCCCCCACCCATGAACTCATTTCCCTCACTTCTCGCCCCTCAACCTGTTCAATTTACTCATAAGTGGAACCTGAGGTCCACCGGTGTCAGTAAATAAATAAAGAACTAGAGGTTCGTTCCCACCGAGGCGTGAGGCGGCGACGCGTCACGTGGCAGGGAAGAAAATTTTTCGACCCCATTCACACCGAAACGTCAGAAATCGCTTTACTCCTAGTGAAGTTCCAGTTACATCTACTAGATGGCGGATCTACTATTGGTTCAATCCAAGTCACATGACGCAGCAAGCATTTGAGAGTTGAAAGTTGATCAACTCGAAGCAGTAGATTTCAACCGGTTTCCAGGCGAACACTGTGAGGTTAGGGATTGGTCAACGCTTCACGCTTCAACGCCTCACGCCTCGGTGGGAACGAGCTTTAATGCCTTCTTGAGATCTTTAAAGTTCCTTTTAAAGTATTTCACGTTTTTATTACGAAGAAAGTAGTCAAGGTGCTTCATTCAGTAGTAAAGGTGCTTTATTCAATAGTCAAGGTGAGTAATCCATATATAGTAAGTACCCTAGTTGAAGGTAAATCACAGAAATTTTTACATAAAAGGAATCATAAAAAATTTCGATCTCTTCTTACAAAAACTGAGATGCATACCTGTCAAAAGTCTTTCTAATCAAGGATGATTCTCAATCATCGCCTTGATTAGAGACTTGACGGGTATGAACAGGTATACAGGTATGAATAGAATACAGGTATACAGGTTAACTTGGAATTGGAAAAATTTCAAGAATAATTGAAACCGCATTTACAAATTTTTGCAAGCAAGCAAAGCGATTGCAAAGCATGTTGCCAGCAGATTCAAATGTGTGACGCCTTTCAATTACTAGGCTTCAAGATGGATCAAGTTGACCTCCGTCTGTTAGACCCTTTGAGTTAATATTGCTGTGTGTTGTTACATTTGCATTATATTAACTGATTGTTCAATGTGTCTGCGAACGATTAAATACATTTATTATCTCGAGCAAAGTCAAGTTTAAATCTCGAAAAATTATGTGATTAACAGAATGGCGCCTCGTGTTTAGTTTTTTATAAGTATTCATATATTTTTTATCTTTGCGCCCCACCCCGTTAGCGAGGGAAAATATCAACGTATTTTTGATATTTTTTTTGGAGGGGGATTCTTCTTGGTGCACCCTGGGCAAAGTCGGTATGATGTCCAAGAGATCTTTCTCCACCATCTTCGGAATCCCTACAATTTGATCTCATACGTGAGGAAATACGTGGAATACATGACCAATCACCTCTGTAATACTAGTGCTTCGGACAAGGTGGGTTGTTCAATCCCCTTTTCCATCAATGTGTTGCTATACAATGAAAGCAGATATCGACGGAGGAGTGACAGACCTAGGGCGTACAAATTTAGAAATATCATTATTTATAGGGATAATATTTCATGTGATTTAAATGTAACAACAACAAATTATAAGCATTTATATCTTTCTGCAAAAATAATTACGCAATTTTAATACGCAACACAAGAATCTGGGGAAGAATGAATAAGAATCTTCAATATTTTTTAATTAAAATAAAAAAATTCCTAATAAATTAGAGACATTATTATTTCTTTTGAAACTTTATTATTTCTTCTAATTCGTTGCACAGTATTGGCATGCGCAGTTAAGGCTGCTTGATTTGTTCTGGTTTGAATCCTCTGGTGGTTTCTACTGCTTTCAAAAACGAGATTTTGATTTGTCACTCTACTGTAATTTTTTGCACACTTTAGGCTAATTAGATTGGGACCTACAGTTTAACGTGGATTCCGAATCACTAATAAACATCCATGCCACCGCCAGGCTTCGTACCTGAAGCCTGTCATACCAAAGGCCAGAACGCTAACCAATTGGCCATCACTCTGCCTTCAGAAACAAGGAGATTCTATAGGAATTTAAATTTAGACAGCCTTTGTATGTGTTTCACAACAACAGTAAGATAGTCTAGTAAGAGTTTTCCGAGTTTTCTCCCATATGCAGCTGTCTGATGGCTAATTGGCTAGCGTCTGGCCATTAGTATAGCGAGTAACCAATCTGGCCATTAGTACCATAAGCTGGAATACTGGCCGTGGCATGATATTTGTTATTGGTTCGGAATCCATGTAAAAGTGTAGGTCCCAGTCTAATTAGCCTAATGTGCGCAAACAATGAACGTAGAGTGACAAACCAAACCAATATCCTCTACGCAAATGTGAGACAGTTATCCTTAGAAGTCCTCTTAGCAATCCGACATCAATGCCATTGCCCGCCGTTGGATTGTGAGTGGCATAAGTAAAGAAAACATTAGGAAGTCTATCTTTGTAAGATAAGGAAAGGGTAGATAATTAGATAATGAAAGTCCATCTTTGCTTAACAAAAATAAGCCATCATAATTAAAATTGGTACTCTTTAAAAGATCCTCCGATATTATTATTATTTTTTTGTTAATTTCCCATTAATGCAAAGGAGATTAATTTGCATCTCTAGGAAACATGTCGCGCCATGATTTCAACATCCCCTGAAGTCGATAAACACCGATATAATATATCTTCATTTTTCTTTTTATACCTTTTTCTAATATAATGGTTTCCTTCTTATAATAACAACATATTGTAGATCGTATATTAAAAAGCGAGGATAAAATATTCGTTCAATTAATTTATATTACAAGAGGAATATACGATACAAGAAAAATACAAAAAGATATGACAGAAAAAAAAAAAAACGAGGTATGAAAATAACAGCGTCAAGACACGAATAGCTATGTCATTTCTAATCCTTGCAAAAAAATTAAACAAAAACAGATCAATAAATCAAACGCTCTATTCCTATGATATTCACGGAGTGAAAAGATCGAAGGGGGAGGGGGATTAAAATGAAAATTCTAAACAAGGGATTTTTAAAATATTCTATTAATCAAAGAATTTGGAAAATAAGTTTTATTTTTTTTTAATAAATTCCCCTCATACAAATCTCCTAAAGCTTAAGCTATATATTTTTGCTTTAAATAATTTTTGTCCCATCAATGAAATAACAATAAAGCAACTATGACAATAAAATAAAGAAAATTCACAATTAGTATTGCTTAGATTGAACATGATTTGAGAATCTTTTATTTTTCTTTACATGGGGAATAATTGTATTATTGTATGCGATGAGCATTGCACTAATGGTCAATAATGAAAAGGTAATGCCTTACTGGAGGATTATTAAGGCTAACTGCCCCAAATTAGGTTGTTGTAAGGGAGAAAACATGGCCTACGAGTATCACCAGGCAACTAACGTCAATGAGAATTACATAGATGTTATAATCGAATCGCATAAGCGTCATATATATATATATATATATATACTATCTGGAAGAAAGTGACGGGACACCTCTCGAAAAGTAGAAAAGTCGATAATACAGCTGACACATGCGCAATAATAGGTATCACGTGTCAGCTATATCCTATAAATACTCTGTGGAGTCGACTAGAGTTGTTTTTTGTCAAGATGCCGCCACGGGAAGAGTTGTCTGAGTTCGAGAAAAAGTGTGTTGGTTGGATTGCATCTTGCCAAGGTGTCAATTAGGGAGACATCCCGTCTCCGTAACTGCTCAAAATCAACTGTAGCACGTGTTGTGTCGCTACAAGACTGAGGGACACTGTCAGAACAAACCCCCGAAGTGGACGACCCACAGTTCTCACCAGCAGGGGACCGGCGGGTGCTCGGCAGGGAGATTCGAAGTAACCGTCAAACATCCATGGATAACATCGCTAATGAGTTTAGACAAGCCACAGGTGTGGCCGTTTCGACCAAGACTCTTCGTATCGAGGCCTATAAGTTAGGTTACACTGGACGTTCGGCGGCCCATAAGCCTT
Source organism: Caerostris extrusa (assembly GCA_021605095.1). NCBI lineage: Eukaryota > Metazoa > Arthropoda > Arachnida > Araneae > Araneidae > Caerostris > Caerostris extrusa. The sequence continues at coordinate 169,537 of BPLR01020284.1, read as the reverse complement.
TGATTACGAAAACTAACAAGAAAGCGCGCCTTCGATGGGCCAAAGACCACCGTACTTGGACTCTGGATGACTGGAAACGCGTCCTTTGGAGTGACGAGTCACGATTTACCCTTTTCCGTTCCGATGGACGTGTTTGGGTATGGCGTTTACCAGGAGAACGCCTTTGCCCGAGTGTGTCGTTCCAACTGTAAAGTTTGGTGGAGGAGGATTGATGGTATGGGCCTGTTTCTCCTGGTATGGGGCTGGCCCACTGGTGAAGGTTGATGGTGCGATGAATGCCGATAGATACTGTGATATTCTCGACAATCATGTTCTTCCTACCTTGTGGGCAACGTACGGTATGGATGATTGCTGGTATCAAGACGACAACGCAACATACCATGTTGCAAGGAGGACTCTTGATTGGTATGTGAACAACAACGTTAAACGCATGGAGTGGCCGGCTCAGAGCCCTGATCTTAACCCAATTGAACATCTCTGGGACGAATTGGACCGTCGGTTGAGGGCCTGCACCCCACTCCCAAAAGCAAGCCTGAACTATGGAACTTCCTGTTAAACATTTGGAAGGAAATTCCTCTTGCCACTATGACTAATTTAGTGGAAAGCATGCCCAGAACGGTTGCAGCTGTGATCGCAGCCAAAGGAGGCCCTACCTCCTATTAATTTTAATAAATATGGGTTTATGTCGTTATAGTGTCGTGTCCTGTCACTTTCTTCCACATAGTGTATATATATGCACACATATGCGTCATATAGCATTTTTCCACAGGAAGTGTTGTGCCACTTCTTTCCAAGGAGAGAGGAATGTATATTCTTTGTCAAGTACATGACAACACCCTATCACACAAATTTGACAGCAGATAAGCAGTGTTGTGGGTAATTATATTACATGCAATTAGTGTTTTGTACTATTGAGAAACACCTGCCACTCAAATCAGATAGCAGATATTCAGTGTCATGGATAATGGGACCTCATGAAATTAGCGATTGCTTGTGCGGCCTTCACAGGTTGAAACAGTTACAGATGGAATATAGATTACACAATGAGTTGTTGCATCGTGATTGGTGACAGACCATGAGCGGAAAAAGTCTTTACTCCAATGAGAAGTGAGGGAAGCTGACCCCACCCTTTTGATGGATTTTCTTAAAGGGAAGTTTTTGGAGAAGAAAGAAGAGAGTTTTGAGACGAGTCCACAAAGAACTTTGTTTTTTTCTCTGAAGTGACAAAAAAGGTCGGAGTTTTCGCCTATTTCAAAGTGAGCCCCTTGCGGTTTCGTGTATCACGCCGTGTGATGCCACAGACCACGTATTTAGACTCGGGACATCTGAAAATCTCCGACCGTGGATTGAATTGCACTTGTAAATGAAATTTAGGTCTTTAATTTTCATTTAAAAAAAATAAACTGTATTAACCAAGAGTTCTGTAAATGTATATAATGCTTGTAAATAAAAATTAAAGTGTTCCCATGATCCAGACAGTGGCCCTTTTTTTTTTTTTTTGAAGCCGTTATAGGCCTGGTTTAGGCCGAGACGTAATAAAATATACATATCTATATTTATCTATCTATCCATCAATCTATCTATCTACATATATATATATATATATATATATATATATATATGCGCATATATGTAAATTTATATTTATATATATAATAGTTAGTTATAATAATGTTATTTTTTTATTCTCTAACTTTTTAAATTTATTATTTCCATTTTAAATCCTTATTTATCATACTAATTTTGAGTTATCTATAACGAAAACATGCAACACTGAAATATTTGGAAATTCAAAGGGCAAGATTATATTTATACATGATATTTTTCAGACATATACGATATACTTTTTTAGATATATAAATCTTAAACATCAGAATTATTTCTATATTTTTTTTTTTGTACCCCACCCCAATACAAGTAAGAAACAGTTCTTGTGTATCACAACATTTTGGAAATCGAATGCTGCTTATGTCATCAGAAGCACACAAAAACCAATCGAATCTGTTCTGTGTCTGGCACAAAAATCTCTAATCGAATGAAATCTGACGTCGAACAGTTGCTTCTTTTTTTTTTTTCCTGAGAGAGAGAAAAAAGATCGAAGACGGGACTGAGTCAACATGACACGAAATTCGTTTTTCCCGAAGTTTTCTCTCCGCATTCACTCGGTGCAAGGCAACAGCCCTGTCACGTGACCTGAGAAATCTCTTATAATGGGATTTCAACCCAACCTATCATTCAATCCGGAACCTTCGAATCAGTTCCCGATAAATCCCGGATTTTATGTGACACCCGAAAAATTGCACGGTTTGTGTCTCCTCCAAGAATTGGAAGTTATTGAGTTTAAAAGCAAATTCTGCTACTACTACAAAAAAGAAAAAAAAGGTTCAGTTTGAATTCTTATTATTTTCCCCAAGATATTCGTAGCGGAATATAGGTAAAGATTGGAATACGTTCGAACAATTTCAACACAGAGAGAGGAAAAATTTCATTTGTGCTCATTGTTGTAGAAATCTGTCTTTGATTCTTTTTGTTACATTTTATATGTTATTGAAAACTAGCGAAAAGACCTGTCATACGATGGGTACACTTCCAATAATAACCAAATAGGAATTTCTAATCTGTAATCCAATATTTGTGCAAAAGCATTTTTGGTATGCGCATTCTTAGAATATTTTATTGGTTTGTTGTTATTATTAATGCATTTGTTTTTCGGCGAAATCCGGTTCAATGATATAAAACGCTATTTTTAGAATTCGAAGTATGCATTGCAAAAGACAATAACTGAAAAATAGAATCATTTCTTCAAATTTATTTTAAAAATAATTGCTAAACAATTTAAAAACATTTGATCTTTTGTTTTTCTTTTTTGCTTCTGTAGCAATAAAAGGTAAAGGTTCATAATCAATTAAAATCAATAATAATTCAGATTAATAAAATTTGCTATTTATTTTGAAAGACTATCTATAATTATTCTAGTTATTTTCTGAGAGTTATTTTTCAAACACTAATTGCAGATTAAGCAAATTCTCTTAGTACTGTCACATAATGATCTGTCTAATTTAAGTAAGAAGTAGAAAAAAAAAAATTGTAAACGGTTGGGCCTACTAATAGGTTACGCATAAAATGTAAAATTTATTGTAAGAACAAAATGCATAACAGCAATCTTAAAAGAAATTAAAAAACAACAACAAAAAAAAACCTATAGAATTCCAAATTATTTGGGTTTTTTTTCGAAAATCTCATTTTCACTTTGGAATAAAATTGTCTTTGCTTTCACCAAACGATTTTCTTTTTTCTTGAAAAATCTCATTTTCACTTTGAAACAAAAGTTATCTTTGCTTTCACCAGACGATTTATTAGAACAAATTTTCATTAAGTTCTTTTTAATTAATATTTTTTACTAAATTATCTTGTAAATAAATATTATTCATAAAAAAACCCAAGAAAAGATGTAAACAAAATTGAAACAATAATAATTATTATTATTAAGAATTTCATTTGTGCTCATTGTTGTAGAAATCAGTCTTTGGATTCTTTTTGTTACATTTTACACTGAAGTGACAAAAGTCATGGGATACCTCTTAATATCGTGTCGGCCCTCCTTTCGCCCGGCGAAGTGCAGCAACTCGACGTGGCATGGACTCAACAAGTCGTTGGAAGTCTTCTGCAGGAATATTGAGCCCTGCTGTCTCGATAGACGTCCATAATTGTGGAAAGCGTTGATGGTGCAGGATTTTGGGCACGAACAGACCTCTCGATGATGTCCCATAAATGCTCGATGGGATTCATGTCGGGCGATCTAGGTGGCTAGATCATTCGTTGGAATTGTCCAGAATGTTCTTCAAACCAATCGCGAACAGTAGTGGCCCGGTAACATGGCGCATTGTCATCCATAAAAATCCCATCGTTGTTTGGGTACATGAAGTCCATGAATGGCTGCAAGTGATCCAAGTAGCTGAACATAAGCATTTCCAGTCAATGTTCGGTCCAGTCGCACCAGAGGACCAAGTCCATGCCATGAAAAAACAGCCCACACCATTACGGAGCCACCACCAGCTTGAACAGTGCCTTGCTGACAGTTTGGGTCCATGGCTTCGTGGGGTCTGCGCCACACTCGAACCCTACCATCAGCTCTTACCAACTGAAATCGTGACTCATCGGACCAGGCCACGGTTTTCCATTCTTCTAGGGACCAACCGATATGCTCACGTGCCCACGAGAGTCGCTGCAAGCGATGTCGTTCTGTCAGAAAAAGGCACTCGAGTCGGTCTTCTGCTGGAATAGCCCAATTTCTCCGCACAGTTTTAACAGACAAGTCCCTTGTACGTCCCATTTCATTGATTTCTGCGGTTATTTACGACGCTTTGCAGACATCGCCGGTCTCGGTCGTTAAGTGCAGGCGGTCGACCACTGCGCTGTCCATGGTGGGATGTTATGCCTGAAATGTCATACTCTCGGCACACTCTTGACACAGTGGATCTGGGAATGTTGAATTCCCTAACGATTTCGAAATGGCATGACCCATGCATCTAGCTCCAACTAACATTCCGCGTTCAAAGTCTGTTAATTCCGTCGTGCGGTCATCATCACGTCAAAACCTCTTCACGTGAATAACTTGAACAGAAATGAAATCTCTGCGAAAGCACTGCGCATTTATACCTGTTCTACGCGATGCTACTGCCATCTGAAAATTTGCATATTGCTATCCCATGACTTTTGTCACTTGTTATTGTTTGTATATGTTATTGAAAACTAGTGAAAAGACCTGTCATACGATGGGTACATCCCTAATAATAACCAAATAGGAATTTCTAATTTGTAATCCAATATTTGTGAAAAGCTTTTGGTATGCGCTTTCGTAGAATGTTTTATGGGTTTGTCATTGTTATTTATTATGCATTTGTTTTTCAAGCGAAATACGGTTCATTGATATAAAACGCTATTTTTAGGATTCGGAGTAGTATGAATTGCAAAACACAATAACTGAAAAATAGAATGATTTCATGAAATTGTTTTTAAAAACATTATTTCGACTTCTAAGAAAAATATCACTGAAAGATTAAATATGGAGTGTAAATTGAGTTTTAAAAAATATGTTCCAATATTTAAGAAATTATGAATGTTTTTTTGTTTACTAATATATTTTACTTCATCATTATGTAAATATATTTGCTACATTATTTGCTATTCAAGAAGAATTTTCTGAATAGTAAAGCATATAATTTTTTGAAAGAATATTTTCTATTAACATTTCTTTTTTCTTTTTTTCCTTCTGTAGCAATAAAAGTTAAAGGTTCATAATGAATTTAAATGTACAATAATTCAGATTAATACAGCAATTAGTTTGTTTTAAAAAATTCAGCTATATTTAAATTATGTCCTTTGACAATTGCCACCCATTCTGAGAGAGTTATTTTTCAAAAACTAAGTGCAGGTTAGTCAAATTCTCTTAGTGCAGTCACACAATACTCTAATTTAAGTAACAATTAAAAATTTTTTAATCGGATGGTTCTACAAACAGGTTACCCATAAAATTTAGAATTTAATGTAAGAAAAAATGCATAATCACAATCTTAAAAATAAAAAAAAAAACCCATAGAATTCCGAACGATTTTTATAATTTAATAGTATATTTATAATTTTTTCGATTTTTATAATTTTTATAGTAGTTTACAAATATTCTTGAAAAATCTTGTTTTTACTTTTGAAATAAAATTGTCTTTCACCAGACGATCTTTTAGAATTCCAAACGATTTTCTTTTCTTGAAAAATATTATTTTCACTTTGGAATAAAATTATCTTTGCTTTTACCAGATGATCTTTTGGAGCAACTTTACATTAAGTTTTTTTTTTAATTAATATTTTTTACTAAATTGTTTTGTAAATAAATATTATGTATTAAAAAAAGCTCGTGAAAGGGATGTAAACAAAAATTGAAACAATAATAATAGTTATTATTATTAAAAATATCATTTGTGCTCATTGTTGTAGAAATCTGTATTAGATTCTTTTGTTACATTTTATATGTTATTGAAAACTAGCGAAAAGACCTGTCATACGATGGGTGCATCTCCAATAATAATCAAATAGGAATTTCTAATCTGTAATCCAATTTTTGTGAAAAACATTTTTCTGCACTTTTGTAGAATATTTAATGGGTTTATTATTATTATTATTTATGCATTTGTTTTCTATCGAAATCCTGTTCAATGGTATAAAAGGCTATTTTTAAGATTCGGAGAAGTACGGATTGCAAAAGACAATAACTGAAAAATAGAATCATTTAAGCGAATTGTTTTTAAAAACGTTCCATGAAAATGTAACTGAAAGATTAAACAGTGAGAGTAAATTGAGTTTAAAAATATGCTCCAATATTTAAGAAACTATAAATGCTTTTTGTTTATTAATCTATTTTACTTCATTATTATGTAAATCTGTTATGGCGTTTTTTGCTATCCAAAATGAATTTTCTGAATAGTAAAGCATATAATTTTTTGAAATAATATTTTCTATTAGCATTTATTTTCTTTTTACCTTCTGTAGGTAATAAATAAAATTACCTTTCTGCAATAAAAGGTAAAGATTAACATTTAAGTTTAATCTACAATAATTCAGATTAATTAAATTTGCTATTAATTTTGAAAGACTAGTTATAGTTATGTCCTTCTGCAATCAACAGTCACTTTTTGAGAGTTATTTTTCAAAACTAAATGCAGATTAGCCAAATTCTCTTAGTATAGCAACACAATTCTCTGTCTAATTTAAGAAACAATTAATAAAATGTTATCGGATATAAAATTTAGAATTTAATGTAAGAGCAAAATTCATAACGGTAATTTTACAAAATAAAAAAATAATAATTATAGAATTTCAAACGATTCACTTTCTTGAGAAATCTCGTTTCATTTTTAAAAAAAATAGTCTTTGCTTTCACCAGGCGATCTTTTAAAATTCCAAACGATTTTCTTTTCTTTGAAAAAAAAAAATAATTTTTACATTGAAATAAAATTGTCTTTGCTTTCACCAAACGATCTTTTAGAACAAGTTTTACATTGTTTTCTTTTGAATTCATTTTTTTTTTTTTTTTTACTAAATTATTTTATAAAAATGTTAAGTATAAAAATGCTAATGAAAGAAAAAAAAAAAAAAAAAACTCTTGTAAGATATGTAAACAAAATTGAAAGTAATTAAGGAAGTGAATTACTCCGCTCCCTGAACAGTACTCATATTTTTATGGGTAATAAATAAAAAATTTTTGTAAATAAAAACATGCAAACTACTTGTCTATACATGGTAATAAAAACTTAGCAAATAAAATAAAATACCTGCCGGGCGGTATAAAAATTTAATAATTAATTTAAGATTACAGCAATTGACCACTTAATATTTTTTTTTTTTTTGCAACTGCATCTAATATGAACATAAAATACTTTTTTAAAGTTTAATATGTTATTAAAAATTCATAATCTTTACATCTGGCATCATAAATGACGTTCTTTGGAAGACAGTTTTGTGTTTAGAATTCATTATTTGTTAAGAATAAAATTTTTATACTGACAAATTGATATGAGTTTCAACAAACGATTTGCTAAACTGCAGCTGTTAAGTAATGACGTCTAAATTTTTTTTCTGGGAAAAGTGAACTGATTTCATTAAAAGATTGAGGTATATCTGTAAGATATTTTTTACTGGGATATAAAGTAATGCTTCAGTTTGTAATTCAATCATAATGTTTACCTTTTACTGTTTTATTTTTTTCTACGATAGAATTAGGATGCTAAGATATAAATTTGGCTCAAGAATTTAATAAAAAATATCAAATATAATAAATCAAAGAATAATTTGTTTAAATTTTAATAAAAAAAAATCATTCCTATTCTAAAATTTGTTGTTCTAAAAAAAAAAAAAAGATGACATAAGAATTCAATAAAAAAAATAATAAATTTAAAAATAATAAAATAAAAAGAATTCAAAGAATAATTTTTGATTTTAATTAAAAAATTCATTCCTATTCTAAAAATTTGTTCTTAAAAAAAAAAAAAAAAGGTGATTCAAGAATTCAATACAAAAATAATGAATTTAAAAGCAATAAAAATAAAAGAATTCAAAGAATAGTTTGTTTTAATTTTAAATAAAAATTCATTCCCATTCTAAAATTTGTTGTTCTAAAAAAAAGATGTCTCGAGAATTTAATAAAAAAAAGAATAAAATAAAGAATTCAAAAACTAATTTGTTTCAATTTTAATAAAAATCTTTCCCATTCTAAAAATTATTGTTAAAAAAATTGACACAAGAATTCAATAAAAAAATAATAAATTTAAAAATAATAAAATAAAAATTCAAAGAATAATTTGTTTTTTACTTTTAATTTGTTCAATTTTTAATTTATTGCTATTTTAAAAATTTGTTGTTCTTAAAAAAAAAAAAAAAAAACCACCATTATCTGTGCAAATATTTTACAATACATATGGGTTTCTTAATATCTAAATGCCATGAAACAAAACAATCCAAAAACAAAATCACAATATTTAAATGTCATTTATTTTTTTTTAATTTTTAAAAAATAAATGATTTTTTTTTTTTTTTCAATTCATATATTTTTCTTCATATTATGTATAATATTATAATGCAAGCATTTCTTTTCGTCTAAAAATTATAAAATATTTGTATGATTATAATTATAATACTTTTTATGTTATATATCTTTAAACTTAAACAACCCTTATTTCATTTTGAACTTTATTTAATGGAAAGACTTTTTAATTTAAATACAAAATTATAATTATAACAGAACTATTTCATTCTATTTATATTTATTTGATTACTAACGTGACCTGCATGCATTATTAAGTGGTTATAATTACAAGAGCAGTAAATTGCTGCAATGAACATTAAATAATCATCCAACAAACAGTCATTATCCATTAAAATTTATTGTGTTTTTCTACTTTTGACATAAATATTACATGTAAATTTATAGAATTTGTATTGGATGCAGCAGTACGGTTGAAGGGACTATCTTTCATATCTTTAGAGCAATTAAAAAGTCTTCTTTCTGAGCATTTAATCGTCTGCTTGTTCATGTTCTTTTTTTTTTTTTTTTTTTTCGTTAATTCTAAATTAATACCCTTCATTTTCTTTTTCTTTTTTAACTAACCTATACCCATACTCCACCAGCTCAAACTCATTCCGACAGATGGCGTTGTTCTCTTCAACATTCTCCCCCTTTCATCTAAGTACACGCTTATTAATTCGGCACGCTCAAACTAAAGCGAGATAAAAACGCTTAATTATTCCCAGCCAAAACTTTCAAATGCAAATATTATAATTAACGGTGAAAGGACTGAAAGCGCCATGTTTAATTTGGCACGGAAAATTCTTTTCCTGTTTATTTTTCATTCTATTCATCGCTCACCTTCAGACCCTCGAACGTTTTACTTTTTTTTTTTTTTTTTTTTTCTTTCGTTCGTTCCGAATTCTTTTCTCTTTTGTTTTTCCCGCGCGCTTTTAGTAGAAGTATCGTTTGTTCGCACGGAATCCCCAAAAGAAATTGACAAACGCCGAGTTATTGTTTCTTAATGAAAGGCGTTTTGTTTGTTCGAAGCGGATCTGTTCGTGTATAATATTAAAAACCGTTCTTGTTCGTGTTCTGAATTTTTATTTCTCTTCTGAATAAGGTCTCGGGAGGTTTTAATTTTAATTAGCATTACCGTACGTGAATCGCTTCTGGATGCATCTTCTTTACTTCTTTATTTTTTTTATTCTTTTTGCTCCTCATTTTTCTTTTTTTGTTTGTTGTTGCTAAGATAAACCTTACCTTGCATGTGCATTGTACTGTTCTGAATGCAGTACTCGGAAAATGGCGAGAATACTTACGAATTTTGTTTACTTAGAGCTCAAATGGGAATTGTCGTTTCTGCCTTTTTTATTTGTTTTGTTTATGTGATTTCGACGACTGTCGCTATGCCCTGATCTGCACGAATGTTCTATTCTTTGTTTTCGAACACAGGTAACAACCATTTCTGTTATTCTATTTCGATTCCATTCGCGAATAAAAAGAATTCATTTGCTTCTTTCATTTGTATGGTATGAATTTTCTGTTTATTAAAATCTCAAGCGGAAAGATAATTTTCCAAATATAATGAAAAATCGATATTTTTAGCTGCTTTTCAATGTTTGCAAAACCAAATAAAAATTTACTTTATATATCTCTGGAAAATCAGAATACATAAAGTTGTTAATTTAAATTTGTTTTTGTTTGCAGCTTTCATATTTATCATTGCAGTTTTTTAAAAATGGAACATTTTCTTTATGGTAAATGTAAATGCAGTGTTTAACTGACTAAATGCATTTTTTTGTTGAAAAATGGTATAAAATATTTTTTTTTTCAAAATTTTAAAATTTACGAATTAAAATTACTTTCAATTAATCATATTATAAAAGAATTTGATACTGTATTTTCTAAATGCGTTACATGTAATTGTGATAACATAATTATAACCGAGTGAGGATACATAATAGAATCTATGATAACGAAAATGATTAACATTGGAATATGCTTAAGTTGCTTTATGTAAATTTCTTTTGCGTGAATTGAAATATCAAAAATAATTTCTTTTACACGACCAAGACAAATTTTAAGTTTGAAAATGTCCTTAATGGGAATTTTGTAAAAATTCATTATCGTTTCAATTAAAAAAATTATGCATTGTAAATTATCCAAAGTTTCCCTCACTTCTTTTTGGAGTAGACATTTTCTCAGCCGATGGTCTAGCCCAATCACGATGGAACAAGCCATGGTTTTTAGTCCATATTCCACCTTCAACCTGTGAAGGTAGCACAGATATTCGCTAATTTCCTGAAACCCATCATACAAGATACCGAATATCTGCTATCAGATTTGAGCGACAAACTCATTAGTACAAAACACTAATTGCATGTTGTATAACTACCCACAACACTGCTTATCTGCTGTCAAATTTGAGTGATGGGTTATTATTATGTACTTGTCAAAATATATGCATTGCTCTCACCTGGAAATGAAATGCCAGAACCAGAGAAAAAATGCTACACTGCGTATAAATCGTAACAAAATAAAAAAATAAAAAATTGAATTAATAACGAAAGTTAAATTAAATAATAAATTTTTTTAAAATAGTTTTTTATGTGTAATTCTTAGGAACGTTTCCATCATGTTAAAATGAAGTTTAGGTGTAAACATTATCTATTTTAAAATAACAAATGTTCTCTGACAAATTTACTATTAAGAATCAATAATATCCTTTGATTAATTATAGGCTTTTATTACAAGTGGAAAAAAATTTCTAAAATGCATTTGGAACAATAAAAATACGTTTAAAAATTGTGAAACATTGATTAGAATAGAACAAGGATTCTCAGCCTTTTACCCCTTAATGTAGGTAAAGTGGAGACCTTGGACTAATACAATTTATGTCAACAAAACGTAAATCATGATGCAATACATGATATAAATATGATTCATACGTGTACATGTAAGCTTCTTTCATAGCACTTAAAATATCTGTAATACAGAGGAAGATTCATACTATTTATTACGTTTCATGACGCTCGAAAAACTGTTGTTTATCTTGAATAAGTATAATAAACTGTGGTGTGATATTTCTAAGGCAGCACGCATGCTTCTTTGACATTTAATCTATTTTGTTCGTTTTGTTTTTTGTTGCAAAAGTGGAAAATCTCAATTCGCAAAAAGCAACGAGATATTTTTGCAATTTAAACTTTTACACTAGAATTTTCTGACACTTTTTTGAATAAAAGTCAGTGCAGTAAGTGTTTTATTTTTTGGTTCCAAGATAATTTAAATTTCTTAATTAGATTTCTTTTTTTTGTGAGGTAAATATTTATGAGTTTACATTAGAAAGAAAGTATTGCAGATTTTTTATTCCAATTTTATGCCATTAAGATTTGAATTACTTTATATATATATATATATATATATATATATATAACAGATGGGCTGAAATGTTCGTAGGCTGACACACAGATGGCGCTACTAGCATTAAATCCATATGATTTTTAGTTAGCCCTAACCTTCAAAAGACTCGTGTATACCACTTCTCTATGGTTGATTTGTTTGGTGCAAAGTCCGAATAATGTTTATCAAGCCAAGTCTTGCCTTCAATAGTATTTTTTGTTCGCCAAAAAGCAATGCTTTATTAACACGCGAAATTCCTTTTTATCCATTTTTTTCTAACTAATAAAAGTTGCTTCACTAAAAATGCTATAACTCACATACTAATAGTGCAACAGCTGTCAAATTTATACGCGTGTCTTTTGAAGGTTAGGGCTAACTAAAAGCATGTGGATTTAATACTAGTAGCGCCATCTATGTCTTAGCCTACGAACTTTGCAGCCCAACTGTTATATATATATATATATATTGGGTTGGCAACTAAGTGATTGTCGATTTTGTCAATATATGGTCTTAGACATTCTTTTGTTTTGTAAACGTGTACAAAGAACCTATGTAGCCTATGTTGTTTTCTTGTTGTTTGGACATCTGCCTTTAATTTAGTAAAAAAAAAAAATTTTATCAATCAGTTATTTAGTTTCGTTTTATCTCAATTTTAAAATGGCAGGCGCTCATTGCAGACATATTGTATTGCAATATTTCCGAAAAGGCAAGAACGCTTCGTAAGCACACAAGAAGTTATGTGCCATATATGAGAATGAAGCCTTGAAAGAAAGGCATTGTCAAAATTGATTTGCCAAATTTCGTTCTGGTGATTTTTTTACTGCCAACGATCTGACCGTCCAGTTGAAATTATGAGACCTATATCAAGACCATTAAAGAATCAGATCGCTATAGCACAATACTTGCGATTGCAAAGAAGCTCAATGTATCGCATAAATGCATTAAAAAATTAAAACAACTTGGCTGTGTCAAGAAACTCGATTTACGGATCCCTAATTAGTTTAAGGAAATTCATTTGATGCAACACATCAGCATCTGCTATTTGCTTCTGAAACGCAATGAAATACATCCAGTTTTGAAACGACTGATAACTGGCTACGGAAAGCGGATAGTTTATAACAACGTTAATCGGAAAAGATCGTGGGCGATGCACATGGCCGGATTTAGATGAAAAGAGGCCCTAGGCTATTCCACTTATGAGGCCCCTTTTTACCTCCCATTTTTAAGTTTGTAAATTACATGAGAGATAATAAAATACATCATTACTGTGATATATATCAATATGTTGAATGATGTATATCAAATGTTATGTGATTGGTACTAATCTTTAAAAAAATGTGGCATAATAAATAAAAAAAAAGTCGAGAACATTTATTTGGACATTTATTCTGAGCTCCATGTATAGTACTTGTAACGATAACCAATCAAACATAACACATAACATTTACAAAGGAACAAAATTCAAATAATAAAAATCTTTGACTACGAAAATAAAATATGCAATAAAAATTATCATATTTTCTATCAAATTAAATTAAATATATTCAATACATTGAAGAATAAAGCAAATTCAATTGAGATAAATTTATTTCATAATAATTCGCATTTAAAGTTTAAATATGAATTTTATGAATTTTAAGTTTTAAACTAAACCAAAAATGGAACTTTATTCAAAAAAATTCAGATCACAAAAAGAAAATATCAAATTGCATATCATATTAAATTTTATGTTAATAGTTATTTTATTTAATAGTGTAATTCTAATTTTGCTAATAATTTGAATGTAGGCCCCTCTTGATCTTGAGACCCTAGTCTGAAGCCTAGTAGGCCTATAGGAAAATCCGGCCCTGGTGATGCAACATGAACAAGTACAGATGACACCAAAAACTGATATTCACCAAAAAAGATTATGCTGTCAGTTTGGTGGGATTATAAAAGAATTCTGCATTTTGAGCTTTTATCAAGAAACCAAATGATTAATTCAAACGTGTGCGTTCAACAACTCATCAAACTGAGCGAAGCACTTCAAGAAAAGCGGCCAGAATTGGTAAATTGTAAAGCTGTTGTTTCCGAGCATGATAAAGCAAAGCCCCACACATCTTTCGTCCCTCGCCAAAAATTATTGAAGCTAGGTTGTGATGTGTTGTCCCATCCACCATATAGTTCTGACCTTGTGGCTTCAGATTCGGCACCATTTATTATGTTCCATGCAGAAATCCTTAAATGGTAAAATTTTGAAGATCGTGGGTGATGCAAGATGAACCAGTACAGATGACACTAATAGCTGAGATTCACCAAAAAAGATTATGCTATCAGTTTGGTGAGGGTTATAAAGGAATTCCGCATTTTGAACTTTTATCAAGAAATCAAATAATTAATTCAAACTTGTGCGTTCAACAACTCACCAAACTGAGCGAAGCAGTTCAAGAAAAGCGGCCAGAATTAGCAAATTGTAAAGTTGTTGTTTTCCAGCATGATAATTCAAAGCCCCACACATCTTTCGTCACTTGCCGAAAATTATTGAAGCTAGGTTGTGATGTGTTGTCACATCCACCATATAGTTCTGACCTTGCGGCTTCAGATTCGGCACCATTTATTATGTTCCATGCAGAGATCCTTAAATGGTAAAATTTTAAATGGCATTTTTTTGTTCTAATGCAGCTGACAAACACTTAGACAGCTTGGTCTTGGATGCCTTGATGCAAGCGCTGCACAGATGTTACTCACTTTGCATTACCCAGGGGGCGCGTGTAACTTGAAGATAAGCCACGGACGCGGAGTAACAATGCCCCCCGCAACGCTCCGATCCTATTAGGACCGGGACCTACGGTTTAAAGTGGATTCCGAACCACTACAAACATCCATGGCACCGCCGGGGATTCGAACTCGAAACCTGTGGTACCGAGCGCCAGAGCGCTAGCCACTCGGCCATTCAGGCCCATTTTTAAAGACGTTGATGATGTAAAATCACATTTAATTCAGTTTTTTGCTGATAAAAATCAGAAATTTTATGAACATGGAATTATGTCATTGCCTGAAAAATATCAAAGGGTAATCGACAAAAACGGACAATACCTCATTGAATAAAGTTTTATTTTTAAGCAAAAATTTTGAATTTTCCTTCTTATTTAAAATCCGCAATCACTTAATTGCCAACCCAATATATATATATATATATATATATATATATATAATGTTCTGTCGAGCTAGAAAGATATTGAGATAATATCTCCGGTGAGTTTATTTAATTTGCACTGTGTTTATCATTATCTAGCATTGTCTTTGCATTCATCTATGCTTGTATCTAAATTGCGTTTCTTTTCTTTATTTTTGTCATGTTATTTGTTTTAATTTTTATATTCCTGCTTTGCCATCAGAAATAAAATTAACGTACGCATTCTGTTAACACTAAAGCATAACAGTTGATGAAATAATAATTCAGTAAAACAATTTTCACTCATATTTAAAATGCACATTCACACGCGAGGAATTTTAAGATATATAAATTAAACAAAGATTTGATGAAGTATTAAAATTTTTTTCGATAAAAGCAATTAAATGCCTAGCAATTTTGAAGATTCATGCCTATACTTGCAGCAAATGCTGTGGTGATTAATTGCACTTTGATTTCATTCATGTACATATTTGCACGATATGAACGGTTCTTAAAATATTTCAATATATTTTTAAAAAGGAGACAGGAAATTTTTAAGAAAATTCGCATTCTACTTTACGATTCTCATTTACAACACAGTTCCACGACAAACCAAAGAATGGAAGAGTGCAGATTTTATGAATATTACCGATGGTCCACGACGTGAGGCTGTAATCAATTAGTGTTGGATCACCATTGTCTAAACAGTATTTCTATCAAATTGGCAATAGTACAGTTTAGGCCTGATATGCATGTGGTCTTGACTCAGTGTTCTTCCATGGTAGAAAACTGAATTATTTCTTTAAATAATAATCTGAAATGGTAGTCGTTATATTTATTTAAAATTGAAAAGACAGCACTGCACAACTGCAATACATAAATCACAAAACAAAACACACGGTAAATATTTATAAAATCAACTTAAAGCAAGTTCGTTTAAGGGTTGTCATTGCCTGGCTGTTATGGCTGGAACTAGACTGTTCACTTCCTTTTTTTCCCTTGGTGCCGGTCCAATTATCCCAAAGTGTGGACAAAATGACCGTAGAGTGATAAACCAAACAGATCCTTGATTCCAAGGTCTAACGGGAGGAAAAATAAATGTGCTAAGTCCAAAGTCCAACACGTGCTTGAAAGGAAGATCTAGCACCCTTGAAATCTTTCAGTCCGTTATATGGTTTGTTGTGGGAATGCATGCTGGAATCCTTACTGTAATATCCGACCGTACTGGTGCACCTTATGGCAGGTATGGGCAAACGTTTTCGGTCGCGGGCCAAAAAATCGAAAAAAAAAAAAAAAAGTTTGGCTGGCCAAGATAAATTTTTCTAAAATTTTAAAAACAATATACAAATATTACAATTTGTATATTGTTAATGAGATGAATATATATGTTAATGAGATGAATGAAATTGTGATTTCATTTTTAAAAGTTCCTTATAGTGAGGTTCGAAGTGAAATGTACTGATTCTAAGGAACGAGGTTAAATGCTCATCTGTCAGTCTACTTCTGAAATAATTCTTTCTAAGGTTCATAGTTGAAAAAAGACTTGTTCACATATAAAAGATGAAGCAAACATAGCACTGATTTTCTGCCCGTGAGATATTAAATTTGGGAAACTTATTTTCGATAATGATTTGTAAAACTCTAACTTTGACATATTTAGAAACAACTACTATATATTTCTTTTAATTTTCCTCGGGCCGGCAAATTAAAATTCTCTCCGCGGGCCGGATAGCACCTTCCAGTGGGCCGGAATTGGCCCATCCCTGCCTTATGGCAAAATAGAACGAATTATATTACCTATAGGTATTGTTATGGGGCACATCATGCTGATTCACGATGGCTTTGTACTTTAGGACAATGATCTCGCTATTTTTTATTGCAATTGTCGTTATTCACTATTTTAATTAATATGTACTTGTTATTTTTGTTATGTTCTGTTACAACTTTTGTATTCTTACCTTTCAAATGGAAATGGAAAAATAATTTAATTAATAAAACAAACTTATATAAAAAACAAATGCTAATAGATTTAGTTACAACGAAGGGGAAAAAAATGAAGATAATGAATTGAATTTCTCTTCCTCCTACATTATAGACTTCCCGAAATGTTTTTAAGGATCCACAGTTTGAAATTCCTGAAATAAAAAGGAAAAAAAGAATGAAAATTTATTACCATGCGAATTTATTCTTCTAATATCTGTTATTTCTTTGAGCCGTTGCCCTGTGGTAAAGTGCGCAGCTACTATGTAGGAAGAACTCATGCTATAATCCATTAGTGATATCTGTTGCAGTCATCGCCTTCATAAAGGAAGTAGCATTTTTTTTCCTTACTGAAAGAGTTTTGGCATTCCGTTCCCATTAGAAGAATATATATTTTTTAACAAGTACGTAATAACAACCTATCACTTAAATTCGACAGCAAACAAGCAGTGTTGTGAGTACACATACAGTTAGTTAGATTTTACATGCAGTTACTGTTTTGTACTAATGAGAACAACCTGTTACTCAAATCTGACAGCAGATATTCAGTGTCATGTAGAATGAAACTCGTGAAATTATCAATTGTCTGTGCGACTTTCACAGATCTTAACAATTACAAATGGAATACGTATTGCGGCATGAGTTGTTGCATCCATGAGCTGAGAAAATGTCTACTTCAATGAGAAGTGAGGGAAACTGACTCCCTCCCAAACCTTGACGGATTTTTTTAAATTAAGATTTTTGGAGAAGATACGAGTCGACAAAGAATGCTGTTTTCTGTTTTCCTTGAAGTAACTGAATAGACTGGAGTTCAGGCCTGTTTTTCAAAGTGGACCCCTTGTGATTTCATTTATCACAGTGATAATTAATAATTATCATGTGATAATTAAGGTCTGCGGCAGAGCAGACAATTAGATTCGACAAAGACTCGAGAACTCTGAAAATCTCCGACCTTGGAGTGAACTGCACTTGTGATTTAATCGTGCGTGATCAAATTTTATTTTTTATTTTGCATTTCTTTTGTATAATAACCCAGAGTTCTGTATTTATAATATCTAATATATAAAATTCTCGTGCCACAGTGTTTGTTGCCAAACTCTCCAGAAACGGCTCGACCGATTCTTAGAAAATTTTTGTGCATATTTGGTAGGTCTGCGAATCGGTCGTAATCTATTTTTTAAACCTGAAAGGGTGGCCCACCCCTAAATCTTTTTTAAAATTTCTTTTTGGCAAACCAATTAGTGGCAACAATGAAATCGTTTAAAATCTACCATTGAGGAAGGCGTCTTGCAACCCTGAATTTTCCATTTCTTTAGGTTGCACACTGCATTTAGAGGAAAAGCTTCATTTTCCGAACAATATAATGACTATTTTATTGCTATTTTCATAATTAATTGGAATTCTTATTTGCACTAATTTCATCGTTGGAGTAAAAGTTTGTTTCCACCACAGAAGAAAGATATACCACAATAAAAAAGGATGGCGCCGTGTCTTGCCTGTACTCATAACCGTAAAATTCTCATGTTCTGAATATTATTGTTTTATGTACAACTTTAAATTTTGTGAAAATTATATTGTATGAAGTTTATATTATTTCTATGAGAATTAAATCAAATGTATGTAAGTATTATCTGATTTGATTATCAATATTTTTTTTTATTTTCTAAGTGTGAATTTGAATGGAATAAATATATTGAATGAAAAGTTGTGAATCAAAACATTGAACTTTTCCTTAAAGTTTATCAACATGTGTTGTATTTGATTAAGAATTCTAAAAATGAAATGTGATCTACAAGATAATATAATATAGACAATATAATTTTAAAAGATAGATGAATTTTTTGATTTTTGAAAAGTGTGAAAAATGAAGTGAACTCTGCAATTATTTGATATAATGATAACATTAAAATTTTATAAAAGGTATTAGAATGGTTGCAAGTTGAAAATCAAACATTTTATTTTAAAAACTTTTGTTATTTGAAAAACAAAGAATTTGAGTTATAAATTTGAGTGATTTGAATATTGTCGAAGAAAAATTGATAAAATGGTACTTTTAAGTTGGAAGTTATTTAAAGAAAACAAAACAAATAAATAAGTGTTTATATTAATAAAGGAGAATTTAAAGCTCAATAACATTTTTATGTATGTACATTTGTTTTGATTTATATTTAAAAGTTGGTTTTTAATTATTTCAATTTGAATTTTTATGCATTTTGTATTCATTCATACTCAAAATATTTCTGTTCTAAAATGCTTTGAAACTTCATGTAAAAGTTTTCTTTAAATGTATGAAAGGAATAGAACATGGAAATTAACCTAAATTCATAAATTATTTTTATTTTAGTTTTAAACTAAGAATTTTTAAATTTGTAAAAAAAAAGCTTGTGTCAACAAACTTTAAGCATACAAAAATGTAAAATAATTGAGATATAAATTTGAAAACAGTATATTACCTACATAAGGATATTCCCAGCATAAAAAAATACTTGCAAAGGAAAACTATTCATGTTTTATTTATTTTTAATTATAAAATTTTTGCAACAATATCACATTGTTGCAATGTTTATCCATATTTTAAAGAATAAATTGTATAGTTAAAGTTGATATTCTTATGTGAAATTCAAAGGTTTTGAATATTTTAATCAAAACACTTGCAAAAGGCTAAATATTTTAAATTCAGGTCATTTCATATTAAAAAGCCTTTGCAAATAGCAGGAAGTTGTAAAAAAGTTTGTCGAGCAAATTTTAACTTTTTCAAAACAAAGCTAAAAATATTTAATTTCAAAACTATATTTTTTAATAAAATGAACTTTAAAATGTCATTTTAATATATTTACAACATTTAAGTAATATATCTAATTAAAAGTTGTTTTTAGCTTTTTCTCAGAATGAATTTTTATGCTTTTTGTTTTCATGTGAAACACCATAACACAAGTAATTTTGATCCAAATGCTACAAAACTTTGTATTTATGTTTTTCATAAATATTTACAGGGAATAGACTCTAAATTTATAGCTACATAAATATTTTTATTTCAATTGTTAATTCAAAATTTTGGAAGAATTTTCTTAAAAAAAGCACAAAATAAATAATATAATTATTCACTGTAAAATGTTAGTACAAACAAATACAAACTTAGAAATTTAAAAATATTGAAATTTTGTAACAGTATCAATTTCCATTTTTTACCCTTATTTTAGCTTATAAAAATTTTTAAAAAATAATAAAATTTTTTTATGTGAAATCATTAGTTTTTAGATACATTCAAAAAAAATGTGTACAAAGATAAAAATTTCAAAAATTCCTTCGAAGGTGTTCGTGTACCTTAAACGATCGTTTGCATTTGTATTTTATTGTGAATTTTTTTTTAAGTCTTTTCTTATTATATCCCGATTTTATTTGTATTGTATTTTTTTCAATTATCATTTTCAGTAAACGACCACCAAAAAAATCTAACCTCAGAATCTTTTATTTTAAACGAAAGACAGACTAACAAGAAATATTGTTCTAAAAAGAAAATCAACATTATCTAATTCATTAAATTTTAAACAAAAACTTAATTTGATCTTTTCATCATTCTTTACCAATTATAATTAATAATTGAAAAACTATTATTATAATGCACTAATGTATTCAAATGCTCCGAAAAAAATTCCATCTGTGACAACAGGGGAAAGCCAGGCTATTCAAAAATAGCTTGTTCCTATCGCAAGTTCAAATATGAAGCCCACCAATAATTGAATGAAATTAAATTCAATTTTTTAAATTCTGAAAAAACTAAAAAAATTTAATGCAGACACAACTTTATTAAGAAAAATACTTAAAACTGCTATAAGATGAAACGAAATATTTATTAATTCTTGTAGTTATTTTCTTAAAAAGATTTAGTAACATAAAATTAATTTCAATTAAATAAAGCATGATTTAAAACAAAACAAAACTACTTAAGAAAATTTAATCGGAAGTCATATAAAAACTGTAAGTAAGTAAAAAAAAAGAAAAATAATTCTAATTCAAAGGGGAAAAAAACTATTATAATTAATTAAATAAAAACTATTATTCACTAATGTATTTCTAATGAAAAAAAATAGAATTAAAGTCATTCAAAAATAGCTTGTTATACAAATTTATTGAATTTTAATTAATTAATTCATTTAAATAAAAAAACTAACTTTTATTTTAAAAGCTAATGCAATATATTTAAATAATGCAATTAGCTGCAAAGTGAAATCAAAAGCTCAAGTTAAAAATAAAATTCTCGAAAATTTACTCAACAAAAGATTTGGTCGCGAATGTTAGATAGAAAAACTTCGATTGAGAGAGAAGAGAAATAAAATGGAATGTCTTTTAATACAAATAATACGCAAAAAAAAAAAAATTATACTTTAAAACAAATACAGAAACTTTCAAAGAAAGATGAACAAAAGATTTCCAGTAAAAATTGTTGGAGTGGAATTAATACAAAATGAAACTTGCTTTAATTTTTTTAAAAATATTTTAATCAATTTATATAAAGAATGATAAAAAGAAAAAACTCAGAAACTGTCGAAAAAGTTAAAAAAGGAATCTGCAAAAATGAAGGAAAAAAAAAAAAAAACTTCTTTGAAAAACCAAGATTTAAAAATAACAGAAAAATACAAATTCCTGGAAAAAAAAAAATAAAAAAATTCTGTTCAAAAGTTAAAAAAAAAAAAAGATTTTAGAAAAACGTGTGATGTTAAGATGAAATAATAATATCTGTAAAGAAAAGAGAAAGTTGTTGCATAAATTAAAATCTATAAAAATTAAATATTATAAAAAACAATATTTTTAGTGAACTTAAATTAATTTTTTAAAATAATATTTAACAAAATATGATTAATACATCGAATCAATTTTATTTTTGCAATAACATCGTAGCCTTTTTGCCAATTTTTGTTTGAAATATTGGTAATCGAGAATCCACCTTTCTGAAAGCAGTAACTGCAACGTATGCCATCATCTGTGAATCTAATTCACATCGATTCGTCATCTAACTTGAGGGTTATTGCCATTTTACTGCGCGTTTGGGCTTTGTTACATATTTATAAATTAAAAAAAAATTTTCTGTTATTTAACGAATTATACCTAAAGAAAGATCGTTGAAAATTACTGGTAATGCTGATTGCATTTATTGGTTGCTAAGCTGATTTGTGAAAGTTGACGTCACGTTGCCAAGGGAAATGCATCCTTAATATTTTTACCCCTCTAGATTCAAGATTCTTAACTATGGTCTATGAAGTCTTACAGAGTCAGTGATGTCTGATGCGGTTATCTTTTTTAAAAGATCTTCCAATTAAGTCATTCTTTTGTTATCGTTTCTTATCCCACTTGGTAGTCAGAAATTGCTGAAAATTGATTGCATCTTTTTGGTTGCTAAGCTGATTAGTCAAAGTTGACGTCGCGTTAGCGTCGCTTTGACAATAGAAATGCATTTGCTTATAAATTGTTTACCTCTAGATTAAAAATTCTTAACTATGGTCTATGAAATCTTACGGAGTCGGTGATTCCTGATTCGAAAGAATTCGTTTCATAATCTTTATTTTAAAGGCCGTCTAATTAAGTCATTCCGTTGTTGTTATTTCTTATCCCACTTGGTAGACAGCAACATCTAGACCAAGTTCAAGAACCCTTCTGGTCTCATGGAAGGAGGGAAAGGGAGCAGTTTTTGTTGTGATGGAGCACCCGTAGGTAGAAGTCTGACTTGGTTCCGAATCGCTGAAGAAGGAAGACAGTGCCAACTGGGAGGGGGCTTTGTAAGAGGAACTACCCCGCATTTGCGTATAGTATGGAAAAAATCCCACCAGGTAGTTCGAATAATGAGACAAGATGCTGAACATCACAAACGCATCGAGTCTCCTCGTTTTTTTGAAACAGCGTTTACAACAAAACCACCAGTGCATTGAACCTCAGTCCTCATGCTCACCAGCGGCGCGAGTTTCTACTGAGCCACGAGTCATGCATTAAGTCATTCTAATTAATTGCATGTAATAAATTATAGTAGTGTTAATTACGTTTGTGATCACACATACACATAATAGTATTGTTCGTGATCAATAAATATTTAAAAATTTAATAGCTATTTTAAATAAAACGAAATTTATTTAGTAGTTTGCGTAAGATAAAACTTTATTATTTTAACTTTTTTAATACATATAATTGCTCCGATTAGTATAAAACTTCGAAAACTGGTCGATTTCAGCAAAGTTGAGCATCGGAAGAGAATTCTGATACTCAATACTCGCATGCCTGCTTTATGTCATTTACTAAAGTTAATAAAACCAGGACATATTTGATAGTGCTTTGTTTTCCAATGCGATGCATTATAGCATATCTACGTTACCAAACATAGCATTCATATTTTATCACCGTAGTTTGGAGCATAAAGCCTAAAGTGTGGTATATGCTGATATTCTATACTTCAGAATCCTGCGAATTTATCTCTATATCTTCAAGCCGAATGAAAAGATTTTCACCCACATGATTTATCTAGCTGATTTCTAGCAAAGACACGAAAGTTTACTGTTAAACGTCAATTTTCGGATTTCGAACCAAACTTTTTCAGTTCGAAAAACCAGACGCTTTTTTTTTTGAACAACTTGAACCTTTGTTTCACAAGAGTCTTTCCATGGCAATCACATTAGTTTCGAGGGTGCTTTTCTGAGGAGTAACTTCACGTATTTGCATAAGGAAAGAAAACCATAAGAAACTTCCCACCAGACAACCCGACAATCGATGCGAGCCACTTTAAAAAAACTTTGTTGCAATCTCCATCGAGTCTCTTCGTTTCTGAAAGAGTGACTGCAAGGGACGCCTGATTTGAATCTGAGTCCTCCTGCTTGTTGTCTGCACCACTTGTTGCTCAGTAGCAACGTGTGCCTTTAGTGAGCATTAGGGCGGAAGTTCCCTCCGCTGGTGGCATTGTTGTAGAGACTTGTTTCAAAAAACGAAGAGAATAAGACGGGGTTTGTGGTGTTCAGCATCTTGCCTTGTTAGACGGACTACCGAGTGGGAGTTTTACGGGTTTTTCTCTCATACGATAAGTAAATGCGGGTAGTTCTTCCCTAAAAGTTCTCACTGAAGGCACTGCCTTCCTTCTTCAGCTGCACGACTCGGAGCCAAGTAAGACTTCTACCTATGGTTGTTCCATCCCAACAGAAGTGCCGATTTCCCTCCATCCATGAGTAGATGTCTCATGTGGTGTCCGTCCTGCGCTTCTGGACACTGAGGATTAGTCACAACAACAACATGCTATCTGCACATGTTACTACGAATGCGCTGCTTACCAGGCTGATACTATATAACGAATTAGAAATCGTGAATAAAATATTCTTTTGATTCGAATGCTTACCTTTCTAATTAGAGAGGGAGAAAATGTCCTTGAAATCTCATATTTAATTCATTAAGGCATTTGGTATTGAATATGCTCTTGTGTGCATTTCAAACTTAACAACACCTCTAAAATCCAACCCGCGTCTTCCTTAACTACGATTGACACGAATGCGTGCAACAATTAGGGGATGTTCAGCCGAGTTCCTCTGACTGAACCGGAAGCACACACCTACCCCCCTTCCCCCCAACAATCCGATCAATGGAAGTGCCCTGAATACGCCTTGAGTGGCTGCTCGATCCAATTAATTAATGCCTAATGCCTTCATTAGCGGGATGTCGAATCTTCGTCCACTCTTTAGAGGGTATTTAATTTAGTTCCTCGACACTGACGGTGCTCATCGGAACTCGATTCATTCGAAACAATTTGGAGTATTTTTAGCACTATTGATCTGGTCCCGAGAATATGAATAAGGTCAAGAATGCAGTGCTCGGTAAATAAAATGTCGTTACGAAATGCAATTAAGATTGGATACAAACTAACTCAGAGAGTTGACTGCTTTAGTATTTAAGGAGTTTTATATTCACTGAAAATATTTGTTAAGCACTTCAATAATAATAAAATAACTTGATTTTCATTCAAGATATTGTTACAACGTATATTTCGCATATTGTTTATATTGATGAGGCCTAAATGATGAACTGATTTGTTTATGATGACTAGATTTCCGTTTTTAAACATTCTGATACATAAAAATTCAAAAACAATTGTTATACACGTTGTTTCATATAATATAAAAATCATAACCAAAATAAACATCCACATTACTTTCTTTCAAAAACATCTAAATATGCTAAATATCCTCTACCCTACATTTAAAATCTTTTGTAATGTCACTTTTTGATTCCAAAACAATTCTTATACCCATTGCTTCATTTACTATCAAACCATAACAAAATAAATATCCACAATACTTTCTTTCAAAAAAACATCGAAACATTCTCTACCTTGTGTTGGAATAATTCTTTTGTAATGTAATTTTTGATTTGAATCTAAATAGTTTTTGTTTTCTAATCCTGAATTCTAATGTATTATAAAAAATGTATAAATTTTTCCTTTTATAATTGCAATTTAATTCGTTTTTTAAACTGGTGAATTTTATTCTTTATTCAACGGATTTTTAATTTAATTGAATGCTTGTTATAAATGGGTATTCCAGTGAGTTTTTAACCGTCGAATGATTAACTTTACTATAGTACATGCTATTCTTATATAAATTGCTTCAACTAATATCAAACTATATTAGAGCTTCTTATAATAAACATGTAAATATCCTCTACCATCGAATGATTCAATTCACGATACATCATAATTCGAAAAAGTACTTATATGCATTGCTTCAACTAATACCAAACCATATCAGAGCTTCTTATAATAAACATGTAAATATCCTCTACCATCATGATTAACTTCGATACATTATAATTCAAAGAAAATTCTTATATACCTTGCTTCAACTAATATCAAATCATATTAGAGCCTCTTATAATAAACATAGAAACATAAATACCCTCTCATATCAGACTTTTCATGTATAGTAACTATTGTTTTAACAACTATTGTTTTATAACTATTGTTTTACCACTTTCAGTAATTAACCAGAAGAATATTGAGTATCATTCGTTTGGGATAGTGAAGCACATTTCAAAATTAGATTCAAGATGCTTATACTGATTGCTTATCAAATAAATACATTAATTCGTAATTTTTTTTCTTAAATATGACGTGTATGTAAGATGATTACAAAAATAGAGTAATGGTAATCGTTTATATGATACAATCTATTCATATGCATATGATGGGCAACCCATCACAAAAATGACATACCCAGTTTTAATAGCGATGCTGGTTCCTCACGTAAATCTGCTAGTTTGAGGTTTTCGGTTAAAAAACACATTTTGGGTGAGGAAAAAGATTTAAAATTAAGAGTTAATAATACCGTAAGGGCAAACAAAAATATCATTTGTTTTCACGAAAACATATAAAGGTGCAAAATTACAAAAAACGTTTGTGCTCCGGGGAAACCAGGAATATTCAGGAAGAGCATTCCGGAAATTATGGAAATTCTCATTTCTTGAAGCACTTTCATCAGACATCTATAAAAAAGCGTAAATCAAGAGTCGCTTAGTGAATTGATTGTTTTTGTACAAGCGAGCATGTGACAGAATGAAATTCAGACAAAGTTGCTTCGAAGGTCACGGAAGGAGGGGAGACTATTTTTCGCAGAGTACTTATGGAGCGTGGGAGGGAAACTTTCTGTCAATAGTTGGTGTGATTTATTTATTAATGAGTAGTGTTCAGACAAAGACTTACTCTATCCCAATCGACAATATAGATTTCTTGGTGTGTTCTTGCTTTTCGCTGAAGTAATGCAAGTTTGAGCATAACCAGTCTAATCGTTAAAACTTTGTCTATGAATTAGAGTTAACAAAAAGGGTTTCTATGGAGAGATTCATTTTGTGTAAAATGTCATAAATTTTATCAATTCCTTGATGTTAGTTATAAAATTACTAAATTAGAAAAACTGGTTGAGAAGTGTAAAGAGTTGGAGTAGGGAAATACTGTGTTATGATTACATTCCTTTAAATTTACAATTAATTTAAAATTCATATTTAATTTGTGTAGCATCTGTATGGGCCACCAACTGTATTAGATTTAAAGTTTTCCGGGAATTTCTTCAGGTCTCACATTTCTTCAAGCCTGGTTATATTTAATGATTGTTCCGATAAGAAAGAATTCTAATTCAGTTTATTCTCTGATAGAATATTCTGGGATTAAATCTACTAATATTCTGTATTAGAAATGCAACGTAGATCTACTTTCTCGTGGTGTACTCTGGGCAACGTCTGATAAGGCATAATGATTTAAAAACACGGCCTTCGATATGGATGTCAGTATGAGCTGATATTTTTGCCTTCCCATTTTTACACTATCATTGGTCACATTTCATTGGTATCAAATTTTTATGTCACGCATATTGACATTGTTCTTACATATCAATAATGTCGTGTATATTGACATTGTTGACATTGTATGTTGTATATTATGTATATTGACATTATTGACATGCATATTGACATTGACGTTGTGACAATGATTGCAATATTTTCCTCAAGATTGCTGCAATAAAGAATACAAAGTAATCTAAGCAAATGTAAATAATTACAATTATTCTATCGCATAATAGGTTTATTAATTTATCTTGTATAGAATGCTTTACCAAATAAATTGTAATAATATGTAGACGATACCCACAAAGATACTCATACAAAAACCATTGATAATTACAGTAATAATGAAAATTAACATTTATTATGATAAATACATTACATTTCCACACAACTGCGAGCATTTCTATAAATTAAACGATTATTTTAAACAGACTCAAAATATATGATTATTTCTGGAGTGTTAAGAGTTTTCTTTCTTCCGATGTATTTTCTGCTGCTTTATTGCGTTGGGATCTTCTTAAAAGAAACCCGGCGTATCGGAAGAGACTCTGAACTTGATTAAAGTTACAGCTAGCTGAACATTAACACGGTTGTTGCCCATCTACTCTCCGAAATGAAGTTCTTTCTCGATTTCGTTTACCTGAAAACCGAATTTCGCTAACTTCCGTATATTTCAAGATCGTCCCTGAGAGAGGAAGAAATGGAACACACAAGAAGAAAATGCAGTACCCTTTAGATGATTTTGATCTCGATTTCCCCCTTTTTCCTACCCACCCCATCCCCACCCCCTCACTCCTTTCCTCTCTACTCATTCTGTCCTCCATCTTTTTTTTTTTTTTTTTTTTTTTTTTTTTTTTTGTCTCCACTTAGCGCCACAGCATTTCATAGAGACAGTAAAAAAAAAAAAAAAAAAAAAAAAAAAAAAAAAAAAAAAAGGAAGAGATGCTATGAGAGGAAGAGGGGAAAAAAAAACAGGAACGCCAAAAATGAACGGGGAAAAAAAAAAGGAACCGAATAAACAAAATAAACGGATACGAAATAAAAGTAAAGAACGAGTGGAATGCTAGTGGAAGAAAAATATCGATGAAGATTCCGATTACGATACCGAACCATTGAACAAGTTCGGAAAACGCCGGCCTTCTCCTTCAAGAACGTGGACAATGATCTTCGATTACATCGAAATGGCATCGATTAAGAGTTTAGGCGAAGTAACGTTCCAGACCATTCTTGGAAATGGGCTGCCTCTTCTAGAGGGGAAAAAAAACCAGGAAAAAAAAGAACTAAACGGGAAAGAAGAAAATGGGGCAAAAGTGGAAAGTTTCGTTGTTTATGGGTCTGATTTTGACGCCGAGCTCTGGAGATGAGAAACGTTGAAAATTCTTCTGGAATTATTCTTCTTTTTACGAAGGAAAGAGGTGCTTTATCTTGTTGCCACACACCGTCAATAAATTTTTAAAGGTATGTTTGAGAGACGCTTCAGATGTAAAACGAGGGGGCCGGGCCCGCTGTCAGAATTGAGCTATGAGATAAGAGTTATTCAGCTTTATGTCTTTTCGAAAAGAGCAGTTGTTGAAGTTTCTTTTTTTTTTTTATCGAAAATAATAAGATAAAATGTTTAATCAATGCATTTTGTTTAAAATATTACAATGTTATACATTTCATTTAGTTAAACAACAATATTTTGAATAAGTATCATAATGTTTTTCAACAAAATGTGGAAGAAGAAATGTGCAGTTAGCGTTTAGGTTGCGAAATCAACTAATTTGTTGAAGGAAAATATTTTGAAATGCCGGTATCAAGTATCTATTTTAACAGGAAATCACACGATTTTTGTATCAGTAAAAAAATTTATGCAATAATCCAAGGATGGTAAAGCATTCTATCAATACTTCATGCCAGTATAACATTTTAATCTCTACTATTTAACGAGTATGCAGATCAGGCTGGAGAAATGACTTCTTAACCTTTATAAAAAATATTTTTCTCTGGGAACTGTTACTCTACTTTTTGTCTATACTCCAACCAATTAAACCAATTAAATTGGACCATTATAGAACTCCATGGTGGCTGGGACAACATATGAAAGCCTCCCGCTTCGACACTCTGGCTGGTTAGAAGGAAATTTTTTTTTTAATAATACTTCACGTCAGTATAACATTTTAGTTTCCACTATTTAATGAATATGAAGATCAGACTCATAAAAAACACAGATTTTTTTATCTTTATTAAATATTTTTCTCTAGGAACCACTACTCAACTTTTGTCCATAAAACTCGTGGTGTCTTTGACAGCATGTGTAAGCTTTTCGCTTCGATAGTCAAGCTAGTTAGAAGGAAATTTTTGGTTTTTTTAATAATATTTCCTGCCAGTATAACATTTTAATTTCTACTATTTTACAAATTGGGAGATAAAACTGACAAAATCCCAGATTTTTTTACCTTTATTAAATATTTTTCTCTAGTAACTACTGCTCAACTTTTTCGATATTCCATCGAATTAAATTGTATCATTATAGAAATTGCGGTTTAGTAGTCAGGGTGATTAGAAGAAATTTTTTTGTATTTTAATACTTCATGCCAGTTTTAACAATACTTCATACCATTTTAACATTTTAATCTCCACTATTTAACGAGTACCAGATTAAAAAAAAAAAAAAACACAGATTTTTTTACCTTTATTAAATAATACTCAATTTTTGCCCCTACTCCAACCAATTACACTCATGTCCATAAATTAAGGATAATGAAGTTCAGGAAAAGAAAGAGAGACAGAAGCAAAACAAATTTGACTTATTTGTAAAGTCTATTTATTAAACAAAAGGTAAAGAGCAAAAAAGATGCTATATGTTTGACCTAATTAATAAAAATTGCGATTTTTACTCCCTGGAGCAAATTTCAAAAAAGAACCTATTTACAAAAAACAGTATAACATGGTTAGTGTGATGGTTAATATGGAGTATGTCTCCCGGACGATGCAATACAGGCCTTACAACGCCTAGGCATGCTGAGTATCAAATTATCAATCTGATCTTGGGGAATATTACACCACTCATCAAGCAATGCCCTCGAAGTTCCGGTTGACAGGTGGGAGGGGGTTGACGGGCTGCAATTCGTCGGCCAAGCATATCCCACACATGCTCTATTGGATTCAAGTCCGGGGTGTATGCTGGCCAATCCATACGGGTGATATCCTCCAATTGAAGGCATTCGTCCACAATGTTTGCACGGTGAGGATGGGCGTTGTCATCCATAAACAGAAATACAGCACCCATGGCGCCCCGAAACAAACGTACATGTTATTCCAGAATGACATCCCGATAAATGTGGCCTGTCAACGTTACACTCTGAACATGCAGGTCAGTTCTGGAACCAAGAATAATTCCTCCCCAAACGAGCCATCCTGCACCACCGTAACGGTGTCGTTCAATGGTGTTCTCTTGGTCGTAACGTATGGTGGCCTCTCTATATGAAAGTCCGGCGAGAATCAGACTGCAAACTAAACCTGGACTCGTCGGAAAACATCACACCAGACCACTGTTGCGGTGTCCACAATGCATGCTCTCTACCCAGGTTAATCACAGGTGACAGTGAGTTGCGGTAAGTGGAACACATCTTACAGGCCTACGAGCATACAGACCAATGTGCCCTAAGCGTCTGTACACGGTCTGCCTTGAAACTGTCGTACCGGTAGCTGAAGAGAGCTGACGAGACAGGGTCTGATGCTGTGCTCCGTCTGTTTCTTTTAGCAGTAACTGCTAAATACCGGTCCTCATTCGGCGTTGTAACTCGGGGGCGACCTGTGCTGTAACATCTACTCACATCACCATCATCTTGGAATCGTTGCCAAAGCCTGGAGATGACACTCTGGGCGATTCCATGTTCCTCGGATACTTCCAGCTGGGTACGTCCACATTCCAGTCGTCCGATAATTCTTCCACGTAAAAATCATCCAAATGCTTCCTTTGTGCCATAACTATGCGGTTATTGCACTGAAAGGCTTTTAAAGCGCTTGTGAACAATTTTACTTCTTTGCCACCATTCCTTATATACCCCTCTCTTACACTCTCGTCATTGTGACGTACTATCCTCACCATCTGGTGGTTTCCTGTAATTTGCATATTCTTCTTCAAGATGTGTGTGATAATTCTACAGGTGAAATTTTTATTTTTAGAGTTCAATTTCTGTGTGATTCTGAATTATCCTTAATTTATGGACATGAGTGTAAATTGAACCATAATAGAACTCGATGGTAAGCCTCTCTGTTCTGTTCTTAAATATTTTTTCTCTTGGAACTACTACTGAACTTTTGTCCATGAACTCCAACCAATCAAATTGCATCATTATAGAACTCGATAGTAATTGTGACAACATATGTAAGCTTCTCGTTTCGATAGTCAGGCTGGTTAGAACGAAATATTTGGTCTTTTAATAATATTGCATGCCAGTATAACATTTTAGTCTCAGTATTTAACAAGTAGAGATTAATGAATTATTTTTCTCTAGGAATTATTCCCCCTAACTTTTGTCCATACTTCAACCAATTAAATTGAACCATAATAGAACTTGATGATGATTGTGGCAGCATATGTAATCCTCTCGCTCCTAAAGTCAGGCAGTTAGAAGGAATTTTTTTCAATATAATTGGACTCTCAATAACCTCTCAAACTCATCCTAAATGATAGTTTCTTCTCTTCATTATCCATAGTATACAAGTGTACGAAGTTTTTGGTCGTCCTTCAAGT
This sequence comes from Caerostris extrusa, assembly GCA_021605095.1. Classification (NCBI taxonomy): domain Eukaryota; kingdom Metazoa; phylum Arthropoda; class Arachnida; order Araneae; family Araneidae; genus Caerostris; species Caerostris extrusa. The sequence goes on along the minus strand of BPLR01020284.1, from coordinate 137,347 downwards.
GGGTCAACTTCGAGGGATGTGCGACCACATTTAAATTCAGCTGCCCACTTTTTAACGCTTGACATGGAAGGAGCAGAGTCCCCGTAAATTTGTCAACTTCGAATGAATTTCCTTAGGGATTAATCCATCCAAAACGAAGAATTTCATGACTGCCCGATATTCGAGTTTATCCATTTCAACGAAAAACACGCAAGACGTCTAATGCAAAATTTCGTGCAAACAAACTAAGTGAAAGAACAAGTTGCAACTTGTCATACGAACTAATAACATGTGGACCCAGGCAGGAAACATAAATTTTTGCTGATTGGAAAGCTATGTCTGCGTCAGACAGACCGAGAAATTTTCACCTCACCCTCCTACATAAATGGGAACAAAGTTCACCGTGTACGACAACAACAATATTTTGTAGGTTGCATCTGTAAAATCTTTACACTGCAAATCATAAACTACATACAAATAAATATAGCTTTGAGGTCACTCTGATGACTTAAAATGTCCTATGCTTCCTAATCTTCTACATCTTTAGCGACCTGATAGGCAACTGGCTAGTGCTCCGACAATTGGTACAACAGGCTTCAGGCTCGAATCCTGGCGATGGCAGGAATGTTTGTGAGGGATTTGGAATCTACGTTAAACTGTAGGTACCAGTCTAATTAGCTCATTAGAGACCATAGACCAGTAAAACAAACCAAACCTACTTCTCTAGTCGTACTCCAAAATTCTTCCGAGGGCAATGGTCAGTGAGCTGTTAGTGTTGATTCGGAAGTGAAACAAAAACCCCACCGATATATACCTAAAAAAATCTCATAAATAGAAGAGGATTTTAGCGGTTCAATCCACCAATCGTTTATTTAGTATCGTTTAAAATTTATTTTGCTCCCATTCTTGTTGGTAGATAATTAATCGGAATTATGTTCAGAAAACAAATGAAATTAATAAATGAAAAACCACCAAATTAAAATTTAATTTTACTTCAAGGATAATCATTCGTACTCGATTGTAATTTATATAATTATGTTATAATTCGTTTCCATTTCTGAATTTCTCTAATATTTGCCACATAGGGCCCAAAAAAAAAGTTGCGGTTGCGCAAGTTTTAATAATCGACAAAAATCCCCCTTGTAATTGACTTCCAATGCAGCAACCGGGCATTCATTCCTGAGCGATCTTCATAATGCCCGAATGTGACCTTCGGAAGCTGTGTTATCGTTGAGACAAGCTTCTTATCATACACTAAATGCATTCTTCCCATAATTAAGGATGCTTAAAAATTATCATGTTCTGAAGACGGAATTAATTATCATTCATTTTCCCTGCACAGCACTCACTAATTAGACGGCCTGCGCCGGTGCGTCTTACTCTGGGTAATTAATGAATGTTCAAGCAACCGCAGAGCAAAGTCGGGAGATGCGCTGCCTTCTTCAATGCTCAATTATTAATGATGCTCCATCGGAGAAAAAAAGTAATCAAGATCTCAGAGAGTAAGGCACATAAAAAGTTTTTTTTTTCCCTCTCCTCCATGTTTTTATTTTTTAGTATAAACTTTTTTTTTAAACGCGAAGAGAAGGCTCAAAAATATTTAATAACTTTTATTGCGTTAATATTATTTTATGGCGATTATTTTGTATTGGCTTTTTGTGTCTGACGCATTTTGGTTGTAAAAAAATAATGTGCAATAAAATGAATGCACTAATCTCTGTTCGGGCCTCCAGCTTGGTATGTCATTAAATTTTAAGATTTTTCACCGTGCTCTTATTGCATGATAGCAATTTCAGAGAAATAGAAAGTAAAATTCTAATTAATTATTTTTAAAAAAAATATAATTTTTTTTTTTTTTTTTTTTTTTTGTAAATTTGCTTTTTATTTATAGAAAACAATAAAATACTTGGAATATTGTTTCCTAATAGCAATTTTAATTTAAAATATGATTTTGAATTTTGGGTTTGCTATTTGAATTTTAGATGTCAATGCCTATCTGATCTCTCAAAATCACAACATGTAATTGCTGTTGTTGTTGTCGTATCCCTCGTGGGAGGGTGGAAGAGGGTGGGGTGGGGTAACTTCTTTCGTGAAGGAGCCCCCGTTAGTAGAAGTATGACTTGACTCCAAGTCGCTGAAGAATTAGCGCAGTGCCTTCCGGGAGAATTTTAGAGAGAATTACTCACCCCCTTCCCAATTCATTATTTCTAATTTATTACATCGTATCAAAGGGTCGAAACAGCCTGGTAAACAGGCATTCGTGGTTACATGGTTTGGTGTGTCGCTCTACGGTCATTTTTTTTTTTTTTTTTTTTTTGCACACTTTGGCTTAATTAGACCGGGACCTACAGTTTAACGTGGATTCCGAACCATTAACAAAACATCCATGACACCGTCAGGGATTCGAATCTGAAACCTGTGGTCAAAAAGTTCAGAGGCTGTATCGTTGAGACCAGAGAGTGGAGGTATCGTTACCAAATAAACGAATTTGCCATTAGGCCGCTATTTGTTTATTTCGTAAAGATAATTAATCATTTAATATTTATTTTGCTCCCTTTATTGATTACAGAGGATTAATCGAAATATGTGCAGAAAAAAATGTCAACCACCAAATTAAATTTTATTTTTACCAAATTGCAATTTATATTATTATGCTTAAATAAATAAAGTGGTAATTCGTTTTTATTTCTGAATATTTGACACATGTAATTCGCCACACAGGGACCAAAAAAATAAGTTACGGTTGCGCAAGTTTTAATTATCGACAAAAATCCCCTTGTAATTGACTTCCAATGCAGCAACCGGGCATTCATTCCTGAGCGATCTTCATAATGCCCGAATGCGACCTTCGGAAGCCATGTTAACATCGTTTAGAGCAGCTTCTTATTATACATTGAATGCATCCTTCCCATAATTAAGGATGCTTAAAAATTATCATGTTTTGAAGAAGGAATTAATTATCATTCATTTTCCCTGCACAGCATTCACTAATTAGACGGCCTGCTCTGGTGCATCTTACTCTGGGTAATTAATGAATGTTCAAGTAACCGCAGAGCAAACTCGGGAGATGCGCTGCCTTCTTCAATGCTCAACTATTAATGATGCTCCATCGGAGAAAAAGTAATCAACATCTCAGAGAGTAAGGCACATAAAAAGTGTTTTTTTTTTCCTTCTTGTTTCTCTTTTTAGGATAAGTTTTTTAAACGCGAAGAGAAGGCTCAAAAATATTTAATAACTTTTATTGCTTTAATATTATTTTATGGCGATTATTATTTTATTTTAGCTTTTTGTGTGTGATGCATTTTGTGTTGTAATAAAAATAATGTGCAATAAAATGAATGCAGTAAGCTGTATACTGGCATCCAAATTGGTATGCCATTTAATTTTTAAGATTATTCCCCCTGGCTATTATTGCATAAAATATTAAAAGAAATCTGTAGCATATAGAATAATAAATTTCAGAGAAATAGAATAAGGATTCAAATTAATTAATTTTTAAAAAAATATTAAACTGTTTGATTTTTTTTTTTCTAAAGGAATTTTTTTTTTACATAGAAAACAATAAAATACTTGGAATATTGTTTCCTAAATGCAATTTTAATTTAAAATTCGATGCTATATTGAGTAAAAACCTTAAAATTCATTTGGAAGTGCTTATCTTTATCGTTTGACTATTTGGATTTCAATACAGGTCTGATATTTTAAAATCACAACTTGTTGCTGTCGAATCAGCTTGGTAAACAACGCATTCGTGGTTACTTAGTTGGGTTTCTCGCTACGCGGTTATTTTTTGCCCACTTTAGACTAATTAGACCGGGACCTACTTTTAACGTGGCTTCCGAACCACTAACAAAGCATGCATGCTACAACATAGATTAGAACATGAAACCTGTGGTACCTAAAGTTAGAGCTCTAGCCAATTGGCCACCATTCCGTTAATCGTTTATTTAGTAACGATGATTAATCATTTAATCTTTATTTCGCTCCTATTCTTGATTGTAGATAATTAATCGATATTACGTTCAGAAAAAAATATCAACCACCAAATTAAATTTTATTTTTACTTTAAGAATAATAAACATTCGTACTCGACTGTAATTTATATTATTATGTTTAAATAAAGTGGTAAATTCGTTTTTATTTCTGAATTTCTCGAATATTTGACACATAAAATTCGCCACACAGGGACTCCACAAAAAAAAAAATAAGTTACGGTTGCGCAAGTTTTAATTATCGACAAAAATCCCCATGCGATTGACTTCCAATGCAGCAACTGGGCATTAATTCCCGCGAATCTTCATAATGCCCTAATGCGACCTACGGAAGCCATGTTAGTATCGTTGAGACCAGCTTCTTATTATATATTAAAGGCATCCTTCCTATAATTAAAGGATGCTTAAAAATTATCATGTTTTGAAGACGGAATTAATTATCATTCCTTTTCCCTGCACAGCATTCACTGATTAGACGGCCAGTGCTGGTGCGTCTTACTCTGGGTAATTAATGAATGTTCAAGCAACCGCAGAGCAAACTCGGGAGATGCGCTGCCTTCTTCAATGCTCAATTATTAATGATGCTCCATCGGAGAAAAAGTAAACAAGATCTCAGGGAGTAAGGCACATAAAAGTTGTTTTTTCTCCTTGTTTCTCTTTTTCTGAATAATTTTTTTTTAAATGTGAAGAGAAATCTCAGAATATTTAATAACTTTTATGGCGTTAATATTATTTTATGGCGATTATTTTATATTAGCTTTTTTGCGTCTGATGCATTTTGGTTGTAACAGATCTTCATAATGTGCAATGAAAATGAATGCACTAATCTCTATTCGGGTATCCAGCTTGGTATGTCTTTTAATTTTAAGATTATTCACCGTGCTTTTATTGTATGATAGCAATTTCAGAGAAATAGAAAGTAAAATTATAATAAAATATTTTTAAAAAATATAAAACTGGTTTTTTTTTTTTTTTTTTTTTGTGTGTGTAAATTTGAATTTTTTATTTATAGAAAGCAGTAAAATACTTGAATATTGTTTCCTAATAGCAATTTTAATTTGAAATGTGATTTTGGACTTTTGGGTTTGCTATTTGAATTTTAGATGTCAATGACTATCTGATCTCTCAAAATCACAACATGTAATTGCTGTTGTTGTTTGTCGTATCCCTCATAGAAGGATGGAAGAAGGTGGGGGGGGTAGCTTCTCTTGTGATGGAGCCCCGTCAGTAGAAGTATGACTTGGCTCCAAGTCGCTGAAGAAGGAGCGCAGTGTCTTCCGGGAGAACTTTTAGGGAGAACTACCCGGCCCCCTATTCATGATTTCTAATTTATTACATAGTATCAAAGGGTCGAATCAGCCTGGTGAACAGGCATTCGAGGTTTGGTTGTTCGCTCTACGGCCATTTTTTGCACACTTTATGCTAATTAGACTGGGACCTACAGTTTAACGTGGATTCCAAACCATTAACAAAACATCCATACCACCGGCTGGATTCGAACCTTGAAACCTGTAGTACCAAAGGCTAAAGATCTAGCCAATTGGCCACCCGACAGTTAATCGTTTATTTGCAACGATAAGTAATAATTTAACTTTTATTCCCCCTCCCTTCCCTCATTGTCAGAAGATAATTAATCGAAAATATGTTCAGAAAAAAAATGTCAACCACCAAATTAAATTTAATTTTTACTTTAAGGATAATCAATTGTACTCAATGGTAATTTATAGTATTATGTTTAAATAAATAAACTAGTAATTCGTTTTTATTTCTGAATTTCTCTAATATTTGACACATGAAATTCAACACACACAGGGCCCAAAAAAAATACGCAGTTACGGTTGCGCAAGTTTTAATTATCGACAAAAATCCCCCATGCAATTGACTTCCATTGCAGCAACCGGGCATCCTTCCCATAATTAAGGATGCTTAAAAATTATCATGTTCTGAAGACGGAATTAATTATCATTCATTTTCCCTGCACAGCATTCTCTAATTAGACGGCCTGCGCTGGTGCGTCTTATTCTGGGTAATTAATGAATGTTCAAGCAACCGCAGAGCAAACTCGGAGATGCGCTGCCTTCTTCAATGCTCGATTATTAATGATGCTCCATCGGAGAAAAAAAGTAATCAAGATCTCAGAGAGTAAGGCACATAACAAGTTTTTCCCATGTTTCCCTTTTAGGATAAACTTTTTTTAAATGCGAGAGAAGGCTCAAAAATGTTTAATAACTTTTATTGCGTTAATATTATTTTATGGCGATTATTTTGTATTAGCTTTTTGTGTCTCTGATGCATTTTGTGTTGTAAAAAGAATTATGTGCAATAAAATGAATGCACTAGTCTCTATTCTGGCATCCAACTTGGTATGCCTGTTAATTTTAACAGCTCTATTGTTGCATGAAAGACATACAAAAATGCATAGCATATAGGATATGAATAAACAATTTCAAAGAAATAAAAATAAATATTTTAATTAATTATTTTAAAAAATATAAAACTATTTGATTGTTTTAAAGAGAAAACAGTAATATACTGTGGAATATTGTTCCATAAATGCAATTTTAAATTGGAATATGATTTTATGTTAAAAAAATCTGAAAACTCATTTGAAATCGGTTATCTTATTCGTTTTATTACTTGGATTTCAATGCCTGTCTGATCTCTAAAAATCACACCATGTTGTTGTTGTTTTCATTCGTTCTGTTTTACGCTCTACAGTCATTTTTTTGCACGATTTAACCTAAATAGGCCTGAATCTAGAGTTTAATGGGGATTCCAAACCACTAACACAGCATCCATGTCACCGCCAGAATTATAACTTGAAACCTGTGGTACAAAACGCTAGAGCGCTAGCCAATTAGCCAGCAGGCCGCTAATCGTTTATTTGGTAACGATGATTAATCCTTTAACCTTTATGTTGCTCCCATTCTTGTTGGCAGATAGTTAATCGAATTTGTGTTCAGATAAAAAAATGTCAACCACTAAATTAAAAAATATATAGCATATGAGATATAAATAAACAATTTCAGAGAAATGAAAAATAAAGATTATGATTAATTAATTTAAAAATATAAAATTGCTCGATTTTTTTTTAAAGGGGCCTTTTTTATGTAGAAAACAATGATATACTTGGAATATTGTTTCCTAAATGCAATTTTAAATATGATTTTGGATTTGTTTTTTGCCTGTCTGTTCAATGCCAGTCGTATCTCTCAAAATCGCAAATGCTGTTGTAGTTGTTGCTGTCGTTCCCCATGGAAGGAAGGAAGAGGGGGTAGCTTTTGTTGTGATGGAGCACCTGTAGGTAGAAGTTTGACTTGGCTCAGTGTCGGTGGAGGAGTAAGGCAGCGCATTCAGGGAGAACTTTTAAGGGGAACTACCGCCCCCTATTCATGATATCTAATTTATTACATAGTATAAAAGTGTCGAATCTGCCCGGTAAACAGCGCATTCGTGGTTACATGGTTTAGTTTGTCGCTCTACTGTCATTTTTTGCACACTTTGGGCTAATTAGACCACGACCTACAGCTTAAAGTAGATTTCGAACCACCACCGCCAGAATTCGAACCTGAAACCTGTATCCAGAAAAGCCAGAAAGGCGTCCGACCTTAGAGGTCAGAGTGTTAGCCAATCAGCCAGCAGGCCGCTAATCGTTTATTTGATAAGGATAAGTAATCATTTAATCTTTATTTTGTTCAACATTCTTGATGGTAAATAATTAACCGATATTATGTTCAGAAAAAAATGTCAATTACCAAATTAAATTTTATTTTTACTTTAAGGATAATCATTCGCACTCGATTGAAATTTATGTTATTATGTTTAAAAAAATGAAGTGGTCATTCGTTTTTATTTCTGAATTTCTTTAATATTTGACACAATTAATTCGCCACACAGGGCCCCAAAAATACTTACGGCTGCGCAAATTTTAATTATCGACAAAAATCCCCCTGCAATTGACTTCCAATGCAGCAACCGGGCATTCATTCCCGAGCGAATCTTCATAATGCCCGAATGCGACCTTCGGAAGCTGTGTTAACATCGTTGAGAGCAGCTTCTTATTATACATTGAATGCATCCTTCCCATAATTAAGAATGCTTAAAAATTATCATGTTTTGAAGACGGAATTAATTATCATTCATTTTCCCTGCACAGCATTCACTAATTAGACGGCCTGCGCTGGTGCATCTTACTTTGAGTAATTAATGAATGTTCAAGTAACCGCAGAGCCAACTCGGGAGATGCGCTACCTTCTTCAATGCTCAACTATTAATGATGATCCATTGGAGAAAAAAGTAATCAAGATCTCAGAGAAAAGGGCACATAAAAAGTTTTTTTTTTTCTTCCATGTTTCTCTTTTTTAGGATATACTTTTTTATAAACGCGGAGAGAAGGCTCAAAAATGTTTAACAACTTTTATTGCGTTAATATTTTTTTAAGGCTGTTATTTTATATTAGCTTTTTGTGTCTGATGCCTTTTGTGTTGTAAAAAAATAATGTGCAGTAAAATGAATGCACTAATCGCCATACGAACATCCAATTTGGTATGCTTTTTAATTTTAAGATTATTCACAGCGCTATTATTGCATGATAGCAATTTCAGAGAAATAGAAAGTAAAAAATCTAATTTATTACTATAAAAAATATATAATTGTTTGATTTTTTTTTTGTAAGTTAGCTTTTTACGTAGAAAGCAGTAAAATACTTGGAATATTGATTCCTAATTGCAATTTTAATTTGAAATTTGATTTTGGATTTTGGGTCTGTTATTTGAATTTTTTGATTTCAATGCCAGTCCGATCTCTCAAAATCACCACATGTTGTTGTCGTTGTTATCGTATCCCTCATGGAAGGAAGGAAAGGAGGGAAGCTTCTGTTGTGATGGAGCACCTGCATGTAGAAGTCTGATTTCTGCTCTGTATCGCTGAAGAAAGAGGACGGTGCTAGGTCGTTGCTGGATATTGTTTTAACAATAAGTATATGAAATGGAAATACGTATTAACAATGCCAATTCAGAGAGGTGGCCGGTTTTTATCATTAGTAATAGAATAAATATTGTAATAATTAAAAAACGAGTATATATATTATTATATCATTAATAATATTTATAAGCGCCAAGTTTGTAAATTTCCTAGTAGGTGTAGGTGTAGATCCAGACGATTGCATAATAATATTGGATCGGAAATGCTTTCAAGATACGGTAATATATACATAAAATACAAGAAATAAGACCCCAATGACACCAAATAAGACATCAGTGAACAGGCGGTTTATTAGTCAATATACTTTAACTAAATTAAAAAATGGTATGTTGTAACAAAGGTTTAACTATGAATGAATGCCATTTATATGCAGAATCTTTCAAACAGAACAAAAGAACATCCTGACAATGAGCACTGCAACACAGTACTATAGTACTACACTCAAGAACCAAAACATTATCACCAATTGTCAATAACGAGTTGGCCCACCTTTGGCGCGCAACACAGCTTCAACCCACCTTGGCATGGATGCCACAAGTCCTTGGTAGATGGCCGGAGACAGATTGTACCAGATGTTTAAGCAACGGTCACTCAAATACGAGATATTGCGAATTGGTGGTCTTTAAACTCTGAGCTGTCGTCCCAGGACATCCCAAATGTGTGAGTTAGGTGGCCAGACATTAACTGGAATTCAGCATCATGTTCCTGGAACCACTCCAACACAATTTTAGCCTTGTGACAAGGGGCGTTGTTCTGTTGGAACATACCATTTCCAGCTGTAAAACAGAGGCCATGTAAGGGTGCAACAATGATGTTCAGATAACCTGTAGCATTCATGGTCTGCTCTACCACAACCACGGGTCCAGTGACGCCCAAGAAAACGTCCCCCAAAGCATAATATCACCACCACCGGCCTGTGTATGACCTACTGTGCATTGAGGGAGCAACTGTTCGCCTGGAAGACGGCGTATCCTTACACGGCCATCGGCGTGATGAATGACAAAACCGTGATTCATCTGACCAGGCAACTCTCTCCCACTGATCCATGGACCAGTCACGATGTTCCCGGCCCAGCGCAGGCACAGTTGGCGATGACGCTTGGTCAGCAAAGGCACACGAGTGGGACGTTTGCTGCGTAGCCCCATATCCAACAGTGTCCGCTGAACAGTGTGCTCCGGATACTATTCTACTTGGCCCTGCATTGTATTGGGCTGTCAGCTGACCCACTGTCTGGCTTTTTGGTTTTGTTTCTTCACCATGCGAGACAGTCTCCGACGACCTTTTTCTTTGATAGCGTGTGGGCGTCCAACACCATTTCGTCTACTGCTGGTTTCACCGTCATTCATCCACTTTGCATAACAACAACTGTAGATCGCGAACAACCCACGAGTCGTGCAGTTTCGGAAATACTTGCTCCGAGACTTCGAGCCATTACAATCTGCCCTCTATCAAAGTCGCTTAGATCCGCAGCCTTTCCCATCACACACAGAAGTAAGTGAACGAATGATTCTTCAGACTCTCCAGCAGCAGTTAAATAGCACTTCCATCAGATCACGTGCCTTCCACGTCATCCAGGCGAGTTCATTGCAAAATGTAGGGTGGTCATAATGTTTTGGCTCTTGAGTGTATATATCCAAACTTAGCATATCGTCCTCTATGTCCGAGTTCGAACCATTCATTCACGACACATGACGCCTCTCTAAAATAAAATTCTGGTGCATGAGTAAGAAGTTATAATTGGAAGTGAGCCATATCTTAGTTCGTTTATTGCAGTAATCAGCTGTATAAGTCAAATGCATACCCGCCATTTCCACATTCGTATGATCAGTCATCTTATTGCAACTGCATCATTGTGGGAAATGATGCGTTTTTGAGTGGAACAACATCTACAGCAATTAGAAACAAAATTTTGGCCCAGTAATTCGGTGTGAGACGTCTTAGGCAAATCCTATAATTATTTTTAGGTTTGGTTTGATTTGTCGCTCTACGGTCATTTTTTTTCAACGCTCTAGGCTAATTAGAGCGAGACCTACAGTTTAATGCGGATTCCGAACCACTTAAAAGCATCTATACCACCGACAGGATTCGAACCTGAAGCCTGTGGTCAGAGTTCCGAAGGCCAGAGCGTTGTTCAATTGGCCATCAGGCCGCCTTATTTTTAAGAGTTTGTAATCCTGGTGTTACACACTTTGCATTTTTGCCCATTGGCTTGCAAGAATATTTTGTAACATTGTAACATTTTATCTCCATGTATTGTATGAAATTTTATTTCAAAAACTTTCGTATGAAATAAAATTTCTTTTACAACAGATCACGTACAATCATTTCCATAAATTTAAGAAAACAATTTCTGTTATTTTGATAAAAGAAAGAAACTCTTTAGCAAAACTTCAACTCTTCCCTACAAGCATGACGTAAAATAAAGCTAGAATAAATATCTTTCCATCTACTTTTGAAAAAAAAAAAAAAAAAGAAAGTTTTGAGAATAAAAGAAAAGAGAGAAGTTAGATCCATAAAATATATTACTTGTCTATATATTTTTCAGCTACTCATTCTTCTTAGTCTATTTCTAGTCTAGATATTTGTATTTCTACTCCATTTGTCTCGTCTGCCGACCGTGCTGCAGTCGACTCCGAAATAAAATGATTTGCCGGAGCAACGTGATGGGTAGCTCATTGGCTTTTCAAACTAAAGGAGCTGGGTTCAAAACCCAACAAATCGAAAACTTCTGTGCGCCTTTAAGAGGAATCTCCTTTCCTTCGACTGGTAGAGAAAGTGCGAAAGCCCACAGAGGCAACCCTTGACGGATTTAATTCAAAGTTGTGGAAAAATGAGGGCCACACAGGTACACTGGTTAATGATGAATTTGCTACATTTTCTCTGTCAAATGGCTTTAGATCTATGTAACCAGAATTATTGATTGAATTATTTGCTGCGTTATTGATTACTGTAGCTGTTGGTTTTAATTACTAAAATTGAACTCCCCCAGATACAAAAGTTCCCATGTTACAGAACGTTAGCCAATCAGAAACATATCCACTGAAGCTTCTGATTGGCTAGCGTTATGCAACATAAGATCTTTGTATCTGGTGGTGTTTTTAGTTTAAGTGATTTGATTTGGTCTATCGCTCTACGGTCATTTTGTGCAAACTTTGGGCTAATTACACCGGGACTTACAGTTTAGCGGGGATTCCGAATCACTAACCAACATGTATCCACCATCAGGATTCGAACCTGAACTCTGTGGTACCAAAGACCACAGCGCTAGCCAATTGGTCATCAGATCGCATGTGAAGAGAAGAGTTGGGTATGAGGTGAAAGAAGTGAGCACATAAATAATAATTTTTACAAAATTAATATCTTAAAATAATATGTGCCGAAAACATTATAAATAACTCCTGAAGAACTTTCAGGCAAATAAACAAACAGTTACACAATATTTGCAAAAAAAGAAAAAGACTTACTTATATTTAACATAACTCAAACACTAATTTAAGTAAATGTTTTAAAAAATTATCGTTAAAATCCTGCATCACATATAAAACCTTTGTTTCTGTTAAATGAAAAAAAAACTTTTTTTTCTTGGAATAAGAAATTCTTATGAAAGTGCAAAATCACTTAAGTTTGGGTACTGCTGGATAAATATTTGATTAGGGATTATGGCCAAATTGTTTCTATCTAAGGCTTGATAAGTCTCAAGTGAACACAGAGATAAGAGTTCAATTAAAAGTTTCCCCCTCTTCTAAATAGGAAACTAATCATTAAAATTACTATTACAAAAGAAAAATGCTTGTTTAAAAACAAGAAAACTAATTATTATCGTTATAGAAATATTTATTTTGAAGGATTTGTCTTTCTAATAGAAGAAAATATTGCACAGACATCTAACATTATGAATTATGTAAACAGACAGAGATTAAAATAGTATAAAATCGATGCATTGAATATATATATATATATATATATTGTGTGAGTATAATTTTAAGAATGGAAGCAAAACTTTTTTTTTTTTTCTAGCATATAGGAAAAAAGTCCAATATATTCTCTAACCACATCATTTAAAATTATAAAACTCTATTATTCAATTCTACTATTAGTTCACACTCTCTCTATATATATCTTGTTCAAATTTTCAATCGTTCATAAAATACTTTTTTTATTCATCCACTCCAGTTCAAATACATTTTTTTTTAACTTGCAGTGGATGACACTGGATGTTAATATTGTTTTTCAAATATTAATTCATTCATTAAATTTAATAATTTAATTTTAGTTTTTTTTTAGATTTAAGTTGCATGTATCTACCAACAGATGTTGCCAGATGTAAGAGGGAAATTTCAACTTAAAAATAGGAATTGACTTAAAAAATTTTTTATATTACTTCTATATATTTATTTTATTATTGGCAAACGATTTCATTATATTTAAATTTTTATAATTATTTACGTAAAGCAGACGATTTTGAAACGATAAGATTTACAGAAACTTTAATTGTTCAATAAATCGTTTCAAAGATCAAAAAAATTGTTTGGATTTTTTAAAAATTGAAGATTTTTATTTTCGTATAATAGAAAAAATTTTTGTACATTTTTACTTTAATAACTAAAGGATTAAAATTTTTTTACATTTGATGAAATGCTCATTTTAATATTAAAATTATGTTTTCATTTTGAAATATGCACGAGATATTACTTTACAGATTATTTAATTAACGTGTGGCAACATGTTTATAACAAATTTGATGGAATTCTAAAAATAATTAGTTTTTGAATTGGAGATTCTGAACCGGTGTTTATTCGCGCTCCGGATAAAATTAAGCGTTGAATTACGGTGTTAAGAGAACTGTATTCTGTTATAAAAGGAAGAAAATAACTTTCGGGTTTTTTTTCTAATGATAAAAATTTTTTGTTAAAAACTTGTTTACTATTCGCAACTGAACTTTGAAAACATTTGCCTTCATACATCTGTACCATTTTTTTTATTGCCATGTTGAGTAAGTTGCAACATTTTTCTATTAAGAGGTATTAAAATGACACTTGATTTATAAAGGATGTTATATAACATCATATATAGTTATTTACAGATGCATAAAATTTAATTTCATTTTAGAAAATAATTTTTTTCCGTTAAGCACTCTGTTAAGCGATAAGAAGTCTTGAAACCAAATTCAGATGCTTTATTTAAGAATAAATATGACGTTATATCTATCTCTACCTAAAACAATCTATTGAAATAAACAATGAAAATAAATTAATAAATAATTTTTTTTTTAATTTTTTGTAAAATAAGTTTTTTCTTACATTTAAAAATTTTGAAAAATTATTTTTAAAAATAAAAAATAAATGTTTTGATATTTAATGTTATGAAATCCAATAGAACTGTGATTGAATGATGATAAAGTTTAAAAGAAATTTGAAAAATCATGTCTACCATTAAGTCATTACGTGCACTTAATTATTCTAACGACATTGTTATTTTTGCTTCCTCCAATTTTATTTTTTTTTTTTTTTTTGGAAATACAGAAAATTTCAAAATTCTTAGAATTTGGCAAGAAAAAAAATTAAAAAAACCTATTGAAGAATTCAGTTGTGTAAAGTAATTTGAGTATATGTTGTGTCTTCCGCGAAATCGTAGTTTAAATAAAAAAACCAGAACAAAAGAAAGAAAATTAATAACATATGAAAATTTTATTCTTCTATTTAAAAATTCTAATAAAAAGTACGAATTATTTGTTGAATTGTTTAATTTTTCTGAATATGGTAATCCCGAGAATGAATTCTAATATAAAAAGACAATACTTTTTGGGATATTATTGTAGTTTATTTTAAAGTATATTTGCAATAAAGGATTATAATAACTTGAACTCAACCTGAAATATTATTTGGGTTTGAATCCTTTTTTGAATCCTATTTCCTTTTCAATAATTAAAAAATTTACGATTCTTATAAACAATTCGACAGAAAATGGCAACCTCGTTTATCATTCATTACCTGCGTTAGAATTTCTTAATTTGTCTTGTGATCTATAGGCAGTAAAATTAGAGAGAAAATATTTTTTTTCATATTTAAAATCGAAATTTTTTAAAATTTTTTAATAATAAAAAATGTTAAATTTAATGTTATGAAATCGAATAGAGCAGTGATTAAATGGAAACAAAATATAAAAAATTGAAAACTACGTTTACCATTAAGTTATTTATTACCAACTATTAATTATTCTAACGACCTTCTTATTTTTACTTTATCCAATTAGTATTCTTATTTTACTACAAAATATTGGTTTATTTTATCCTACTGGTATTTTTATTTTTATTTTATTCTGGTGATATTCGTAATATTTTTTTTTAATTATAAATTAGTTTGGACACAATTTTATAATTTAAAAAATATCAAGAATATCATAAGAACAAAATAAAGGGACAGACTTTAACAGAATATCATCAGAATATATATAGGAAATATTTTAAAGGAGATAAGTTTAAATTTAATTGTAAATAAGTTTATAATTTTAATTGTAAATGTATGTCCTTTTACAATTCCTACTATTAGTTCACACTCTTAAATCCCTATATATATCTTGTTCAAATTTTCAATCGTTCATAAAAAACTAAGTGACTTTTTTTATTCATCCATTCAAGTTCAAATACATTTTTTGAACTTGTAGTGGATGACACTTGATGCTAATACAGTTTTTCAAATATTAATTCATTAATTAAATTAAATTAATTAATTTTAGTTTTTTTTGAAAGTAGATTTAAGTTGCATGTATCTACCAATAGATGGCGACAGATGTAATAGAAAAATTTCAACTTAAAAGTAGGAATTGACTTAAAATTTTTTTATATTACTTGTTTATATAATCAGCTTAATTATCGTATGTAAGATTATATTTTATCTATTGGAAAACGTAATACAAAAGAATTTACTAATGATTACCACAATTTATTCTGAAAATGATTTGCTTTCTTAAATCTCGCTTCTAGAATAAAAATTCTGATCAACTCAACTAAAAGAAAATGAAAAATAAATGAGCATAAATGATTGATATATACATATAATTCTTCTGTACATGTGTTTGTCACTGAACTCCTCCTAAACGGCTTGACCGATTTGTTGAAATTTTTTGTATGTTTGAGTGGGTCCCTGGATGGTTTAGATTCCCAACTGGATCCAGTAGGTGGCACTGAAATCAATATAATTCTTCTGTACATGTGTTTGTCACTGAATTCCGCCTAAACGGCTGGGCGGATTTTGATGAAATGTGTTTGTGTGTGCTTCACAAAACATAGAAAATGTTTTTATACTATCCCTTTTGTTATAAGCCGCCACCAGATGGTGCTGTAGTATATCAACTTCTATACCGTTCAAGCAATCGTTAAGAAAATTGTTAATAATATGCATTCGAGTATGGAAAATAGGTTCGCGCTATCCACTTTATTACTACTTGCCACCAGAGGGTGCTGCAACATTTCATCTTATATACCGTTCAAAAGATATCCATCAAAATTAGTATGCACATATATTGGAACGTGAGAATGTATTCGCGATATGTAATTTTCTACAATGAATTTTTTTGGCAGGACAACGTATATCTTATCTATCTATCTATCTATATATATATATATATATATATCTGTGTGAAATCAAAACAAAACTAACACACAAACACTACATAAAGATATATATATAATATTTATGACTGTATGTGTTTATGTATGTGATATATAAGAGTAAGCGTGTATATTGAACGATATATGCACAAACAATTTGAGCTGCAAATGTGTATGAAGATACATATTAAGAAACGTATAAATATTTTACTAATGATTATGTATAATTCACAGTATGTAAGACCTACAGAATAATAATTCTAATAAATATTGGATTGACAAGAAAGTAATTTTGGTTTTCTCATTTAGGTACATCTTAAAAACCTAATTTTGACAACTCAATACTCCTTTTTTCTTATACAAACTGGACATAGCAATTTATTTTTTTTTAAAAAATACGACCTACAAGTAAGACGAGGGCGGCGAGGGGCTGTCCCCCTCCGGAGCTCAGTCGGCCGCCCCGTGGAAAGGCGGGCGTCCACGTTCTTCTCCGATAATCCATGAAATGCCCGGCGGCCGAACATGCGCCATTGAGTCACGTAATGGACACCGACGACCGGAATCAAAACTTTTCTTCCAGAGGAGAGGGGCTAATTGCGCGTCAAATAAAAAAGAGCTCCGTCGTTGGCCAGTAACGACTCGAGGTCAAAGCAGGGCGATGTTTTGTTTGTTTATTGCTATAAGGCATCTAATAAATTTATTAATAGTATAATTCAAATTATCCCACCTGATTAAAAGAATAACTAAAATTTTACTGTATAAAACTCTCATAAGACCAGTGTTAACATATGCATCTGAAACATGGTCACTAACAGCAAGAGAAGAGAAAATGTTGCCAATCTTTGAAAGAAAAACGAACTATTTTTGGTGGTATCAATGACAATGGAAATTGACGAAGAAGATACAATTTTGAACTTTGCAAACTTTTTAGAGTTATTGACATTCTAAAATTTATTAAATTGAACAGAATGAGATGGGACGGTCATCTCATGAGAATGGAAAGTGGTAGAGTTGCTTTGAGGGTTTTCAATGTAATCCCTTTTTGGACAACGACCAAGGAGAAGACCGAAAAAGAGATGGGTTGACTGTGTTTAGACTCTGATATTAAGATAATCAGTTAAGATAAAAAACTTTAAAAACAATGTTAATGTTATTAAGATGAAAAACTGGAGGTCCACGCCCAGGAGGAGAACAGCCTGGCTGGATCTTTTAAAGAAGGCCAAGGCCCACAACGGGCTGTCGGGCCAGTTAGGATGAGGATAATTCGAATTATATGTAGATATAATGCAAAGCAATAAAATTTTATCAGTATGGTGAAAAATTGGTTAATAATTGTGTGCAGTTAATCATATTTAATTTTTTTGTAAAAATTCACAGATATCATAATTACATTCCAAACAGGCATAAAGCAAAGCAATAAAATATTATCAATGTGGCAAAAAAGATAGTAAATAATTATGTATGTCCTTAATTTTTATTGTAAATAATTATCGTATTTCATATCCAAATAGGTAAAATTCAAAGCAATAAAATATTACCAATATAATGAAAAGTGGTTAGTAATTCTGTAATACACTTTAGAAAGTTAATCTTGTGTTATACACTCTGGCTAATGTTCTAAAAGTGCGTACGAAGTTTTCTGAAAGTGAACTATCAAGTGTACAAGATTCACATTGTTGGTGATTTATAAAACGAAATAAACTCTGTTGAGAGTAAGACAAAGTGTCACGCTTTAGCAATCAGAATTTACTTTTGTCTTTTCCTGACATTCTCATAAGGAATGCAAATAATGTGAATTTGCCTGCCGATAAACCAAGGAAATAGGGTGGCACATCAAATTGGTGTCTTTCTACTGTAATAAATTTAGAAGGTCCATGCAATAACGTGCATATGCATAAATTTAAAGACTTATATGTATGACTCTATAAACTGAATGTCTACATATGTTTAATCTACACAAAGAAAAAAAAAGGGATTTGCAGTTAATTATATTTATGTTTTGCGGTCTATATGTATATTGTTTTTCAGTGAAATGTAACTGATAGTAATCAGTTTGAAAATTTTGGTTTCAGGATGGAATGTAGATTATATTCATTAGTAGTTAATGTAATACTAAGAAAAGCGAAAAAACTTCACTAGATATGCTTTTGTTTTTCAAAAAGTGTTTCCTCAATAAAAGGTAATAAATTTTAAATTGTTTTCTGCTCTAGAAATTAATTCGCTGCCATTTGTTTAAATTAAAATTTTTAAAGATTTTATGAAATTTTAATAAACGTGATAAAATAAATGTTACTTTTGATACTATAATTGTAAAGAAATGTTCAGAAAAAATTACAAAATTAACGGTATTAAAGATGAATAATTCATTGACTTTTAAAATTAAAAAAATTTCCTATTTATATTTTAACCAGATTGTATCATAACACACCAAATCAGACTGTTACTTTAAATAAAATTAAATTAATTACACATTTTTTAGTTTGTTTTTATTTAAATTATTACAAACAAATTAATTACACATTTTTTGTGTAATTAATTTGTTTTCATTTGCAATAAGAGTCTGTATTAGTGTAATGTTACACAAAAAATTTTCTGATTTAATTTAAATTAATTAATGATTTTCTATAAATGATTATAATGATTATTTCCATATAAATGATTTCCTATATTCCTAATATAGCTTAAATTTTAATAATATTCGTTTTTAACTGTAATGAGATCTAACGTATGAGAATTTTCTTCACTTAGTATGTCTAGATCTGACAGAAATAAATAAATAAATAAAAGGTCTCTGTACAACTGTCTTTCTAGCCACTTAATATCAGTTGCAGTAAAAACAACACTCCTTTATATTACAATGCAATTATCTAATTAGTGAAATATACATTTAAATTCAAAGCATTATCGGAAAATGATTTTGTTCAAAAATTTAGTTAGTGAGTTATATTAGAATTATTTATATTTTCATGTGAGTTATGGTAACATAGAGTAGTGAATTTAATATCTCGTATATTGATCGAAATATAATGAAAGCATGTCTGGACAGTATTATTCCCCTTTTGTCCATTCTTTTTTTCTTCATTTATTTTTGTATTATTTACGGATGTATTCTTTAATATAAGTTATATTTGTACGGAAAATATAGAAATATACAGAATAATTCAGAAAAATATACGAAAATACAATATACAGAAAAAAATACGAAAATACAGAATAATATACAATACCTGATGCTTTCATCTGCCTTCAAATATTTGTAGCATTTATTTATTTTTAAATGCCATAAATAAACGTTTATTTTACTTACCACATTCAGCCAATGAATTAATTACGATTGAACGATTTCTCAGAACAATTCTTTGTTAAAATACTTAAATAACTTTTATCTGAATAGAAGTACTTAATTAGAGACATCTGTTAATATACAGAATTGTATTATTTCATATTATTAGAGGTATTTCTTTCACTATAATTGAACATAAACCACACCTAGGTTTTTTTTTTCAAGGTGTTTAAAAAATAATGATTTTCGTACAATTACAGGCAAATAAAACTGTTGATGATACGATAAATTTAAAAAATATAAATAATGTGATAACTGTATTATTACGCAATTTTTCTTCTCTAATAAGATTTTCTCTTAACAAATTCGTACAGGTGATTTGCACGAATTGCTTTGCTGTTAATTAAAATTTCACCTACATGGGCATATTGGAGAAAGCAGAGTAAAATAATGTTTTCATTATATGTATTTATGATTCATTTATTATTTACATTATGTATTACTTTCTCTTTAATGGAGCATACTTTTTCTGGTGAGATAAATGCCTATGTTTTTATGAGTATAATATCTCTAATTTTTACAAGATATTAATAAACTAACTTTAATGAGATTTCATGAGACTACACTCTACATTAAAATCTAGAGAATGTTTACTTTATAGTAATCCTCCTGCAAAGTCTCATAGACATGTAAATAATTACTATGTCACATAAATGAGAAAATGTGCTTCCAAAAACGTTACAAAATATGTTACAGTTATGGAATAACCTGTCGTGAATATACGTGGCAGTTTAATATTGCGTTGTAGTTATTTTTACTATAAAAGTGTTCACATTAGGAAATACACCCCCAATTCCAGCATTAAAATCGTACAGCCTTAAAATCGAGGATCCTCTGTTTAGAATCTACTCTACCTTGACATTTGTAGAAATAATTACTATATTACTACAGTAATCGTTTTATGTCATTGAAAAAGTGACATAATTACTATGTCCCTTAAACGAGAAAAAATGTATCATGTATCCATTTCCTAACCACCAGTTATGAATTTAATATTTCATTACATATTTCTTGTAATTATTTTTATTAAAAACGAAACGTGTTCTGTGTTAGACGACAGAGAAAAAAAAACCCCTCCACTTTAGGACTTTAGTAAATAGATGTAAGTGCATTAATCAAAACGTAATCCAATTTTCCGCAGAGGAGTCCAAAAGGCAATAAATAATAAGTGTTTTAAAGAACTAACAGTATCCTCGTCTCCCATCATCCCAATCAGGCCTGTGAGAAATCGCAGCCGCCTTTTGTTTGGCCGGCGATTAATCGTGTTTGCAGATAGAAGACTGTTATTCTATCATATGGGGTGGGGAGGCCGTCCATGGGCGCACTAGAACAATCTCATCATGCGAAACTCGCTTATCGCTCGGGATAAATGCTTCCTCCTCCCCTTCTACTCTGTGGAAGATGGCGCATTAAATCTCTCTCTCGTACGCCGGCTGTTTACTCGGGAATGAAATCTGGAGGGTTTTATTTCGCAATTTATTGGGTTTTCAGTCAGGGCCAGTTTGTCGCGTGTCATTCTTCCGTTGGATATGAATTGTCCCGGGAGAAATGTGTTATCAAAATTAGATTTTTTTTTTTTTTTTTAAATGAAAATATTTTCTTGAAATTTCATTAAGGGGAAGTTATTTATATTTTCCGATAGCTGTGAGTTTGTTTATATTTTAATACAGAATTTTTTTTTGTGATGGCAACTCCATGAAATCTGTAACGAACTGGTATATACGCTGATTGATTTTAGAGTTAGTACTACTATGGCACATAAATAAAAAAAATTGTAATCTGCTTCCAAATATTTTATAGAGCATCAGTTATCGAATTACCAGTCATTTCATACGATCAGATCACCAGATATATATAGCAGTTAACTGGTGATTATACATAACCACCGGATACTGGCGGTTATCTAGATATACATACTTACCAGATATATACGATTGTTTACTATTTCATTAGCATGTCGTGGAGATATTTTTTACTAAAAACTTATTCATATTAGAAAATATACCCACCAATTCCCATTTCTAGTAACTTGGCATAAGTAGACTAATTGAGGCTTTAAAAGCTATACTATACCTTAAATGTGAAGATCCTTCGTTTAGCATCTACTTTACCTTGAAACCTAGAGTTATATTAGTGCATTAATCATTCTCTATGTCATTGAGAAAGTGAAATAATTACTATGTCACTTAAACGAGAAAATAAAAAATTCTGCTTGTAAAATGTTATAAAGTATAAGTTATATAATCGCTAGCTGTGAGTATATATGGCGGTTTAATATTTCAGTACACATTTCGTGGAGTAAGTGGAGTTTAATAAAAGCGTGTTCATAAAAAATATACCCACCAATTGCAGTCTAGTGTAACTTGATTAAATGAAACTTTAACAGCTATACTATACATAAAAAATCGAAGATCCTGTGTTTAAAATCTACTCTACTTTGAAAATTGCAGTAATCATTCTATGTCATTCAAAAAGTGAAATAATTACTATGCCACTTTTAAAATGAGAAAATATACACACCAATTACAGTTTCTAGTAACTTGACATAAGTACAATAAATGACGCTTTATAAGCTATACTATACCTTAAAATCTAAGATCCTCTATTCAGAATTTACCTTCAAAGCAGTAGAAATGATTACTTTATTACTAAAGTAATCCTTCTGTGCCACGGAGAAAGTGAAATACTTACTATGTCATTGAAACGTGGAAAAAAAAAAAGTTATCGTTTATCCATCTTTTAACCACCTATATGAATTTAATATTTCGTAACTTATGTCTTGTAATTATTCTAAAAATGTGTTCATATCAGTAAATATTCCCACCAATTTCTGTCTCTAGTAACTTAATTAAATGAGGCTTTGAAATATATAAAATACCTTAAATTCGAATATCCTGTTTAGCATCTACTCTACCTTGAAACTTATATCTGTAACAGTAATCATTCTATGTCATTGAGAGAGTAAAATAAAAAGTATGTCACTTAAACGAGAAAAAAGTTATCCATTTCTAACCGCCAGTCATGAATTTAATATTTCATTCCGTATTTTTTGTAATTATTTTTCCCATGAACGTGTTCTGTGTTAGAGAAATAAGAAATCACTTCATAACTGTAGTAAATAGATATAAGTGCATTAATCAAAACGTAAACCAATTTTCTGCAGAGGAGTTCAAAGGGCAATAAATAATAAACGCTTTAAAGGAACTAACGGCATCCTCGTCTCCCATAATCCCAATTAGGCCTGTGAGAAATCGCATCCGCCTTTTGTTTGGCCGGCGATTAATCGTGTTTGCAGATAGAAAACTGTTATCCCATCATCTGGGGGAGAGCGTCCATGGGCGCACTCACTCTCATCATGCGAGACTCGCTCATCGCTCGGGATAAATGGCTCCTCTTTCTCTCCTCTGTGGGAAGATGGCGCATTCAATCTCTCCCTCGTACGCCGGCTGTTTACTCGGGAATCATATCTGGGGGGTTTTCATTTCGCAATTTATTGAGTTTTCTGTCATGGCCAATTTGTCGTGTGTCATTATTCCGTTGGACATTAATTGTCCCGAAAGAAATGATTTAAAATTAAATTTTTAAAAAACATAAAATATCTGTCGTTGAAATTTATTAAGGGGAAACTATTTATATTTTTCGATAGCTGAGATTTTGTTTCTATTTTAACAAAAAATTTGTGTTTTGTGATAGCAATTTCTTGAAATCTGTAACAAACTGGTTTAACATATTCGCTGATGGCTAATAGAGTAAGTATTACTATGTCACATCATTAAAAAAACGTTAGAATCTGCTTCCATAAATGTTATAAAACACCAGTTATCGAATCACCAGTTATTTTATATGACCAGATCACCTGATATAAATGGAGATTATCTGGGGATGATTATACATAGTCACCAGATTCTGACGGTTATCCACATGTACTGGCTGTTATCCAGATATCGGCTATAACTAGCGGTTATCTAGACATACATAATTACCATATATACATGGTTTATTTTACGGTTTACACTTCATGGTTTACACAATGTATACATACGGTTTTCTATTTCATTACGAATTTTGTGGAGGTTGGTTTTACTAAAAACGTATTCATATTAGAAAATACACCCACCAATTCCTGTTTAAAGTAACTTGACATACGTACAATAACTGAAACTTTAAAACCTATACTATACCTTAAAGTCAAAGCTCCTCCGTTTAGCATCTATTCTACCTTGAACCATACAACTATATTGTTATAGTAATCATTCTATGTCATTCAGAAAGGGAAGTATTTAATATGTCACTTAAAAGAGAAAAAAATGTTACTGTGTATCCATTTTCTAACCCCAAGTTACGAATTTAATATTTCATTACATATTTCTTGTAATTATTTTTACTGAAAACGTGTTTTGTATTAAAGAAAAAAAGCACTTCGGAATTCTAGTAAATAGATGAAAGCGCATTAATCAAAGCGTAATCCAATTTCTGCAGAGGAGTCCAAAAGGCGATAAATAATAAATGTTTTAAAGAACCTCGTCTCCCGTAATCTCAATTAGGCCTGTGAGAAATCGCAGCAGCCTTTTGTTTGGTCGGCGATTAATCGTGTTTGCAGATAGAAAACTGTTATTCCTTCATCTGGAGGGAGGCCGTCCATGGGCGCACTAGAGCAATTTCATCATGCGAGACTAGCTCATCGTTCGGGATGAATGCCTCCTCCTCTGTGGGAAGATGGCGCATTAAATCTTTCTCCTCGTACGCCGGCTATTTACCCGGGAATGAAATCTGGGGGTTTTCATTTCGCAATTTATTGGGTTTTCAGTCATGGCCAGTGTGTCGTGTGTCATTCTTCCGGTGGATATTAATTGCCTAGCGCGAAGTGTGTTATCAAAAATAGATTTTTTTTTAAAAAAAATAATTGGTTTTCTTGGAAAGTTATTAAGGGAAGTATTTATATTTTTCGATAGAGGCGATTTTGTTTTTATTTCATTTATTTTAAAACAGAATTTTTTTTTTGTGACGGCCACTTCATGAAATCTGTAACACTCGCAGTACTGTAAATATTGTAATCTAACATACTCGCACATGTTTATCAGAGTAAGTGTTTAAAAAAGAAAAAAAGCTGTAATCAGTAGGGCCTATAAACAGGTTTGACAAAAATTTAGAATTTAACGTAAGTACAAAAATCATAATAGCAAAATAAAAATATATTAAAAGCTATACTCTTAAAATCGAAGACCCTCTGTTTAAAATCTACTCTACCTTGAAACCTATAGAAAGCATAATTTACATTACTACAGTAGTCATTCTGTCATTGAGAAAGTGAATTAATTATATGTCACTTAAACAAGAAAAATTTTAAATTCTACTTGGAAAATTCTATATAGTATCAGTTATAGAATCGCCAGCTATGAGTATACATGGCGGATTAATATTTCATTGCACCTCTCGTGGAAGAACGTGGAATTATTTTTTACTAAAAATTTCCATATTAGAAAATATACCCACCGATTTAACGAGTCTTTAAAAGTAACACAGTAATTTAAACTAGTCTTTAAAAGTTACGTTATACCTCAAAATCGAAGATCCTCTGTTTATAATTTACTCTAACTTGAAACCTTTTTCTAAAAGAGAAAAATGAAAAATCTACTTGGAAGATGTTATTGTGTATCCATTTTCTAACCACCGGTCACGAACTTAACATTTCATTACACATTTCGGAAGAACGTGGAATTTACTATAAACATGTTCATATCAGAAAATATACCCGCCAATTCGAATCTCTAGCAACTTTATTAAATGAGACTTTATAAGCTATGCTTTAAAAAGAAGATCCTCTATTTAGCATCTACTCTACCTTGAAACCTATAGATATATTGCTACAGTAATCATTCTATGCCATTGAGAAAAGGAAATTATTACTATATCCCTTAAACGAGAAAAAATTAAAACCTCTGTATGCAAAATGTTATCGTTATCGCGACCCTGGAAACCGATGGCACCGAACGCCAGAGGGCTAGTCACTCAGCCATCAGGAACCTCTTAAAAGCCATGATATACCTTAAAACCGAAGATCCTCAATTTAGCATCTACTCTACCTTGTAACCTACAGCTATATTACTACTGTAATTATTCTATGCCATTGAGAAAGTGGAATAACTACTATGTCATTTAAAGAAGAAAATTAAAAAATCTGCCTGCGAAAATGTATCATATATCTATTTTCTACCCTGCAGTAATCAATTTAATATTTCGTTATATACTTCTTGTAATTACTGAAAACGTATTCATATTAGGAAATATGCCCACCAATTCCAGTCTCTAATAAAGAAATTAAAGAGGCTTTAAAAGCTATACGCTACCTTAAAAACGAGGATTCTCTGTTTAGAATCTACTCCACCTTGAAATCCATAGAAATGATTACTATATTACTACGGTTATAATTCTATGTCATTGTGAAAGGGAAATAATTACTATGTCATTTAAATAAGAAAAAATGCTATCCTGCATCCATTTTCTGACCACCAGTTATGAATTTAATATTTCATTACATATTTCTTGAAATTGTTTTTACTAAAAACGTGTTCACATTAGAAAATATATCCACCAATTCCAGTCTCTAATAACTTAATTAAATGAGGATTTAAAAGCTGTACTTTGCGACAAAATCGAAGATCCTCTGTTTAGAACCTACTCTACATTTACACCTATAGAAATGATTACTATATTACTACAGTCACCATTCTATGTCCTTGAAAACGTGGAATAATTACTATGTTACTTAAACGAGGTAAAAAGTTACCGTGTATCCATTTTCTAACTACCAGTCACGAATTTAATATTTCGTTACATATTTCTTCTAATTGTTCTTACTAAAAACTTAACGTGTTCTGCGTTAGAGGATAGAGAAAAAAAACACCATCACTTCAGATTCTAGTAAATAGATAAAAGTGTATTAATCAAAATGTAATCCAATTTCTGCAGAGGCGTCCAAA
Organism: Caerostris extrusa; assembly: GCA_021605095.1. NCBI lineage: Eukaryota > Metazoa > Arthropoda > Arachnida > Araneae > Araneidae > Caerostris > Caerostris extrusa. The sequence goes on along the minus strand of BPLR01020284.1, from coordinate 110,461 downwards.
GGGCAATAAATAATAAACGCTTTGTTAAAGAACTTCGTCTCCCGCAATCTCAATTAGGCCTGTGAGAAATCGCAGCCGCCTTTTGTTTGGCCGGCGATTAATCGAGTTTGCAGATAGAAAACTGTTATCCCATCATCTAGAGGGGAGGCCCGTCCATGGGCGCACTAGAGCAATCTCATCATGCGAGACCCGCTCATCGTTCGGGATAAATGCCTCCTCCTCCTCTTCTCCTCTCCTCTGTGGGAAGATGGCGCATTAAATCTCTCCTCTCGTACGCCGACTGTTGACTCGGGAATGAAATCTGGGGGATTTTATTTCGCAATTTATTGGGTTTTCAGGTAGGGCCAGTGTGTCGTGTGTCATTCTTCGGGTGGATATTAATTGTCCAAGGCGAAATGTATTATCAAAATTAGATTTTTTTTAAATAAAATATTTTCCTGGAAAATTCATTAATGGGGAGGCTATTTATATTTTCCTATAAAAGCGATTTTTGTGTTTGTTTTGTTTATAGCAACTTCATAAATCTGTAACGAACTGGTTTAGCATATTCGCTAATTGGTTATTAGAGTTAATGTTGAAAAGAGAAAATTAAATGGGCTAAAATACGGGTTACTCATAAAATTCAGAATTTAATGTAAGAATAAAACTCATAACAACAATTTAAAAAATTAAAAACTGTAGAATTCCAAACAATTTTCTTGGAAAAATCTCATTTTCACGTTGAAATAAAAAAATTTTTTAATTGTGTCGAGGACTGGATCGTATTCATCATGTTCCTGTGAGCAGCCCAAAGTGGGCTGTACCATCGAACGCTGTTACTCATTTAGTGCTACCCAGGGGGCCCGAGTAGCTTGAAGATATGCTATAGATGTGAGTAACACTACCCTCACAGCGCTCTACGATCATATTAGACCCGGACCTGTGGTTTAAAACGGATTCCGAACCACTACAGACAATGTAGTAGGAAGGATGTCTGCCAGTTATCCACCGTGGGGCTGTTGCATCAATGAAGAAGACGAAACGTAGAAAGGATATTGATAGAGTAAAATGTTAATTTAGGTATCAAAAAGGGCATGGAATATGATTTACAAAGGGTAAATTAATTGAAATCGCCAACAGTGAGACTTGAGTTTCTAACTTAAATCGTTTCATTAATTAAAAAAACATTCAGATGATAAAAATTTCTGATCTTAAAAAAATTAAACAAATCTAACATAATTGTTGTTGCTTAAAATTTGAGTTAAAATGATTTTTTCCTGAAGGTTTATATATTTTCGTGATTTATTATTATATTTTAAGTAAAAATATATAGTTTTCTATATCTTAAAGACTTCGAAGGCATTAATAAAAATTATCTTTATAACAATAATAAATAAATAGTAATAATATGATTTTATAAATAATACCTTAATAAATTTCTAAATTAAATTTTGAAATTAAAATGATTTCTTAAAAAATCTATTAAATGTTTCTATATTTAGTGATTTAGTATCATATTTTAAGTAAAAACATATGCAAAAATATATTTTAAGTAAAAATAAATAATTTTCTGTATCTCAAAAACTCCGAATGCGTTAATAAAAAAAAAAAACTAAACTGTTATTTATTATCATATGACTTTTAATACCTTAATAAATTTCCATATTAATATAAAGTTAATCAGTGTACAAAATAGCTAATCAAAAATCGAATTAAACATGACATCGACAGTTTCTTAATTTGTTTATAACGGAATTGATCCATTTTCTTCGACTTAATAACAATAATAAATAAATGGTAATAATATGACTTTATAAATGATATCTTAACAAATTTCCATATTTATTTAAAGGTTAATCAGCGTAAAAATAACTACTAAAATATCAAAATAAACATCACATTGACAGTTATTTTAATTTGTTTATAATGCAATTTTGTCCATCTTCTCCGACTTGTCCTACTCCATTTGCCTGCGACCTCTCGAAAACAATTTCTCAAAACAAAGTTCTGTTTACAACCCAAACTTTCCCCAAACGAACAACAAAGACAGATCCGGGAAATCGTCTTTTCGCTAATAGTTTTCAAATGCTCGGTCGGATTCGAACAGAAAGAAAGAAAAAAAAAAACGAAAATTCTATCGATTAATCGGGACAGGGTAATTGAATCATTTTGTTTCGAAAAGGCACCGAAAGAATCCTTCCGGTGTAGTTTGTTCCTTTTTTCCCGAGGCCCGCCATTATTCTGTGGAGCAGGCGGGCGACAGCAAAACTCCTCTTTTCAAAATGGCGCCGGGCGATTTCCATAAATCAGCGACTACGACACAGCAATTAGCATGCGCTTCATTGGCTGCAAGTAACCTGCACTTTGATTGGAAGAAAGCGATTGCTGCTGCATCTAAGTCGAGGATGGACGCTATTTGTTGATTGAGCGTCGAAATCCATTAGCGTTGAAATGGATGAATCGCGTTGCGTGGAAGAGGGCTTCTCAATCACAAATTCCAATTAGCGAGCGGGGAACAGTCTGTTTTCTTTCGACAGCGGCTCTTTTGCCCTCCATGCAAATGAGTTAGCAATTAAAGGCAGGGGCATAAACCATCCGCCCGCTTTTAATTGACTGATGTTTTCAAAAATATAATGATCGGTTTATGGGAGAGGTGATATTTTTTAATTGCTTGTAGTAGGGTTTGCCTCGAATTGGAACTTTGTTCATAAAACGCATTTAAAATCTGAACAAAGAAAGCGAGCTCGTTAATGACTTTTCAAAACTTCTGCTGCATAAAAGAATTAATTGTTTTGTCTTTCGAAAGAAGGAAAGATGCCGGGAGGAAAATGTATATATTTTTTTTTAATCTTAAGAAAAGGGAAAATTTTGTGTTCGATTGAGCATTTCTGTGCTCGTTATCACTTTCATGAATCTTTTGTTTTTCACTTAATAAATGTCTTTTTCAGATCTTTCTTTTTTGCTTCTTACTAATTAATAAAACTTTCTTTAACGTCCTGACTATGTCGGATTTACATCTGAAGAACTATTGCATAAAAGAGTTGTTTTCTCTTAATGTCTGAGCTGCCTGATGGCCACATTGGCTATCGTGCTCTGGACTTTGGTACCACAGGCTTTTCAGGTTCGAATCTTCGCGGTGCCATGGATGCTTGTTAGTGGTTCAGGAAAACTGTAGGACCGGTCTAATTAACCCAAATTGTACACAAAATGACCGTTGGGCGACAAATCAAACCAATCCTTAATTCAGAGCGTCTTGATGGCTAATTGGCTAGCATCCGTGTCCTTGGTAATATAGGCTTCAAGTTCGAATCCTGGCAGTGGTATGGATGTTTGTTAGTGATTTTAAATCTATGAACTGTAGGTCCCGGTCTAATTAGCCCGCGGTGTACAGAAAATGACGTCAAGTGACAAATCAAACCTTAATGTCTGGTAGTGGACTGATGACCAATTCCTGTCGGTGACATGGATATTTGTTAGTGTTTTGGAATCCACATTAAACACTGCAGATCCCGGTTAAAAGTGTGAAAAATGACCATAGAGCGACACACAATCCAATCCTTAATGTCTGGTTGTCTTAAACCATCGCCGCTTTTAATTGACTGATGTTTTCAAAAATATAATGATCGGTTAATGGGAGAGGTGATATTTTTTTAATTGCTTGTAGTTGCGTTTGCATTAAATTGGAACTTTGTTCATAAAACGCACTTAAAATCTGAACAAAGAAAGCGAGCTCGTTAATGACTTTTCAAAACTTCTGCTGCATAAAAGAATTAATTGTTTTGTCTTTCCAGAAAGAGGGAAAGATGCCGGGAGGAAAATGTATATATATATTTTTAATCTTGTTGAAAAGGGAAAATTTTGAGTTCGATTGAGCATTTCTGTGCTCGTTATCACTTTCGGGAATCTTTTGTTTTTTCACTGAAGTAAATGTCTGAATCTTTTTGAGATCGGTGGTTTTGCTTCTTACTAATTAATAAAACTTTCTTTAATGTCCTAACTATGTCAGATTTATATCTGAGGAATTATCACATAAAAGAGTTGTTTTCGTCGTAATGTCTGGGCTGCCTGATGGACAATTGCCATCGCCCTAGCCTTTGTACCACAGGCTTTTCAGGTTCGAATCCTGGCGGTGCCATGGATGTTTGTAGTGATTCGCAATCCACGTTAAACTATAGGTCCCGGTCTAATTACCCCAAAGTGTGCGAAAAATTATCATAGAGTGACAAACCAAACTTATAAGGTATATATAACCAGAAAATAAAAACAATTGAAAAATTAAGAAATTAATGACTGTTTGCAACCACAACGTTCTGTGTTTATTTATCTTGCAAAATTGATTATATTAAAAATTTTTCATATTCTAATTTGCCAGGCTTGAAGTCCAATTGACTAGATCTCTGACCCATTGGTACCAAGGCTTTTCAGGTTCGAATCTTGAATTTTCTGACTAGCATGGATGTTTGTTAACGGTTTGGAATAGACCTGAAAGACCGAGTATCTGGCGCTCGGTGCCACAGGTTTCGGATTTGAGTCCCGGTGGTGCCATGTATGTTTATAGTTTTTCAGAATCTACTTTAAATTGTAGGTCCTGGTCTCGCATGACCGTAGAGCGTCACAGAGCCTAGTGATACTTCTCCTCCATATCATTCCCAAACTGTATGGGGACAACTCAATACTAGGCACAATGGTGTGGTGTAGTGTTTCGAATCCACGTTAAACTGTAGGTCCCAATCTAATTAGCCTAAAGTGCGCACAAAATGATCGTAGAGGGACAAAAACCAAATCTATAATATCTTAAAAACATTCAGAAAATAAAAAAATTGCAAAATTTAGAAATTGATGTCTGTATGCAATCGCAGTTTCCTCTGTTTATTTATCTTAAAAATAGAATTTATTTTAAAAATTTATTGTATTTCATAAGACTATATTTTTCATGTAATCGAACACATTTAAAATTGAAAATAACATTACAAAACTAGACCAAAAATTTATCAGGGTAAAAACTTGCAGTGTAGCATTAGTTATTATTGTTATTTTGAAAGTTTCATATTCAACAGTAATAAATAGTGTAATAATGTAAGCTGTGCAATAAATAAATAAATAATTAATTACGAAATTGAATTTTGCAAAATAGCTCCCAGGTGCATGTGAACTACCATGAGATTCCATATTTTGAATTTTGTCAATATGGGCCTCTATCGCTGGTCTTACATAGTCACACACTGAAGTTTCCCTTCTTTTTAAAGCGTTAATAAATCTGAGCAAAGTTTTCCAAACTTCTAATAAGCTAATTTTTTTTTTCATTTCATTATTGTTGCTTGTAGAACAATAGACGCATTTTTTCTCTCCTTAAAATGCTGATTCTTTTATGACGAGAATTCCTCAACAAATTCTTTTTTTCGTCGTCGCAAAGGATCACGCCCTTGTCCCTAGGAAGACATGTCGGAAAAATTCAACTAAAAGTTTTAATCGATGGATGTGCCCGGAGGCCCGCTCGGGGCCACAGGTTTCGGAAGTGCCATGGATGTTTGTAGGGTTCGAATCCTCTTTAAGACGTCGGACATGGTTTAATAAGACTAGAGCGTAGGGGCTGGCAACCCTACCCCGTATGAAGTCAGCTTCATCAGATTTCTATTACTTGTGCGCCATCACAACAAAAGCTGCCTTCCTTTCCGTTCAACCATGAGTCCATACGAGTTCGTGGTCTAGCTGTCTACCAAGGGGGATAATGAACAACAACAAGGCGAATATATTTTTCAAGTAACCGAACACATTTAAAATTGAACAATGCAAAAGACTACTAGTTTATCAGGGTAAAAATTTGTAGTGCAACATCAATTATTATTATTATTTTGTAAATTTCATACTAAACAGATATTTATTAGATATATTTAAAATAATGTAAGCTGTACTTAATAAATAAATAATTACGAAATTGAATTTTGCAAATAGCTCCCAGGTGCATGTGAAACTACCATGAGATTCCATATTTTGAATTTTATCAATATGGGCCTCTATCGCTACGTCTTACACAGGCACACACTCAAGTTTTCCCTCTTTTTAAACCGTAAATATAACCTGAACAAAGTTTTCCAAACTTCTAATAAACCAATTTTTTTTTATTTCATTATTGTTGCTTGTAGAACAATAGATGCATTTTTTTTCTCTTTTAAAATGCTGATTCTTTTATGACGTTCGTCGGCAAATTCTGCGCCCCTTTTTCGTCGTCGTCGCAAAGGATCACGCCCTGTCCCTGGGAAGACATCTCGGAAAAGTTCCCTAAAAGTTTTAATCGATGGATGCGCCCCGAGGCATCAATACTTTGACAGGTTCCGGTTCAGCGGATCGATTTCCGAAGAATCGGGACTTCGAGCGTGCAGGAAGACTTTTGGCACAAAAATCCCAGATAAAGGGAATCTCACCAATAGTTAAAGTATTTTCCCCAGAATTAGATTACCAATAGGGAATAACTATATGATTGATGATGTAATATCGTCATGCGATAACAATTAATTATGCTTATTCGACAGCGTTTTTCTTTTCTTTTTTTCAAATTAAAACCATTTCAGGTGCAATATTTTGAGGTGAAGCATGGAAACTTATAAAATAAGCAAATGGAAACTCATAAAGCAAATGGCAAATTATAAAAAAAAACTTATTACGGTACCAAACTTATTACTTACTTATCCAAAAGGTGTTTCTTTTATATTTAATAACAGATAATATCTTTAAACAGACATTATATGATACTTACGAAAGTAAACATGATGCTCATAATTTAAAAAAACATGGTGAAAAATAAACAGGAAGAAAAAAAAAAAAAATGCAGTTCAGGAATATTAAAGGATATGTACGAAAGTAAACAGTATGCCCAAAAATCGGAGAAAAAGGGAGCCGAGAATCTCCCCAATAGTTTAAGTATTTCCCTCGAATTAGAATGCCAATAGGGAATAAACTATATGATGGATGATATAATATCGTCATGTGATAACAATTAATTATGCACATTCGACAGCGTTTTTCTTTTTTTTTCAAATTAAAATAATTTCAGGTGCATAATTTTGAAGTAAAGCATGGAAATTTAAGCAAATGGCAAATAATCGAAAGAATTACTACTATCTAAGATATTCCTTTTATATTTAATAACAGACAATATTTTTAAGCAGATATTTTTTTTTCTAATGCAACTGGCAAACAATTAGACAGTTTTTTTTGGATGCCTTAAGGAAAGCTCTGCACCAACGTTATTCACTTAGCACTTCCCAGGAGGTGCGTGTAGTTTGAAGATAAGCCATGGACGCGGAGTAAAATTACCCCACAACGCTCTACGATCCTGTTAAACCAGGATCTACGGTTTAAAGTGCATTTCGAACCACAACAAACATCCTTGGCACCGCCGGGACTCGAACCCGAAACCTGTAGTACCGAGGGCCAGAGCGCTAGCCACCCGGGCATTCAGACCCAAAATCTTGCATATTTAATAACAATAATGTCTTTAAGCATATATTTTTTGATGCTTACGAGAGTAAACTACAGTCATAAAACTCAAAACAATAGATGGTGAAAAATAAGTTCGACCAGTTCAGGTCGTAGTTCGACCACAGATTGCGTGAAATGTTGGCAAACTGCCAAGTCGGACGAATCCAAACAGACCGACATAATAGGGAAGACAATCAATTTTGGAGGGGTTTAGTTACCATACAAATAATTTTATTTTTAATCACTGAAGTTTTAAATTTCACAATATGCACAAAATTCAAATCAAACAGATAGTGGAAAATAAATAGGAAGAAAAATAAAAGTAAAATACAGTTAAGAAAGAAATATAAACAATAGTACACCCGCACATTGCGTGAAATATTGGCAAGTGGCCAACTCGGACGGATCCAAACCAAAGGGGATAACCAATAGGGGAGACAGGTAATTTCAAAGGGGTTTCAGTTAAGATAAAAAAATTTTTTTTTTTAATCATTAAAATTTAAAATCGAATAATAAAGAAAGAAAAATTAGATGAGAAGATTCCACAAAAACTATAAAACTTTTTTTTTTTCAAAACCGCTTTGCGCCACGTATGCGTTTCCTGATAAAAAGTAATACCCTACAAGTAATCGCGATTACCTACAAGAATCGAATCATCCATTTTGGCTATAAAAAGTTTGTTTACTTTTTCATACAATTGGTGTGGGCAGAATAATAATATCCTACAATGCACAGAAATATATGTATATAAAACTATAATATCCAAATAAAAATTCCGACGGGGAAATTACCTATATGAAAACTATATTACAGCGTGCAATACAGGTTCTGAAAAAAAAAAATACTATAAATACATAGGGTAAAAGGGCAGTGTTATTTCAAATTTGGAAATTTTGCTGAAGCACCTTTTTTAAATTTCCAAATTTGTATACCAAAAATAAATATGTACCTCATAATACACATCTCGAACAACGCAATTCCATAAACTTGCAAACAATTCCACAATTTCAAACATATTTTTTTAAGTTGTCAAATGAATATAGATAAGTTCTCTTTAAAAAAGTGTCCAGGAATATCGATGCCGATTTTTTTTTTTTTTTTTTAATTAACGACGTAATCTATAAAAGTGTAAATTACATTGCTCTGTTTAAAACGTAGTAATTTTAAAATCTCAAAAGAAAGAGGATGTACATTTTAATCTTTTATTCAACTTGAATTGCTTTTGGGAATGAGATATTCTGTTCCACTCATTTAATAATATTTTTTTAGTAATATATTCTTTTAAAGGCTCTTGGTAAATCTAACTGTTAAGCTAATTGATAGATTAAAAGTCGTTTCTACCAACAGGGTTTTTCCAGCCCTTAAAACTCCATTGAGTGTGAGATAACTAGTTTTTGAAATACTCCATTATATCTCAAATGTTATAGAATAGTTTTTCTAACTAAGCTTCATTATTTGACTGAATAGGATTTTTTTATCAAAATTGCCTTTCCGTAATTAAAATTTTATAATTTCTAATTATCACTAAGTCATGTCTTGGTATTCAGAGGAAGTTTAAATGTTTTTTAGAAGGTCAGGATACGATTTTGAATCCTTTTTTTTTTTTTTTTACTTAAATTAGCGCTATGTAAAATTATATTGTATACATTAACGACCCTTTTTTGTCATTATTAGATTGGTAATGTAATTTTTTTTTAATTTGTAACATGAATATAGATCAATTCTCTTTAAAAAATGTCTAGAAATATCGATAAAGATTTTTTTTTTTAATAAAAAAAGCACGATGACAGACAGAGAATATATCCATCATTGGAAAAATTATCAATAAAGCATCTAAATTTTTTTAATTTGTAACAAAAAATAATTAATTTTTACTTCATTAATATTTTTGGTATTGCTATAAATAATCAATAATGGCTCATGCAGTATTTTAGCCACTTCATGAGTTGTAGCATTGCGTTCCCAGAAAAGAAATGTATATTTTTTAACAAGTACTAATAACAACCTAAATTTGACAGCAGATAAGCAGTGTTGTGGAGGGTTCTATTACATGGAATTAGTGTTTTGTACTGATGAGAACAACCTGTCATTCAAATCTGATAGCAGATATTCAGTGCCATAATAATAAGACCTCGTGAAATTAGCGATTGTCTGTACGACCTTCACAGGTCGAAACGATTACAGTTGGAATATGGATTGCACCATGAGTTGTTCCATCGTGATTAGTGATAGGCCAGGGGTTTGAAAAGTGTCTACTCCAAAAGAAGTGATTGAAGCTGACTCCTCCTTTTGACGGATTTTTTACAGGTAGGGTTTTGTAGAAGAATGAAGAGAGTTCGGCGATGTGTCGACAAGAAGATTTTTTTTCTTTTTCTCTGAAATGACTGAGCAGGCCGTAGTTTCCGCCTATTTACAAAGCGAGCCCCTTGTGGCTTCGTGTATTATGACGTGTGATAATTAAGGTCTGCAGCAGACCGATTGGGTAGTAGATTCGTCGTAGACTAAAGAACTCAGAAAATCTCCGTCCTTGGAGTGAACTACACTTGTGTATATAATTTATATCTTTAAATTTCAGTTCATTGTAAATAGAGTTCTGTATATAGAAATATTGCTTGTAAATAAAATTTATAGTGTTCCCTTGAACCTGAAAGTGGCCCTCTTCTTGAGGCAGTTATAGGTCTAATATAGGCAGAGACATTACACTCGATATACGTATATGAGCATTGTGTTTAAAATTTCAGTATTAGATTGAAAAGAGGCTACAGAAGTATAATTATTATTTATATTTAATTACGTAATATTTAAATTATTATTCATCTAATAATCCAGTTATTATTTCAATTTACAATTAAAAATTTTTTACAATTTCAGAGACATGTATGATTTATCTCAATAGCTTTTTCAGTGAAAATATAATATAAAGAAATTTAATTACTATATCAATAAAGAATAAAATTTTCTTTAAATCTTTAATGTATAAAGTAATAAATATTGATTTCAACGTATTGTACACTTTTGTTAGTTGAAGCTTTGTCAACTTTGATGTTGAATTTTTAAATTTTGACCCTAAAAAGTATGCATTTCTATATAATAATATTTCCTTGCGGTAAAATCAATCTTATACGTTTTCATTTGATCAGTTAAATTTCAAATATTTTTTTGTCCATTTTAATTTATGTAAGTTTTCTTTTTAATATTTTCTAAAGAATAATGACAGCAAATATTTCTTAAAATGTCACAAATGATTTTCCTTTCAGTTCCTAGAACACTGCGTATCGATCAGAACAGGAGTAAAGAACTCCCAGACTATATACAACACGAATACTACGAAAGAACAACTTCCCAATAAATTACCATGACAATAAAGACGACAAAGCATAAATTCGAAGCAGAAAAGAGTTCGGGTTGAGTTGTCGCGGTCCTACGTCTTTCAGAGATCACGCGAACACATGAATAAAAGAAACAAACAAGACCCTTTTTCCTCTTTACCAGTAAAAGAGAATATTTTAACACGAAAAAAGCTTAAATCGAAATAAATAAAGCCCCCTTCAAACCCAAATTAGAAGAGACTGAATCCAAAATTGATCTCGTTACACTTTCCAGCGGTTTGTTTCAAGTTGCATTATGGGATTGAGGCAAAAAAAAAAAAAAAATGGTACATTGTATGCTTTTAAAAGGAGACGAATCCATTAGTTTCGCTCTTAAAGCTTTTTAAAACTTTCTCTTCACCGCAAGAACTTCTCGAAACTGCTTAAAGGGAACTCAATTTTCAAAATAACACCTATTGACACCCTTTGATATCCTAGTTTGCGTTATAGTGTGAAAGTTTTAGGCTTAACTTGCAACTCCAAGATTATTTTCAGTGTCTTTGTATTATGATTTCAATGATACTCATTTTAGAACTTTAATGAAATCTGAAGTCAGAACATAATACTTGATTTTACAAATAATTTTCCTTTTTGTTATATGATCTCATCTACTTCATTATTAATCAGCATCATCATTTGTTATTGCGTAATACGATAAAACAAAGGTCAAAATAGTTTCCATCGTACGAAAGTCTAATTTCTGATATGTGGAGAGTTTATAATACTTTCATAAGTACTTAAAACCTTCTCTTTATTTAAGTATTCACATTTTTGTGCTGATAAGTATGTTAGAACAGATTTGTTTGATCTTCATGTCTGCGGATTTAAATGGAGATCGCAACACAAAATGTATTTAATTCTTATTTATATAAAAAAAAAATTAATAAAACTTAAACATTGGACTTATTAATATTTTCAGGAAATTATGAAAATGAATACATATATATACTCGTGTGTGTGTGTGTGTGCGTGTGTTTAATTTTTTTATTACATTTTACTTTGCCTGGTTTAACATCTGGCCAAAATTGTGAACTCTAATATATGCGTTTTATGTAAGACAGAGCAAGTGAATAGGCCCATCTACTTGATTGCTCTGGACTGGACTCTGACTTACAACAGAATGGTGATTTGCGTATGCTATGCTGCTAGAAAGAAGACATGCCCTTATCACAAGGACAAGCAATAAAAAATTGGCTAACTAAACACAGCATGAAACATTTAAACAAATTTTAAGAATAAAAATTGGGTAATTAAACACAGCAGTAAACATTTTCGAAAATTACTTCCATACAAACCAAACAATTATGTTCAAAAAGTACTTTAACATACTGTAAGTAAAAGATTTAGAACGATTCTTCTGGAACAGACTTTTATAAGAACAAAAAAGAACTCAGCAGGAAACATATTAAAAATTCTTAAGAATAAAAAATTGGCTAACTAAACACAGAAGCAAACATTTTCGAAAATTACATCTATACTGACCAAATGATTTTATTAATAAAGCATTTTAACATTGTGTAAGCAAAAGATTTGGAACGATTCATCTGGAACAGACTTTTCTAATGAAAAAAAAACAGAATTCCTCAGGAAACATAGCCAATTTTTTATTGTTAAAAATTTTTAATAACTAAACACACTATGAAGCATTAAAAAAATTGTAAGAATAAAAAATTAGGTAACTAAACATAGCAGGAAACATATTACAAATTTTTGAGAATAAAGAATTGGCTAAATAAACACAGCAAGAAACATTTTCGAAAATTAGATCTATATGGACCAAACGATTATGTTAAAAAAGGAATTTAACGAATCGTAAGTAAAAAGATTTAGAAAGATTCTTTTGAAACAAACTTTTAAAAGAAGAAAAAGTCCTCAGGGAACATATTACAAATTTTTAAGATTAAAAAAATTGGGTAAATAAACACACCAGTAAACATTTTCGAAAATTACTTCTATACAGACCAAACGATTATGTTAAAAAATTATTTTAACATGCTTTAAGTAAAAGATACGGAATGATTCTTCTGCAACATACTTTTCTAAGAAAAAAAGAAGTCCTCCGGAAACATGTGCAATTTTTAATTTTAAAATTTTTTAATAACTAAACACAGAATGAAACATTTTCGAAAATTACTTCTGTACAGACCAAACGATTATGTTAAAAAGGATTTTAACTACTGTAAGTAAAAGATTTGGAACGATTCTTCTGGAACAGACTTTTCTAAGAAAAAAAAAGGAATCTTCAGGAAACAGATTAAAAATTTTTAAGAATAAAAAAAAAATAAATAAATAAACACAGCATGGAGCATTTAAAAAAATTTTAGGAATAAAAAATTGGCTAACTAAACACAGCAGGAAACATTTTCGAAAATTACTTATACAGATCAAACGATTATGTTAAAAAGGATTTTAACATACTGTAAGTAAAAGATTTGGAACGATTCTTCTGGAACAGACTTTTCTAAAAAAAACATGTAATATATAAAAAATAATTGTAAAGTCAATTCCTACTTTTTTTTTTTCACTCTATTGCAGAAAAGTCTTTTACAAAAATAAAAGTTGAAATTTTCCCTCTTACATCTGGAGCCATCTATTATTAGATACATGCAACTTAAATAAAAAAACTAAAATTAATTAATTAAATTTAATTAATGAATTATTATTTGAAAAAGTTGCAATAACATCGTCATTCACTACAAGTTGAATAAAATGTATTTAAACTTCAGTGGATGAATAAAATATTTTATGAACGATTGAATATTTGAACAAGATATACATAGGGACAGTGTGAGCTATTAGTAGGAATTGAAAAAAGAAAACCTCAGGAAAGGCACTAAAAATTTTAAGAATAAAAAATTGGGTAGCAAAACACAGCAGGAAACATTTTCGAAAATTACAGACCAAACGATTATGTTAGAAGAGAATTTTAACATACTGTAAGTAAAAGATTTAAGACCATTCTTCTGGAACAGACTTTTCTAAGAACAAAAAAAAAAAAGAAGTGCTCAGGAAACATATTAAAAATTTTTAAGAATAAAAAATTGGCTAACTAAACACAGCAGGAAACATTTTCGAATATTACTTCTATACAGACCATACGATTATGTTCAAAAAAGGATTTTAACATACTGTCAGTAAAAGACTTAGAACGATTCTTCTGGAACAGACTTTTTAAGAACAAAAAAAAGAAGTACACAGAAACATGTTAAAAATTTTAAGATTTTAAAATTATGTAACTGCAGTAAACATTTTCGAAAATTACTTTTTTGGATACAGACCAAACGATTATGTTAAAAATTATTTTAACATACTGTTAAAAAAAATCTGGAACAGACTTTTCTAAAAAAAAAAAAGAAAATCCTCAGGAAACAGATTAAAAATTTTTAACAATAAAAAATTTGGCTATTTAAAATTTGGCTAAACACAGCATGAAACATTTAACAAATTTTAAGAATAAAAATTTTGTAACTAAACACAGTAGGAAACATTTTCAAAAATTACTTCTATACAGACCAAACGATTATCTTAAAAGGATTTTAACATACTGTAAGTAAAAGATTTGGAACGATTCGTCTGGAACAGACTTTTCTAAGAAAAACAAGTAATATAAAAAAATTGTAAAGTTAATTCCTACTTTTTTTTCACTATATTGCAAAAAGTTCTTTACAAATAAAGTTGAAATTTTCCTCTTACTTCTGGAGCCATCTATTATTAGATACATGAAACTTAAATCTAAAAAAAACTAAAATTAATGAATTAAATTTAATGAATGAATAAATATTTGAAAAATCTGTATTAACATCAAATGTCATCCACTGCAAAAAAAATGTATTTGAACTTGAGTGGATGAATAAAAATTATTTTATTAACGATTGAATATTTGAACAAGATATATATAGGGACAGTGTGAGCTAATAGTAGGAATTGAAAAAGAAGTCCCCAGGAAAGGTATTAAAAATTTTTAAGAATAAAAAATTGGCTAACTAAACACAGCATGAAACATTAAAAAAATTTTAAGAATAAAAATTGGGTAACAAAACAAGCAGGAAACATTTTCGAAATTTACAGACCAAACGATTATGTTAAAAAGGATTTTAACATACTGTAAGTAAAGATTTGGAACGATTCTTCTGGAACACACTTTCATAAGAACAAAAAAAAAGAAGTCTTCAGACCCATTCCATGGTTAGAGTCTATTGTGCAAGGAAAGTAGAGCATCAGAAAAAGTTATGAGAAAAGAAATAAAACCCACCCATGAGAAGGAGGGTGCGAGATGCCACTGGGCTGGGGTCCACGAGGGAGCGAAAGTAAATGAAGCAACTGTTAGCGCAGCCAAAGGGGCAACAAAGAAAAGCCGCATTGTTGAAAAATACCATTTAGTCCTGGACAGGAAAAAAGTGTAAACGGATTCAACAAATGAAATAGTTGGCTAATAGGAAAAAAAGAGAGCTAATACTCGCAGCCAAGAATTCCCAGAAGCAAAAAGAAAAAGCATTCTCCCAAATCGAAAAGTAAATCAATTACTACTCCCACGCACACAAAAAACTTTCCATTATACTTTTAAGAAAAGTTATTGTGTGTGTATAAAGAGTACAATTAATTGTATGTTAACTTTGCATCTCCCTATATATATCTTGTTCAAATTTTCAATTGTTAATAAAATACTTTTATTCATCCACTCAAGTGGATGACACTGGATGTTAATACAGTTTTTTTCAAATATTCATTCAGTAATTAAATTTAATTAATTAAAAAAAAAAGCAAAAGAGAAAAGCATTCTCCCAAATCGAAAAGTAAATCAATTACTACTCCCACGCACACAAAAAACTTTCCATTATACTTTTAAGAAAAGTTATTGTGTGTGCATAAAAGAGTACAATTAATTGTATATTAGCATTACATTATATTCATCATCTGGTAATTACATAGATAATTTATTATTTTTATTTATTTAGTCTTTTACAACTCCTACTATTAGTTCACATTCTCCCCATATATATCTTGTTCAAATTTTCAATCGTTCATAAAATACTTTTTTAATCATCCACTCAAGTTCAAATACATTTTTTTAACTTGTAGTGGATGGCACTGGATGTTAATACAGTTTTTCAAATATTAATTCATTCATTAAATTTAATTAATTAATTTTAGTTTTTTGTAGATTTAAAATACACGTATCTACCAATAGATGGCGCCAGATGTAAGAGGAAAATTTCAACTTTATTTTTAAAGGACTATCTGTAATGTAGTGAAACAAATGTAGGAATTGACTTTAAATTTTTTTTATATATATTACTTGTTGTTAATATGATCAGATAGGTGCAAGAGGCCGAAGTTTCAAATCTAGAGGTGCAGTATGTAACAGTCAGGGCCCTGGGCTCTTTAAAATAAACTGCAATCGTTTGAATAAGTCATATTAAATGTATTAAAAGTTGAAATTAAAAACTTTAGTTTTTATTACATATAAAATATGTGGGTATTGTTTTGGAGAAAGTGGGACAGCGATATTCTGGTTCACTTTAATGCTTCTTTTTGATTGATTGATTTTTTTTTAAATTTCTCACAAGTTATTCTTATTGATTCTTTTACTTTTTTTTTAAATTTCTTCACAAATTATTCTTATTGGTTTAGTTAATTTTATTTTTAATTTTTTACAAGTTTTTCTTATTGGTTTATTTATTTTTTAAAATTTTTTACATAAGTTATTCTGATTGGTTTATTTATTTATTTTTATTTTATTCTTTCACAAGCTATTCTTATTGGTTTATTTATTTTTAAGTTTCATTCTCAAGCTAATCTTATTGGCTTATTTATCTTTTAAAATTTCTTTCACAAGTTATTGTTATTGGTTTGTTTATTTTTTTTTTTAATTTATTTCACAGATTATTCTAATTGTTTTATTTATTTCTTTTAAAATTTCTTCCAAATGTCATTCTTATTGCTTTATTTATTTTTTTAATTTCTTTCACTAGTTATTCTTATGGGTTTATTTATTTTTTAATTTCTTACACTTTATTTTTATGGGTTTATTTATTTATTTCAGCTATTCTTAATGGTTTATTTATTTTTATTTTATTCTTTCACAAGTTATTCTTATTGTTTAATTTATTTTTTTATTTCTTTCACAAGATATTCTTATTGGTTTATTTATTTTTATTTTATTTTTTTTCACAAGCTATTCTTATTGGTTTATTTATTTATTTTAATTTCTTTCCCAAGCTGTTCTTATTGGTTTATTTATTTTTTAAAAAATTTCTTTCACAAGTTATTCTTATTTTTTTTAAATTTCTTTCACAAGTTATTCTTATGAATTTATTCATTATTTCCTTCGAACCACAACTTAGCTTCATATCTTTTGAAAATTTTGATTGAAGATTTGTTGGATATTAGATGTCTTTCATAGATGCATGCTTCTCCTATCTTTGTCTTATGGAGAGAAAAAATCTGGAACTCCCCACCAAGAAAAAAAATTATGGGTGGCCAGTACACCAAAAGACAACCAGATATTCACACATGTTGCAATAACTGCCATAAAATCGCCTCATTTCTGAAATGAGTAACTGCAATGAAAGAAACCAATAGAGAATTGACTTCTTTTCCATTCGTGTTTTAATCAATTAAAAATTTTGTATTAATATCAAGAGAAAACATTATTTAGTTCTGAAGGAAATTTGTGGCTTCAATAAAATGTTATGAAATAAAATAAAAAAAGTTGTAGGTCAATGATGCTAGGTTCCAGTCTAAATAGTTCTATACTCTAAATTTTCTCCCTACAGGCATCCTACTCTGGTGACCAGTGCCGCAGGGTTTGAGTTCGAGACTCGACGGTTTTATGGATGTTTGTAGTGATTTGTAATCCACTTTAAACAGTAGGTCTCGGTCGAATATTTACAACTACCACACACCACTACATCACTGTGACTAGAGTTCTCTTAGACAGTTTGGGAATGTGGGTGAGAAGTCTAACTAGGCTCTGTGACTCTCTACAGTCATATGAGACCGGGAGCTACGGCTTAAAGTTGATTACGAACAACTACAAACATCCCTGGCACCACCGAGACTCGAATCCGAAACCAGTGGCACCGAGCGCCAGAGCGTTAGACACTTTGCCATTCAGGCCCCCTGTCGATTATGACAGTAAAGCATTGGGCGTACGGCTAACAACCCTATCCGTAAAAAAAACATCTGTCTCGAAATTTGCCAGTAAGCAGACGGCCTTGGCCCATGGGGTTGTTGCCCCAATGAAGAAGGTCAATGATAATTACATAAATAATTGATGAATATGAATAAGCATTTAGGCATCGTTTGTTTAAAAAAATAAACTGGCCATTACAAGGCAATTTTTTAAGTCTTTATTACCATATATTGTCTGGTTCTCTTATGATTCGATTCGCTGTATTTTATCTCATTGAAGAAAAAATGAAGAAGAATAAAATTAATAAATTTTTGCGTTAATATTTTTATTTTCTCAAAAGAATTATTGCGGCAATTAATTAATATTCCCCTTTGTAGCCAACTGTTAAACTTCCAAACACAAATTGTCGCCATTAGTCATTTTTTATTATCTTTTATATTTTTTATTATCTTTTGTATCTTTTATTATATATTTTGTATTATACTTTTCTATTATCTTTGTTATTTTATTTTTCATACACGAAATATGTTCCATTCTTTGTAGCAATATATCTTTACAATTGTAAAACTTTAATAACCACAAATTACTTATTCAGACATTGTTTAAATATTTCATATATATAATTAAAAGTTTTTAATTAAAAATGAAAATAAGTAATTTACGTTATATATTCAAGTGTCTTTTTTTGTGTAGGAAATTTCGTTAAATTAATTTGCTGATGCTAAAGCTTGTAGCAATAAAACAATACACAGATTAAAATCTTACATTTAACATAAATTGTATTAAATTAATTTTATCATTTTATAAGGCTCCAAACTATTTCTCCCCCTTCCTCCCCCCCCCCCCTATAAAGTGAATAAATTATAAAAGGTTGGCGGTGTGTTAATTAGCAAGCTGGTTTTCGGAACAAAAAGGAAGCACGATTCAAAGCTTACCAAGTAAAGTTGAATCTAAAATATGCATGTTTATGACAGGCATAGGTGCTTTGAGTCGAGAGATAGCAGGTGGGCTGAAAAGTTCGTAGGCTGACACATAGATGGCGCTACTATTGAAGCCAAGGCTTGGCTTGATAAACATTCTTCGGACTTTGCACCAGGAAAATCAACCGTTGAGATAAACGAGGCGAAATGACACCGACGATGATGCACGCAGTGGACGCCCCAAAGAGGCTGTTACCGACGAAAACATCAAAAAGTCCACAAAATAATTTCCGATAACCGTAAAGTGAAGTTGATTGAGATAGCTGAGACCCTAAAGATATCAAAGGAACTTGTTGGACATATCGTGAATGAATATTTGGATATGCGAAAGCTCTGTTCAAAGTGGGTGCCGCGCGAGCTCACAAGTCAGCCGAGTCGACAGTCAACCGAGTGGACTGCACGTGATGAACATTAAAAATGCTATAACTCACATACTAATAGTGCAACAGCTGTCAAATTTATGCACGTGTCTTTTTGAAGGTTAGGGCTAACTAAAAATCATATGGATTTAATACTAGTCGCTCCATCTATGTGTCAGCCTACTAACTTTTCAGCCCCTCCCCCAAAAAATATCACCTCCTGAATATTTTCGTTGAAAGTTTAAATGTCTAGAGCAGGGATGAGCAAACTACGGCCCGCGGCCAAGTGCGGCACGCGGATAGAATTTTAATTTAACGGTCTGAGGCAAATTAAAAGAAATATATATTTATATATTATATATCCATATATTATATATCCACCTCCTTTTCTACTTTGATTAAATATTTTTTCTTCCTTTTTTTTCAAAGGACATGATCTTTTTTTTTTACTTCCTCCATTTCTGTTCTACAAAACTTAAATTGATACAAACATAGATCGCTACCATGAATTTCAACGTAAATTGTGAAGCAGTGAGGTCAGATTTGCAGGTTGAATTAATTGCATCTTAATAATATCAAGCAGTTGTTTCTAAATATGCCAAAGTTACAAATCATTATCGAAAGTAAGTTTCCCAAATTTAATATCTCACGACCAGAAAAATCAGTGCTATGTTTGCTTCATCTTATATATGTGAACAAGTGTTTTCAACTATGAACCTTAGAAAGAATTATTTCAGAAGTAGACTGACAGATGAGCATTTAGCCTCGTTTCTTAGAATCAGTGCATCTCACTTCGAATCTCAATATAAGAACTTTTAATACTGAAATCACAATTTTATTCATCTCATTAACATATTTAAATTGTATATTGTTTATAAAATTTTAGAAAAATTTATCTTGGCCGCCAAACCTTTTTTTCTTCGATTTTTTGGCCCGCGACCGAAAAATTTGCCCGTCCCTGGTCTAGAATCTAGCAAGGTATCCGACTTGTGGCAACACGCTCATCTAGCTACAGGATGGCTGAGGTTCAAATCCTCAGGCAGCAAAGTCGTAATCGAGTGCTTTCAGAAACGAGAAGACTCGATGTCGATTGCGACAATACATGTAACACGTAGGTTGTCTGATGATAATTTGTCCGTGTTTTCTCCCATACGACATGAAACTTCTGGGAATTACACCTAAATTTTCTCCTGCCCCCTGAATAATTACTCAATTATTTTATAATTAAATGTTTTGCATAAAAAGTTCGTGAAAGAAACTTAAAAAAAAAATTTAAAAAAAAAAAGCTCGTTAAAAAAATGTGAACAAAAACTGACCAAAACAATGCCCATATATTTTTGTGTTTAAAAATAAATAGGAATTATTACTCACAAATACGAATAAATAAAGGGTTCAGAGTTATGACGTCATTTCAGTTCGTAATTATCTTGCAAACAGTTCTCCGAATTAAACAGTTTGAAATCACAAGGTATTAAAAAATGAGATTTTTATTTAACTAAAAATGTAACTAATGAGAATTCCATCCTGATATTTAACCTTGTATCGGATAAAATATTCAAAATAATAATAATAATAAACAGTATATTAAAAAATAATCATAATAAACACTTTAAAGTATTATAGGTTTTAAAACACATAGACTACACAAATCTCTTGATTTTTGTGTACAGAGATTTTATAATGTGTCTAATTATTCTCTGCATTCTATCATTATAATGATAGACTAACTATATTTTTAATAGACCCTAGACGTATTTTGCACGTAGAGTAATCTGTATCTATATGAAAGAAAGATTTTCCGTGGTATGAAAAAAGGGATATAATATTTTTATTTACAAATTTTATAGATTTGTTTATAGGTAGATTGAAAACTTTAATTTCAAAAACATTTTTGTATATAGAAACCTACTGATTTAGAATACATATTTGTACATTTTCTAATATACTCCGATTTGATTTTATTAACAAATTAAATAATAGGATCGTTCTGTATTATTTCAACATTATAAAATAAAAAATATAGCAAAAAGTTTATTTTTGTTGTTGTTAAATAGAGTTTTTATAAGTTTCATTTATCTTATCCGTCGATCAATGCATTACGTCACATTTTTTAATGGTCTTTAATTTTAACATTTTTTAATGTCTTTTTTTTTTTTTTTTTTTTTTCGACTATTTTGAAATAATGATTTTAAGCACAACATAGCACTTGGTCATTGATGGCCTAAATAAATTCCAGAAACACTTTTTAGTGTACATTTAACTGCTTATGAGATTTGTTTAAGAGCAGAAAATTTTATTTATTTGTGTAGAGCATGTGGTAAAGAGTATTTTTTTGTCCGAATAAAATTTCGATTTCACTCATTTTATGTTAAAAATGACACTTAAAATAGGTCACCTCAAAGGAATGACAGCGAACAATAAATAATAGGAAATAGGATGATTCAATATCGGCTAAGGACACGAATTACAGTAACTACAATACATTAAAAAACCGAGTAGATTAAAGTGTGTAGACTGTGACAGAGTGTTTTTCGCATTGATGGTATAGCTAGGAATATGGTCAACGATAACTGAAAAGTTAATCGTAAAAGTTTTTTGTTCGTTGAATTACTTAACCCTTATTCCAAAGTCTTAGTGGCAGCCGGATGGGCTATTGCGCTCTGACAGGGTACTACAGGTTCGAATCCTGGTGGTGGCACTGATGATTGTTAGTGGGGCGGAATTCGTTAAACAGTAGGTATCGACTGATGACACGAGTTACAGTAACTACTTTGAAAACGAGTAGATTAGGTGTAGACTGTGACAGGGTGTTTTCTTATTAATGGTAAAACTACCTGAGTCATATATTCAGTGATTTTTGCAATATGGCAAACGATCATGAAAACTTTTAATCTTAAAAGTTTTTTTCTTTTGGTTGAATTACTTAACCCTAATTCCAATGTCTTACCGGCGGCCCGAATGTCTAGAGCTCTGACCTTTGGTACCCTAGGCTTCAGGATTGATTCACGGCGGTGCCATTATGGTAAATTATGGCGGTGCCATTATGGTATGCCCCTACCTTCCATTTTAAACCGTAGGTCCCTGTCTAATATGATCGTAGAGCGATGCCCATAGTCCAGTCAGACTTCTCTCGCCCACATCATTCTCAAACTGTAAGGGACAACTCAGCTCTAGACACAGTGATGTGGTGTAGTAGTAGTAATAGTGGTGGTGGTTCGCAATCGGAGTGTCTAACGCTCTAGCTCGGTGCCACATGTTTCAGGTCGTGTCCCGTGGGTACCGTGGATGTTTGTATTGGTTCGGAATCCATTTTAAGCCGTATCTCCCAGTCTCATATGACCATAGAATGTAGCAGAGCCCAATTAGACTTCACACCCACATCCTTCCCAAACTGTTTAGGGACCACTCAGCTCTAGGTACAGTGATGTGGTGTAGTAGTAGTTGTTTGGAATAACGTTAAGTCCCTGTCTAATTAGCATAAAGTGTATAAAACAGGACATTAGAGAGACAAACCAAACTCAAACAATATCTTAACGATTTTTTTTTCTAATGCAGCTGGCAATACAGTGACAGTTAATATTTATTCCATAAGTAATGGCTGCGCCTCTGTTACTCATTGAGCACTACCAGCTTGAAGATATGCTACAGGGCGAGTAACACTACCCCCGCAACGCTCTACGATTCTATTACACCGGGACCTACTGTTTAAAGTGGATTCCGAACCACTGTAAATATCCCTGACACCGCCGGGACTCGAACCCGAAACCTGTGTCACTGAGCCCCAGAGTGTTAACCACTCAGCCATCAGGATCTAGAATGTCTTGGTGTGTTAAGTTCAACTAAAGGTTTCTTGGAACTGATATAAAAAAAAAAAAAACTTTTAAAAGAAACGAACTCTCAGTTACAATTTATACTTTTAAAAGTGACACATTTAAATTAAGTACAGTGAGTGCTACAGTTACAGTTCTGATTTATTAAGTAGCAGAAGTAAAATCACTACTTCACGAAATGCTAAAGCATTAATGCTTTCATTCAATCTACAGAAGAGACAAGTATCTTTTATTCCGAAAAGGGCAGAGAGAGAAGAAAAGGCGCTCGGGCAATTAGCATAACACCTGCAGCTGCCAACAATAGAGACCGAAAGACAGACAGCTTAGCGTTAAATAAAGGATTCCGACTGCACAAGCGGCGTGCGAAAAGAGATCCTTTCAGAAATGCATTATTATCAAATGATCTACAGAAGATTTAGATTGCACATGTTCGTGATTTTCAACTTAAAGCTTGTTTCGCAATCCAACGCCATATCGTTCAAAGGCAACATCGTTTGCAGTGACAGTAGCATCTTAATATGCTATATGTTACATTAAGCTTTTGGACACTTAAATAACTGTGAAATCCTGTTCCTTCTTTATTTAACCTCATTCCTCAATGATTTATTCATTCATGTTTTTAAAATACTTTTGCTCTGAACAAAATATAAATGGTTAAGTTTTAATGTTTATATATATATATACCTGGCATATGTTGTCCTGACAAAAAAAAAAAAGTGCATTGCAGAAAATTACATGTCTTGAATATTTCTCCATGTTCCACTACATATGTATACTAATTTTCATGGATATCGTTTGAACGGTATATAAGATGAAATGCTGCAGCACCATCTGGTGGCAAGTAACAATAAAGTGGATAGCGCGAACCTACTTTTCATACTCGAATACAGATTATTACCTAGTGATTGGTTGAACGGTATAAAAGTTGATATATTACAGCACCATCTGGTGGCGACATACAACAAAGAGGATAGCATAAAAACATTAGCACTGTTTTATCAAACACATACAAAAAAATTTCATCAAAATCGGTCAAGTAGTGCAGGAGGAGTTCAATGACAATCGCACGTACAGAAGAATTATATCGATTGCAGCGTCACCTACTGGGTTCAATTGTGAATCTAAACCAGTGGTCTTCAAACTACGGCCCGCGGGCCAAATTCAGCCCGCTAGTGCCATCAATTCGGCCTGCGACAGCGAATAACTTATTGTTGCTGTAATAAGTTGGATAAAAAACACAGAATGCTAATAACTCGGTTTTATTTGCTTGCTAGGTAAAGCTTATTGACAAGCATAATGAGCAGAAAATTTAGCTTAAGCATAACAACTAACAAATAATTGAAATGAATCCCACTAACATTATAAACTAGTGAACATCCCAGTTATACCTATCTAATTCCGCTTTTAACCACTAGATGTCGTCATGTGTCACGGTCGTACAGATACACACAATAGTAATTGTAGTCATTGAACCAGCTGGTTTAGCATGCGTATGCTCACTCAGAGGCGTATTTAACGACTAGTCTAGAAATTATAGATAATGGCAGAAAAATTAAAACGGTTTTAGCCCTTGTATGGCCCTAAGGCTGGAAAGTTTGGAGACCCCTGATCTAAACCATCCACTCATACACACAAAAAAAATTTCCTCAAAATCGGTTCAGCCGTTTAGGAGGAGTTCAGTGACAAACACATGTACAGAAGAATAATATATATAAATATACGATATATTTCTGATGGCAAGTTTACAGGGCAACAGATATCATACAAAAACAAGTAATATAAAAAAAATAATAATTAAAGTCAATTCCTACTTTTTTTCACTTTATTGTAGGAAAGTCTTTTACAGATAAAGTTGAAATTTTCCTCTTACATCTGGCTCCATCCATTGGTAGACATATGCAACTTAAATCTAAAAAAATAAAATTAATTAATTAAATTTAATGACTGAATTAATATTTGAAAAAACTGTATTCACATCAAGTGTCATCCACTACAAGTTCAAAAAAATGTATTTGAACTGGAGTGAATGAATAAAAAGTATTTTATTGACGATTGAAAATTTGAACAAGATATATATAGGGAGAGTGTGAGCTAATAGAAGGAATTGAAATAAATACAAAGAACATGATATAAACATAGGACATCAACTAATTCATCCACTTAAGTCTGGCAATCCATTAACGCTTCCACAAAGAAACGGGAGGCAGTGCAGAGCAGGAAACAAGATGAGACACAGCCATCTCTTTCCGGTTATCACACAGGAGACAGAGAGGGTCAGGGAGTCAGTTTAATTCTGTGAAGGTGCTTGTGGAGACAATCGTGACCACAGAAAATCAGTAACAATGATTTTCCTCTAGATCAGGATATCAGGAATAGGATCGTACGATGACGTGTGACTTGTTTCTTGTAGCAGCATCTTCAAAGAAGGAGCAAAGGGTCTTTTAATTATCTCCTCCCTTGTTTTGGGACAATCCACCGTCTTTCCATTGCAAAAAGTCTTAAGAAACTCATCTTAAGAGCCTGACTGGAGGCCATGTTTGTAGATCGTTTTGCCGTATCAAACGTTGGCTGGAGTGCACCACGAGGAGGAAAATCTACGTTGCACTCCATACATAAATATATACACGGGGATATAATAATAAAATAATATATATCCTCATAATATATATGTATACCCTCATAAGAGCGGGAAAGTTAAACGGATAGTAGGACTAAATATGTGTATAGAAAGTAATAGTAATCTTAGTTCGCCCTAATGCAGATTCGCCCATTCCGAAAATGCAAAAACTAAATATAATTCATCTTTATAAGTTTAGATAAAGATTCATTTTAATCATGTTAATATATATCCTCATAAGAGCAGGAAAGGTAAAACGGATAGGATTAAATATGTCACAGAAAAGGACAGTAATCTCAGTTTGTCCCGATACAGATACTACGGTCATCTTGTGCTAAACAGACAGGGGCCTACAGTTTAAAACAGATTCCGAATCCTAACAAACATCCACGCCATCGCTAGGATTTGAATTTGTAAGCCTGGGATACCATGGGTCAGAGCGCTAGCCACTTGGCCACCAAGTCGCAACCATTTCGGAAATGCAAAAGCTAAAGCTAATTCGTCTTTATCAATTTAGATAAAGATTCATTTTAATCACGTAATATATATAGAGAGAGATGGAATTACAAAAGTTATTGTATTTTGTAGTATCGTTTAATTCTTTTATTAGTTTATATGAATAAGATAAAATAATTCATTATATTAAGAAGTGCGTTTCCAGTTATGATGAAAGGATGATTCTTTTTTACAGAATGTATTTTCTTTTTCATACTGTAGTACAGTTGAAAAATGAATGGTATGCATTACAAAATACTCAGTGGAAAAACATACAACTCATTACGTAATTATTAATATGTTGATTTTGAAAGAGGAGCAATTTCACTTGTTGACATTCCCATGCAGTAGTAATAAAATGCACGTGAACGTCACGTGATCATGCACCTTACTTGACTTTTACATTCGGGATTGTTGACCTTTATCATATGCGATGATAGCTTGGCGGTTTTTGGCAACTACTGTTGGCTATTACTGTTCTATGTCATTGGCGCGAATGAAAAAAAAAAAAAAAAAGGTCTACTATCAAATACCGATTTTCAAATTAAAGGATTAATTTTTTTAACTGTCAATAAAAGTAAATTTATTTTTTAAATATTTGACATTTATATTCTATTAATAAATTTTCTTGCTTATTTTTTTTTTTCCAAAAAAGAAATGCAATATTCATTCAAATGAACTTTTTGTAATGTTTTATTATATTTCATACAAAATGACCAGATTTAGCAACAAAATAATATTTCTTGTATCCATTTATCTTTATTAATAAAGATAAGTCTCACTCACAGCTCACAGTTAAATTAATGTATGATTTAAAGAAGAATTTCATGTGTTCCTCGGAATTTTTGAATCGATTCGTAACATGTTTATGTTTTCTGAATATATGCTCATACGGAGAAGATACCAAGCCGCAATACAGTGCCAACGCTAGTACGGAAAGGACGTGAGATGTTTGAGCCAATTTTCTGTTCCTTTAGAAAAGGGGGGCGCGTTCTATTTTTATCACTACTTTATGCACATTCCCAACAATTTCAGCTTTATTCAGGTTGCACCGCAATGTCCATGCTACATTTAGTCACCACAGTTTTTAGTGAACATATATATAGATATTATTTACCATTTTTACAGATATTTTGAAAAGTGAACTTTTTCTGTGAATTTTCTTTAGAAACTGGAAAAAAAAAAAAAAAATAAAATTCATGAACTGGTGTTATACGTCTTCAACAAAAAACTGTCAAAATTGTATAATGTTTACGATAACATCATCTAATACTGAATATGACTTCCACTTAATAAAATATTTATTGTTGCCGTTTAACCATTATTAATTAAAAATTGGCCATTAAGAATACGAAAAAATTTTGCCAATTTTTTTCTATGCATACATACATTTTTTTGTCTATTTTTTCTATTCTATGCATCCTGTTTTTTATATAAATCATACCTTTGCATAATTTTCTATTTATTTTACAACATCATACACATAATTTTACCTATTTTTTCTATTCTATGTATCTTATTTTTTTCTATTTTTCTATATATATATTTGTATATTTTTATTACAAATTACTATACATCATACACATAATTTCGCCTATTTTTCTATACATTTCTATTTTTTCTATTCTATGCATCTCAATTTTTTTTTTTTTCCATTTTTGCATATGTTTTCTATACATCATACATAATTCTGCCTATTTTTTCTATACTTTTCTATTTTTCTATACATACATCCCTATATTTTTCTATACATACATTTGCCTATGTTTTCTATACACACTATCATATTCTAGATTTGTTTTTCTTCTTGATAATTTCTTCTTTTGAAAACACCCATTCACACGCGTCTGTCATGCCAAAGGCACGACCACCTGTTAAAACACACAGAGCCATTACAGTAATGAGTCCACAAGGCGAGCAGGTGGCTCTTTGAGCAGAGCCAGGGAAGGCAGCTGCGCAAAGCGCGCCATTTTCCCTGTCTGCCCTTCCGTGCTTTGTACCGACCGAACGTGCAGTCGGGCGCAATAATTAGCTCTTCGTAAAATAGACGAACTTTCAACAAGTAAAAGATTTCTGAGTTCTGTCATTGTTTGTTGTGGAGACTGACGGTTTTCGAAGGCAGGTCGCTTTGGCCCAAATACTTACGGATTTTCTTTGTAACTGTAACGAGTTCCATCTCTTGGTCTATTTTTGGTCTATGGTTCAAAAGAATGTTCGTGCACCGATGAACTTCAATAAAAAATTCAAAAAATTCAACTCAATTCAATAAAATTTCTATAATTTTTCAATAAAAAACTGCTCTAAACCATAATAAAAAATAATTTATAGTGTCGTTAACTTTTTCTTAATAAAATTGCATAAAATTTACGAATATACTATATTTTTTTTAAATCAATAATCAAAAATGACAGCCCCAGTATGCTTAAAAAAAGCTATGTATTAATAAATTATTTAAAGGACCTGAATGGCCGAGTGGTTAACGCTTTGGCTCGATACCACAGATTTCGGGTTCGAGTCCCTGCGGTGCCATGGATGTTTGTAGTGGTTCCGAATCCACTTTCTGGCTCCCGGTCCTAATAGAATCGTAGACTGTTGCGGGGAATTGTTACTCCGCATCCGTATTTAAGTTACGCGCTCCCCCTGGGTAATGCAAAGTGAGTAACATCTGTGCAAGCTGTCTAAATGTTTGTCAGCTGCATTGGAACAAAAAAAATAATAATAATTTAATATTTCGGTCAATTAGTATTTAGCCTGGATGGATGTGATTAGCGCTCTGGCGCTCGGTACCACAAGTTTCGGGTTCGAGTCCCTGCGGTGCCATGGATGTTTGTAGTGGCACGGAATCCACCTTAAGCCGTAGATCCCGGTCTAATAGGATCGTAGAGCGTTGTGGGGGTAGTGTTGCTTTTCATCCACTAATATATGCTTATCTTCAAAGCTACACGTACCTCTGGCTAGTGCTAAATGAGTAACAGTGGCGCAGGCCTTGCTTAAGGCATAAAGATTAACTGTATCTGCATTTCCAACTGCTTTAGAATAACAACAGTAGTTAATATGGGGCCTGACGGCGCTCTGGAGCTCGGTACCACAAGTTCAGGGTTCGAATCTCGGCTGTGCCTGGACATTTGTAGTGGTTTGGAATTCAACTTAAATCCCCATTGACTGTAAATTGTTGGGCGTAGGGCTGACAACCTTACCCCGAAAAAACGAAAACATCTCTTGTCTCGAAATCTGCCAGTAGACAAATGGCCTTGGCGCACGAAGAAGGGTCTGTTGCGCCAATGAAGATGAAGAAGTATTTAGTAAGATATCCTGCAGCATTCTCAACAGTTTTTAAACTTTTGGGCATAAAGTACATTTTCCCCCTCTGTTCTTCTAGCCCGACTCGTGGCTCAGTGATAACGTGCGCTGCTGGTGAACATCAGGACCGAAGTTCAATCCACTGGCGGCATTGTGATAGGCACTGTTTCAAAAGACGAATAGTCACGATGGAGTTTGTGATGTTCAGCATCTTACCTCCTTAGTCGAACTGCCTGGGGGAGCTTTGAGGGTTTTCTAACATATGATACCCAAATGCGGTGTAGTTCCCCCTAAAAGTACTTTCGAATGGCACTGTCTTCTTCAAGCGACCCGGAACCAAGCCTGACTTCTACCTAAGGGTGCTCCATTACAACAGAAGCTGTTCCCTTTCCTTCCATCCATAAGTAGACTATTCATTGAGTGTCCATCCCACGCTGCCGGACACAGAAGATTAGTCACAAAACGAAAATTTAACAGAATAATTTTAAATATGCCAAGCATGTAAATATGAAACCATATGTTTTGAATAGAAAATACATGTTTATTTTATGAAAATGATGAAAAATATTTTATTCGTAGCATTGTCTATTGCTAGCTATACATTTCCCCCACCTGCCTGGCAATTTGTGGATGCAACTCTAGAAAAACTGTTGCTCTTTTGGGCAAAATAGTCATAGAGTCGTGGGCCTGAATGGCCGAGTGGCTAGCGCTCTGGCGCTCGGTACCCCAGGTTTTGGGTTCGAGTCCCGGCGGTGCCATGGATGTTTGTAGTGGTTCGGAATCCACTTTAAACTGTAGGTACCGGTCTAATAGGATCGTAGAGCGTTGCGGAGGCATTGTTACTCCGCGTCCGTGGCTTATCTTCAACTTACACGCGCCCCCTGCGTCATGCAAAGTGAGTAACGTCTGTGCAGCGCTTGCCTTAAGGCATCCAAGACCAAGCTGTCTAAGTGTTTGCTAGTTGCATTAGAAAGAAGTCATAGAGTCATTTTCATTTGAAGAGAAGCGCTGCTCAGCAAATGCGTGTCCCATTGATGCAAAAGAGTGGTAATCGAAAGGAACTAAGTCTTATGAGTAAACCGCATGTGAAAGTATTTCCCAACTAAACTCCTCAATCGTTACCTTAACCAGTTTTGTTGTGTGATGATGATGCCTTATCATGAAGCAAAATCACTTTGTGTTGTTTTTTTGATATTCTGGTCATTTTTCACTCAAAGCTTCATTCAAATCAATCATTTGTTATCGGTAGCTTTCAGTATTACTAGTTTCAATAGATTTTAGCAGCTCATAATAGATCACACCTAGGGATTGCAATACTGGTATACCGGGATACCGAATACAGGTATTTTGAGCCATTTGTACAGTTTTTGTAATACCGGTATTCACATTTAAATACCGTTTTTCGTATATTTTCTTATCTGTGAATAGTAATTTGTGAAATTTTTATTCTTGTCTGTTAATTCTTATTCAGAATTCAGAACTTCTCCACATTTCAGAAGAATTCCGTACAGTTATTGAAGATTATAATGACACTAATGTCGATAGTGAAAAGGAATTGTCTCTTGAAAAAAAATTAGAATTAGCGATAACTAAAAAAATTTTAGCAAACCAAAATACAATACAGAAATCAGCTATATCCAAAATAACCGACGAGAAATAGATTTATTTGAAGAGGAGGCATTTAGAGGTAAATACTTGGAAAAAGTACATCGCTCATTACTAACAGTACCACCATCTAGTGTAGATGCTGAAAGAGTGTTTTCGACATCTGGTAATTTTTGCACAAAATTATGTTCCAAGCTTAATGACAGTGCAATTGATGCATTAGGTTTTTTTAAGATCAATTTCAGAAATTTGTAATAATACACAGACTGAATAGTGATATTTACACTTTTTGTGATTTAAATAAATAAGATGTTCCCTTACTTTGTTGTGATTCTTTCTAAAATTTCTTCTACCGGTATTAAAACCAGTATCCCGGTATTAAGATCTAAAAAATACCGAATACCGGTATTGAACTTTTGGTCCGATATTGCAATCCCTAATCACACCCTTTTGGTCCCACTAAACATAGAACATTGTCATCCGCCCATTGCCTGGTTTTGCCGTCTATGGTTAGCCTGGAGTTACGCATGATTTTTAGCTTAGGATTATCAAAATATATCCGCTTTTCATCGTCAGATGAAGAAATGACTTTCTTTGTACCTGGCGAGCAGCATTTTGCAAATTTTGTGGTGTTACGTTTTTCTTGTTGTCTTTCGTTCAGTTCATGTTGAACCCTTTCTCCCATCTTCTAAATTGGCTAAACTCATGTGGAACCCATTCTCCCCAGCGCCTGGTGGACAATTGGCTAGCAATCTAACCTTTGGTACCATAGATTTCAGGTTCGAATACTGACGGTGGCATGGATGTTTGTGAGTGGTTCGAGTTCCATGTTAAACTGTGGTCCCGGTCTAATTAGCCTAAAGTGTGCAGTAAAGCGACGTACCAAACCCATTTTCTGGATCTTTCCCATGGTTTTGAAACGTATGAAGATGGCTCCTAGTGTCACATTTAATTTATCTGCGAGATGTTGTTGCATTTGAGCTTTATCCTCATCCAACCATGCTTGCAATTTGCCGTCCTCAAGCTTTTCGGTAGCTTCCCACGTTCTTCGTTTCTCCCCGACAAAGTCGCCACTTTTGCATTTTTGAACCACTCAAAGTACTGTGATTTACCTAAAGCAAGCTCACCGTAAGATTCGACAAGCATTCGATGCAATTCTACAGAACTTTTCGTCAAATGGTAACAGAAAATCAATGTTGTCAGGAAAATCATAATCTCCAGGCACAAAATTCAACATGTTCAAAGCTTTAACATATTTGTATTGTTGTGAGTTAAAACTTTCTACCATATGTCAGCAAAGCAAATGGCGCCAATGACGCGACTTGACGTCCAACTACACTGACAACTAGGGCCATCTATGGGACAAATCCGGTTTCACATTTACAGACCTCGTAATGAAAAATGTACAATTTTAATTAAATCACATAAATTATGTGTAGAGAAATATAACCATTTTTTTTAGATTAATGTGTTGAATTTCATTTAATTTCGAATAAAATTCTATATTATTGAATGAAATACATAAAATTATTCTTTATTGAAGGAAATATATAGAATTATTCTTTATTGAATGAAATATATAGATTTATTCTTTATTGAATGATAATTATTCTTGATTGAAATATATAAAATTATTCTTTTTATTGAATGAAATATATAGAATTATTCTTAATTGAATGAAATATATAGATTTATTCTTTATTGAATGAAATATATATAGAATTATTATTTATAGAAAATATATAGAATTATTATTTATTGAATTAAATATATAGAATTATTTTTATTGAATTAAATATATAAAATTATTCTTTATTGAATGAACTATGTAGAATTATCCTTTATTAAAGGAAATATGTAGAATTATTCTTTATTGAATGATAATTATTCTTGGTTGAATGACATATATAGAATTATTCTTGATTGAATGAAATATATAGAATTATTCTTGATTGAATGAAATATATAGAACTGTTCTTTAATTATATAGAATCATTCTTTATTGAAAATATAGAAATCATTCTTTATTGAATGAAATATACAGAACTATTCTTTGTTGAATGAAATATACAGAATTATTCTTTGTTGAATGAAATACATAGAACTATTCTTTGTTGAATTAAATATAGAGAATTATTCTTTATTGAATGAACTATGTAGAATTATCCTTTATTAAAGGAAATATGTAGAATTATTCTTTATTGAATGATAATTATTCTTGGTTGAATGACATATATAGAATTATTCTTGATTGAATAAATATATAGAACTGTTCTTTATTGAATGAAATATATAGAATCATTCTTTATTGAAAATATAGAGAATCATTCTTTATTGAATGAAATATACAGAATTATTTTTTTGTTGAATGAAATATACAGAATTATTCTTTGTTGAATGAAATACATAGAACTATTCTTTGTTGAATTAAATATAGAGAATTATTCTTTATTGAATGAGATATATAGAATTATTCCTTATTGAATGAAATATATATAAAAAAATTTCTCATTTATATTTGAAGTTAAACAGATTAATTATAAAGATAATTAATAAAAAACAAATAACAAAAAAAAAAAAAAAAACTATATAGTCAGAAAACCCAACAAATTTTACTTAGAATGTTTTAAAGAAAAACTGCATGATTTTTTAATATTCACACACCATTAAAAAATGAATTGAAGCAAAACTTATACTTCACGTAATTCTTTAAAAGGATGAATTTCAAGTGTTTTTACCTTACAAAATAAATTAATTGTTTTTATGAAGCAATAAGGAAATTAATTCGCTTTGTTTAATCATTAAAATCAGTAAACTGCAAACAAATTCTGAAATAATTAATACGATAGTGAAAACAAAAAATACTTCAAAATATTTTCTTTTTTTTTTAAATGTTTCCGGGTATATTTTCTGACTTTCTTTAAATCGTTTTTCTCCGAAATCCATGGCATTTGGCACAAACATGATCTGATGTATGTTTCGTAAATTGATTTTCGAATTGTATATGGGTTGAATTCTACCGTCGAATTTAATTGAATGCTGTTCTCTTGTTTCTTTATAAACAAGCATTCGATTATCTTACGATGATGAAAGAACACTTGGACAAACATAGAAAATGCGATTTTTTTGAACCTATTGACGATTATTTTTCTATTACAGGATTAAAAAATGTTTGCAAATCATCCATTACATTCACAGTGAGGTTTTGCCAAAAAGCAAGTATTGCTTTAAAAAATAGCCTTTGGCACAACTTAAGTGGTTAAAAAAATTTAATAGAAAACCAATATTTTAAATATTTTTTTCTGTTTTATTAATATACAGGGTGATTATAATTAAAGTCCCACATTCAAAATGCTGTAAAAAAATGAACCACTCTTCACAATGAGTTCAAATTTGAACTGAAGATACTTGAAGAATTGGAAAACGGTGCTGCATCACAAAAAGTTCCAAAGTGTATTATCAGATGGCGCTGTAAGCGGCATAAAGAAAGGTAATTCGGCTGCCAGTGATATTTTGAATCGAAAATGACAACATATTTGGCATGATTTTCACAGTAAACCAACTATAGTGTTCAATGTGCTTGATTGTTTCGGTTTTTTAACGGAAAAAATTACTTCAAGTCATTTTACAGTTGTGCCACTGTTAGTGGAAAGCCCATCCACCATGGCAAGGTGATACCAAATTGGATGGGAGAAATCGGTGGAACTTTTTTTTTAAACTTTTTCTGATGCCATACCGTTTTCCCCTTTTTCAAGTATCTTCAGTTGAAATTTGAATTCATTGTGACGAGTGGTTCTTTTTTACAGCATTTTGAAAGTGTAACTTTAATTATAATCCCCTGTTCTTAGATTCAAGTATTATAAAATAAAAATTTATGAATGAATTAACAGAATTTATAAATACAATTTGAAATACATACTTTCCTTTTTATTCAACTAATTGGAAAAAGTTACACTTTGATACAATCTATTTTGAACAATGTGTTAACAGTTTATAGCAAACACAATGACAAAATTACATATTAATTTTGCCAGGGGGCATTATTTTCTAACATATAAAGGGGATTAATAATGCCATAAATAATCTCCTTGAGTGATAAATTATAAATGTAACAATAAATAATTAAACGTAATAGCTATAATGATGTGATTAAATTCAAAACTATTTTGCTTTCCTTAAATTTAACTATTCCGCTATTGGATTAGTTGGATAATAAATATTATATTTTTCTTACATATGAATTAGTCATTATTTTAAATCATTATTTTGAATGATTTGAATATAGATGAAAATATTTATAATAGTTATTTTATGTGTAAAAATAAAACATATTCAGGCACATTAAAGAAAAATTTTTAGAGTTATTTTTTTTTTTTGATATCTTACATAGGTTTCATTTAACATTCCTGATCAAGCAAAAAACATTTTAAGAATCCAATCTATACCATATTCTAACCAAAGTCTTTTTACACTTTTCGAAGTCTTAAAATCTTTTATAATCTGCAAATATAACTTGTAGTTATAGATGCAGGTGTACTCTAAACTCTTTTGTATTGTTGAAAAAATAAAGCACAGAAATTGCCCTTGGCATATCATAAAAAGAGTTATGTGGAAAGATTCAAGACATCTATAGACTGCCGAAAAAGAAATTCTGTGGAGAAGATTCAGGACATCCCGAGACAATCATAAAAGGAAGTTATGTGAAGAAGATTCAGAAATTCCATCATATAAAGAAGTTAGATTTATAAAACTCAGGACATCATGAGATCACCATATAAAGAAGTTAAAGGAGATTCCGAGAAGATTAAGGAGAAGAAGAGAAAGGAGGTTCTGAGATCATCATAATAAAAATTACTTTGGAAAGATTCAATAAATGACGAGATTATCATCAAATGAAATTATGGGAATTAAATTTTTGTGGCGTCTTGAAACAATCATAAAAAGAAAATGAAAAAAAAAATTGAGAACATCTCGAGATCATCATACAAAATAGTTAAAATGGTGAAAATTCAGGATATTGTGAGATCATCATAAAAAGAAGTTATGTGGAAAAGATAAAGAAAATTCTGAGAAGATTCGGGACATGTCAAGATCACCATAACAGGAAATTATGGGGAAAAATTTGGGGGAATCTGGAAAGAATCATGAAGGGAGAATGGAGAAGATTGAGAACATCTCAAGATCATCATACAAAGAAATTAAACCGAGAAGATAAAGGAGACTCTGAGATAATAAAAAAAAAATTACGTGGAGAAGATTTTTACTAATGAGAACTACCTCACTCAAATCTGATAGCAGATATTCAATGTCAGGGATAATGGGATATCATTAAATAAGCGATTGTCTGTGTGACGTTTCACAGCTGGAAACAATTACAGATGGAATATGGACTACACCATGAGTTGTTACATTGTGATTGGTGATAGACCATAGGATGAGAAAGTATCTGTCAGAGAAGCTAAACCCCCATATTGACGGATTGTCTTAAATTGATGTTTTTGGAGAAGAAGAGAGTTCTGTACCTGGTAGACAAGAAGTGTTGTTTTTCTTTTTTCTGAAAATGATTGAACAAGGCGAAGTTTTCCCTGCTTACAAAGTGGACCACTTGGGGTTTCGTGTATCATACCGTGTGATAGTCAAGGTCTGCCACGACCACGTGTTTTGAGACTCGACGTAGGTTCGAAAACTTGAAGTGAACTGCACTTGTTTATCTAATTTTATCTTTAATTTTCATTTCTGTGTAAATGGAGTTCTTCATATATGTATATAAGGCTTATAAATAAAAAAATTAAAGTATTTCCCATGAACCTGAAACTGGCCTCTCTTTGAAGTCGTTATATGTCTAGTATAAGCAGAGACATTACAATATGCAAAAACAACATTAATGCTTTAGTGTTGTGGACCTGTTCTAAACTGAAGAGGCTTATTTTAAAATTTCAAAACCCGTGAAGCGAACCTTCCAGTGTTTATGCCGGTATAGATACATCAAATATGTATACTCACAAAGTTCCTATATCGGGTTTAAGAAGATGAAAGAAGGGTGCAAGATTCCCAGCATCTACGATATTTACTTCAAATCGCGATAACAGTAAAGGCCGACTAATTCACCGACTTGCTGTTATGGTAACTGGATAGTTGATATTTCAATTGATTCATTCCCACTGTAGCCCATGTCGTGAAAGGTGACTAAAGTGGGTACCCAGTGCCCGGAGGTATCACCGGGTGGGGAAAGTCAGACTTCCCCTTTGGGTGTCTCATGTCTTTGTGCCACAAGATCAAGAACAAAAAGAAACTGCATGTTTTACCCTTCATCATGACTCGGCATGGGTTCATGGATTTGGCTAGATCTTTGCTGTCGACCAAGTGGGATAAGAAACAACAACAACATAGATCCGTGAGTCGGAGAATAACAGTAAAATGTAATGTAAGAGTCTTTGTAAAATCCCTCCCATCACATGGATTGAAAAATAAATTTATATATATATTTAATAAACATTAATAAATGGAAAATTGGCAGTGTCATTTTCTTCTGCAAATTATTATTTATAAATGTCTCGATTCATTTTTTTTTTTTTAAACTTCAATGAAAAAGGTAAGAAATAAATTTATAATTAATGGCATTTCTGAAAAGTAAAAATCAGTGGAAATTCGAGCAGCCGAAGCACGGATACATACATAAGCCCCTTTAGAAATCCCGTCGGTTTTCTGTGACTAATGAAATGTGACTCGAAGGTTAATCATTTGTAGGCTTCAAAATAACACAGCTTGCCTGCGTTTGTGAGACAGAAAAAATAAATAAAATGAAACCAAAAAAAAAAAAAAAAAAAGTAAGAAAGAAAGACTTATATTTTTAAGATTTCTTTCCTGTTCGGTAAAGAACAGAAGTCTTGGGTTATGGAATCATTTATTTTGCCAAAAGCTGCCACTTTTTTTCCCCTACAAATATATCACACCACTGAACAAGAATGAAGGAACGTCAAGTTTGCTGCCAAACCCCGAAAACTAAATAAAATAAGATGGATTCTTTTGAGAAACTGCAACCGAAAAATGCTTTCTGGAAGAAAAATCATCATAATCCTCTTAGGATTGACAGCGCCAAAAATCCTTTTTGCGGACTGTTTGCTAAGCTCAAGATTTTTGTTGCTCTTGCCACCAGTCTTGGGCAGCTCAGTCTCTATTTTTCTTTTTTTTTTTTTTTTCTTCTTTTCTCCATTTTAGTTTTTGGACTTTATACAAAACATCCGCTCAGAATCAGAAATCGAAAAGCTGAAAAAAACCTTCCACTTTTTTTTTTTTTTTTTTTTTTTTTTGGTATTATTATTTTAGCTCTTTTTCTTCGGCAGTGGACAATTTGGAATTTTCTCAGACTAAGGATTTAGAGGTGTTTATCCGAATGAGAATGTTGGCTTTTCAAAAACTCATTTACTTAAAAATGGTCGCGGTATTTTTATTTGTCCATGGATTTTGTAGAAGAAAAAGTCGTGGATTTTCAAAACCCATGTTTTCATTTATTACAGTGTCGAAGATTATTTTTAATTGTATGAGTGATTATTTTTTTTTTCACTTGTGACACTTTTAGATGAAAGTGCAAGTCATTTGTCATCCGATTTAAGAGTCTTATCCAGATATTAACAATGTATATATTTTTATTTGATACATTATTTGATAAAATCTATAAAATAAATTCCCTTTTATTGTATATTTCCATGAAATCTATTTTATTTCTTTATTTATAATTATTAGATTTTTTTGGTTATACTAAATAAATTATTATATTATTAGTAAAATATTTTATCGTAAGAATTTAATTTTGGATATCCTCTTTTAAACGATTGATGTAAATTAAAGAAATAAATTAAGATAGTTTGCTGAAAAAATCTAAATCATACTCATCATCAGTGCCGCAAAAACCCCATGGTTTGCCTAGGCCTTCTGCCTATAGGCAGATTTTTGAGACAGGAGATGCTTTCTTTTTATTTTTCTGGATTATCAGTCCTACATCCAAAGCTATACGATCATATTAGATCGGGAACTATGGTTTAAAATGGAATCTGAACAGCTACAAGCATCCATGGCTCCACCTGGAATCGAACCCGAAGCCTGTGGCACACAGAGTCCTAAGCGATAGTCCCTTAGCCATCAGGCCACTAAATCATACTGTTGTAACATATGGCTTTATTGGAAATCCAATCCATTACAATAAGGATCACACACAAAGAAGGAACCAGCAGAAAGCAAAAATATATACAGCAAGACAGCAATTGACAATAATTCAATCTCACTAATCACAAAAAGTCAAAAGGGGGAGAGTAAATAAAGGAGGTGGACATTTTATTTTAGTCCATCAGGCCCTGGCATTCCAATATAACTGCGAGACTTCTATTTGGCGCTGAGCGCTCTATTTCAGTCCTGGACATTTCAAAAGATGTTCTGAATTCATTGTTCTAACTCTACATATTGAGCAAGTGTTCGAGGCGAAGACGCCTATTCTGTTTAGGTGTTCCGCAAGACAATCGTGTCTGGTTCTTAATCGGAAAGTTGGTAACCGTCTCTTTACGTGTGTGTTAAAGATTTTCCAGCTGTCTTGAATAGTGTGCCACTTTTAGCCTTCAGATTTAGTTATGCGATTATTTTAAGAATCTGATTCTTAAAAATTAAATCATACTACACTCATGTCCATAAATTAAGGATAATGAAGTTCAGGCAAAGAAAGGATAGAAGCAAAACAAATTTGACTTATTTGTAAAGTCTATTTATTAAACAAAAGGTAAAGAGCAAAAAAAAGATGCTATATGTTTGACATAATTAATAAAAATTGCGATTTTTACTCCCTGGAGCAAATTTCAAAAAAGAACCTATTTACAAAAACAGTATAACATGGTTAGTAGGATGGTTAATATGGAGTATGTCTCCCGGACGATGCAATACAGGCCTTACAACGCCAAGGCATGCTGAGTATCGAATTATCAATCTGATCTTGGGGAATATTGCACCACTCATCAAGCAATGCCCTCCGAAGTTCCGGTTGACAGGTGGGAGGGTTGACGGGCTGCAATTCGTCGACCAAGCATATCCCACACATGCTCCTATCTATCCACACATGCGACCTGTGCTGTAACATCTACTCACATTACCATCATCTTGGAATCGTTGCCAAAGCCTGGAGATGACACTCTGGGCGATTCCAAGTTTCTCGGATGCTTCCAGCTGGATACGTCCACATTTCAGTCTTCCGATAATTCTACCACGTAAAAATCATCCAAATGCTTCCTTTGTACCATAACTATGCGGTTATTGCACTGAAAGGCTTTTAAAGCGCTTGTGAACAATTTTACTTCTTTGCCACCATTCCTTATATACCCCTCTCTTACACTCTCGTCATTGTGACGTACTATCCGCGCCATCTGGTGGTTTCCTGTAATTTGCATATTCTTCTTAAGATGTGTGTGATAATTCTACAGGTGAAATTTTTTATTTTAGAGTTCAATTTCTGTGTGATTCTGAATTATCCTTAATTTATGGACATGAGTGTAGTTCACTGGAAAAATAAGGGTGTATAAGTTTAAATGATTTAGGAACAAAAAATGTTTTTAATAGCTCAATGATTGATAAAAATTAAAAAATAAATTCATAAAAGGAAAGATTTAAATTTAAAATTTGCATTTAGTACTGATTCATTTTTTTTTTTTTTTTTTTTTTTTTTTTTGATATTTTAAAAGCATATAATGCTTATTTTTATCTTGGATGCAGTAAATTATGTTTGTTTAGTAAGGAAACACTTGATTTTTAATGAAGATTTGTTCATAGGAATTGGTAATCGGAAAAGATACTTATATTAAATAAAATGAATTAATCAAACGTTTGTTTATACGCGTGTAAAATCAAAACAACAAAATTTTTAAACACGATTAGTGAAAGCAGATGTCAAGTAACCATCATGCCATTCAAAAATGCAGCAGGTTCAGTGTTGTTCAAGATATCCATTGGTGATTGTTACACCACATAAATAAGAAAGAAAAGACTTCCGATAATAACTTTCATGTATTTGTGTGACTTAATGGAGAACTCTATGGAAACTAAATATAATTAATCGAATGTAATTCGTAAATTAATTCCTATTACCTTTCTATTTAACAATATGTGATAAAAATATATAATTTATTATAATTAACTTTGCGGTGCAGGGTTACTTATTTATTTATCTTATGAATTTAGTGAAAGTAAAAAGGCCTCAAAGTGAAAAGTCACTCGGCCATCAGGCCATACTAGCGCTCGGTGCCACAGGTTTCGAGTTCGAATCCCGGCGGTGCCATGGATGTTTATAGTGATTCGGATTCCACTTTAAACAGTATGTCCCGGTCATATGACTACTGGGAGTAGGGTGTAAGGCTGATAGCCCTACCCCTTAAAAAGAAAACATTTCATTCTGCCAGTAGGCAGACGGCCTTGCTCAATATGGGGCTGTTGCGCCACCGATGATGATGATGAAAAAGAATCTAATCTAAATTGGATTTCAACAAATCTATGAATACATAATCTATTGCAATTTCTAAATCGACATACTGTTGCATAAAAAAAAAAAAATATAATCAATAAAATTCTTCTTTTAATCATCAAGTGAATAGTTTATTAAAGAAAATTTTATTCATTAATATTTATGTGTTTATTTTATTAATTATAAAAATAATTCCTATTATCAGTAATCAAACTTTAAGATCGCTAATTACTGAAGACTTATTTATAAAAATAATTCTTTTAATCTTAATATAAATCAGTTTATAGTTTAATCTTTTATATCCGATTTGATTTAATTCTAGATTACATGCTAAGCTAATTTCTAATTAATTTGTTTATTGTTGATAAGGCAAGCGTTAATGATTATACTTAAATAAAACTTTTATGAATGCTGAAATTTCTAATATTTTTTTGCTTGTTTTAGTTTTAATAAAGGGATATAATCTAGACTCTAAATTCTATTTTTAGTATTCACAAAACAAAATCGAAAGTAATTAAAAATTACAAATCTATTTTGGTTTTTTAAAAAAGACAAGATGTTAATTAAGGAAGGATTTTTTTAACAGACTAATTTGTGGAAATTTTCGACTAAAGTTTTCAGTACTTAAAGTTTAAAGAAATATTGCGCTATAATTGCTTTATAATTAATATATTAAATATTTATAATTAATATTTAATTATATATTTAATATATTAAGAAATATTATTAATTAAATTTATTTATATTATAAAATTTAGAAATTCACAATCTAAAAGCATTTAAAGTGAATTTCTTAATTTTTTTTTTCGTTTTATTTTAATAAATTACTAATGTACTAATTTAAAAAAATGAATTTTAACTTTACTTTCTAATTAACTTTTAGTAAAAAAAAAAAAAAAAAAAAAAAAAAAATATATAAGTATATATAATTTCTAATTTAATTTTCCTTCTATTTTTTAGCAATTTATTAAAGATTGAATTTAATTAGATTGGATTTAATTTACAAATAGATTTAAATTGCATTTTATTTTATAATCGTTACTCATTATTATTTACACATGGGTAGATATAGG
This sequence comes from Caerostris extrusa, assembly GCA_021605095.1. NCBI lineage: Eukaryota > Metazoa > Arthropoda > Arachnida > Araneae > Araneidae > Caerostris > Caerostris extrusa. The sequence continues at coordinate 67,746 of BPLR01020284.1, read as the reverse complement.
TCAAAGACAGGATCTAATTTATTACTACTAATAAAGTAAAAATTTAATTTACTATGTTGTTGTTTGGTTGGTTGTGGCAAGTTGTTAAAAATTGTGGTGCCAAAATGTAAGTGGACCATAGCAAGCTCTCCTTGGTAACGCTGAATCTACTATATGTCTGTCTTTATGACAGTGATTGACTTAAATCAAAGTGTCCTGAATTTTAAAACTACGACTTATATCATTCACCAGGAACATTAATCTTTTTCAAAAGGTGCAGTTTGAATTTAAAACATAAACCCCTTTTTATAATCGATCCCCTGTCGTCTTTCGGAAGATCGTAAGAGCTTCGATGTTCAACCAAATACCGATACTAGGAGGAGCAGATATTTTGTTCCCTCGAAAGCTAAAAAGTTTTCCATCAAAACTGAAACAAACAGGTTTCGAAAGCATTCCTGAAGTCGATAAAATATATAAAGCAGTTTTAGAAACAAAACCCATTAAGCTGATTGAGCTTTTTGAAAACAGTAATACCACTTCTTCTTCCTTGGCGTGCGGCCTGACCAACTGGCTAGCGCCCTGACATTTGTGCTACAGACTGCAGGTTCGAATCCTGACAGTGGCATGGATGCTTGTTAGCGGTTCGAAATCCGCGTTAAGCAGTAGGTTTCGGTCTAATTAGCTCAAAGTGTGTACAAAATGACCGTAGATTGGCAAACCAATCTTCACCTACCCAGCAGCCCCATGGTAGGCCAAAGGATGTTTGGTAGTGGTTCAGATTCCACTTTAAGCAGTAGGTTCCGGTCTAATTAGCCTAAATTGTGCACAAAATGACCGTAGAGCGACAACCAAATCAAACTGCTGCCATTGTAATTTGGAACGAGGGTCACCGAGCTGTAGAATCTAGAATTTATCCCTCATTCAGACATGATGACGCGACTTCACGACTTACAGATTTAATATGACCGTATGGAATAGACATGGGAATTTTCGATTTCACATATCGGTGTTATAAAGCACTTTATGTCAGTTCATAAACCTGACATGCCATAACCATCTGGCCTGGTTAACTTAGCTTGCAAATTTAATCGCTAGAAATTAGAAAATTTCACTCTAAAAAATTTCTCTTTAATAAAGGTTTCTCGAGTATGATCTTTAACATCATATCTCTTTTAGAACAAATCCACTGCTTGCTCAGATCTCTGTTCATGTGGATTTGAAATTTAATGAAATTGCAAATTCTTTGGCGAGGAAAGCCAGAAGTCTGGATCGGACTGCCATTCCTACTTCCCTTGAGATGCATATGCCTTGGAAAAATTTAAACTTATGATTCCTCTAGATTAAAACTAAATACCAAATTACAGAACTAAATATCGAAAGGAAAGCTACTACTCTCACAAGATTTAGGATGAAGCACTACAAAAAATATGAAAATTTCTGCTGATGGCGTTAAAAAAAATTACACAAATGTGGCAACTGCCCAAATGTCGAACTTACTTCTCATCATGTTTTTAACTGCCCAGCTTTTGCAGCCGCCATACTTTTACAGCGCCCAGCTTTTCCAGACCTGCCATACTTTTACAGCCGCCCAGCTTTTTGCACCTGCCATACTTTTACAGCGCCCAGCTTTTTGCACCTGCCATACTTTTACAGCGCCCAGCTTTTTGCAGCCGCCATACTTTACAGCGCCCGGCTTTTGCACCTGCCATACTTTCACAGCGCCCAGCTTTTTGCAGCCGCCATACTTTTACAGCGCCCAGCTTTTGCACCTGACATACTTTTACAGCGCCCAGCTTTTGCAGCCGCCACACTTTTACAGCCGCCCAGCTTTTTGCAGCCGCCATACTCTTACAGCGCCCAGCTTTTTGCACCTGCCATACTTTTACAGCCGCCCAGCTTTTGCAGCCGCCATGGACCGTCCATCGACAGAGGATTCCCAGCTGGCAATCAACGTAACCAATATTATTCGGGAGCACCACTACATTTGTTTCTTTGCTTCAGGTTATACTACAGCAACAACAACAACATCCGATTGGCTCTCAGCAAAATTCATCTTCCCATCAGATATCTGAGGAGCCACTACAAAATTATTATTATTATTTAAATTTCTACAGATAGCGTTAAAAATACCAAAAAATGTTCCAACTGCCCTGATGTTGAGCTTACTCTTCATCAAGCCTTTGATTGTCAGATGTCGCCCGATATTGCATTATTTTGCTATCAACTATTTTAACCATCAGCATAAATTTAAATAATAATAATAATTTTTTTGACAGCGAATTTTGAATAAGCTGAATGAGAATTAAGAAGATGAGTTTTTGGTGAGAGCCATACTTTTACAGCATTGTCCAGGCGATATTGCATTGCACTATCCCTCGGAAGAGTAGTTATAGTCAAGCTGGCAATTGACAAATGCAATATTATTTTGCCATCACGATTTTTTGCATTTTCTTGTACTCTTCTGGGGATACGACATCAACAACAGCGCCCATCTTTTATCCAGATATCTGAGGAGTCATTAAAAAGTTATTATTATTATTTAAATTTATGCTGATGACGTTAAAAAATAACCGGCATACTTTTACAGCGCCGGCTTTTGCCTTTGATTGCCATACTTTTGCAGCCTTCCAGCATTATTGCCTCGGAAAAGCCGCCATACTTTTGACAATCAACATATTTTCAGCAGCCGCCATGGATTTTCTTGTACTCTTCGGGGGTTTATGTTAACAGCAACAACAACATCCGATTGGCTCTCACCAAAACTCATCTTCTTAATTCTCATTCATTCTCTTTCTTATTCAAAATTCATATCTGAGGAGTCACTAAAAAAAATTATTATTATTATTTAAATTTATGCTGATGACGTTAAAAAATAACAAAATTGGTGCAACTGCCCTGATGTATTCTTCATGTCTTTGATTGCCCCAGCTGTTGCAGCCTTCCAACATCCGATTGGCTCCCTCGGAAGAAAATTCATCTTCTTACCACCAGATATTTGATTTTCTTGAGGGGTTGAGCCAACAATAACAAAACATTATTATTACCAAAACTCATTTCTTAAATTCATTCTCTTTCTTATTCAAAATTCATATCTGAGGAGTCACTAAAAAAATTATATTATTATTTAAATTTATGCTTATGACGTTAAAAAATAACAAAATTGGTGCAACTGCCCTGATGTCGACCTTACTCCTTCTCATGCCTTTGATTGCCCCGCTGTTGCAGCCTTCCATACATTGTATGAACTATCCCTCGGAAGAGGATTTATCTTCGGCTGACAAATCAACATATTATTCGGAGCACCACGATATTTGATTTTCTTGTACTCTTCGGGGGATAACAACATCAACAACAACGGCTCCTGATTAGCTCTCACCAAAACTCAAAATTCATCTTCTTATCCAAAATTCATATCTGAGGAGTCACTAAAAAATTATTATTATTATTTAAATTTATGCTGATGACGTTAAAAAATAACAAAATTGGTGCAACTGCCCTGATGTCGACCTTACTCCTCATCATGTCTTTGATTGCCCCGCTGTTGCAGCCTTCCATGCATTGTATGAACTATCCCTCGGATGAGGATTTATACTTCGAGCTTGATCAAGACAACAATATTATTCAGGAGCACCACGATATTTGATTTTCTTGTACAGGATATATTTGATTTTCTTCAGGGAATATGACAACAACATCCTATTGGCTCTCAGCAAAATTCATCTTCTTATTTGAAGAAATACTACAAAATTATTATTATTATTATTTAAATTTTAAAAATGTAGCTAACATTATTAGAATTTTATTGAAAAACAAATTCTTTACACACACCAACAATATATTTTATCTTTCTTCCTTTATTATCTATGCGAACTAAATTAAAACATATACTTAAAAAAAAATGGCGAGTTGTCTTTTTCATAAATAGTGATTCGTGAATTTAGCTAATAAACGCATACGTATCTAAATACTGATACTTAAGTCGTTTGAATTATTTAGCGCTGCCATTTAACAATTCACAATAGTTTTTAAAAAATGAAAATATTCATGAAGACAGAAACAAATTATTTCTGAGATTTAAATTAGATTACAGGAATTTTTATTTGCAGAGCAAAATTTTCCTCCTGATATTAAACTTATCATATTCACCAAGTAAATCAAAAGAAAATATCACTAGACATTTCTAAGAATTTCTAATTTAATATTTCCTAATCTCATTAAATTTTCAGAAATACCTGTGTCACATCCATTCGTATCACTTTTTATAAAAACCAATTTTTCCTCGTGTAATTATTTCGTCTTTTCACAGAAACGCTTTCTTTACCCCCGAAGCAAAAATTCCATTATATAAATTGAAGGAGAAACCCTCTTTTCATGAATCTGGGTAGTACGATATTAATAATTAAATTTCAAATATTTGATCTCTCTTTCTTCATTATCTTGCAGCATCCTACGTGTTTGTTCCCTCGGGAAAAAGAAAGTTACTAAATTATTCCTTTTCCGAAAAAAAAAAAAAAAAAAATAAAATAAAATAAAATAAAATAAAAATAAAAAAAAAATAAATTATTTAATTAAATTGATATGTTTTTAATACTCTCGTCATGTCACAACGCAGAACTGGAAAAATAATCTCGTTCACATATAAATAAGAGTCAAATTGAATTTAATCACGTGACAAACAAAACGCGAATTACATTGGAACAAACGATAAAGAACGGATGAAAAAAAATAAATAAATAATAAATAAATAAAATAAAGAACGTAAGTGGGGGAAAAAGAGGAGTTAATTTTCTACTATTGCAAAGTTCTTGACGAATTAATTTATAATAATAGAATAATAAATAAATAAAATAAAATAAAAATAAATCTTATTTAATTAAATTGATGCGTTCTTAATACTCTCGTCATGTCACAACACAGAACTGGAAAAAATAATCTCGTTCACATATAAATAAGAGTCAAATTGAATTTAATCACGTGACAAACAAAACTCGAATTGCATTGGAACAAACGATAAAGAACAGATGAAAAAATAAAAAAGAAAGATTGTAAGTGGGGTTAATTTCCTACTATTGCCAAGTTCTTCATGAAAGAATTTCATAAGCCAAAAGTGACATTACTGGATAAAGAGAAGAGCGGGGAAAAAGAATTCCACACATAAATTTGCTCGTTCCATTTCTGTTTCCTTTTTTGGCGGGAGAACGCTGACAGAATTCACTTCATGTGCTGCCACTCACGCATGAGAAAAATGCTAGTAGAATTCGAACAAAAGGAACGAAAAATATATATAACAAAAAAAAAAAAAAAAAAAAAAAAAAAGAACGCAGGAGTGATAATAATAACAGAAGGATAAAAAAGAAGAGAGAAACAGACACATATAAAAAGAAAAAGAACAAAGTAAAAAAAAAAAAAAAAAATTGAATAAAATACTTTAGGTGCTGAAGCTCAAACTGAGACCTGCCTAACTTGGAATTTTCTTTTTCTTTTTTTTTTTACTTTGTGAAAGTTTCTTTTATTATTCCTTCTTTCGAATAATACTCGTGTCAGAAGCAAGAGAGTTTGTAAGGAGGGTTGGGGGGGATTGGGTACGGTTGAAACCTAGAAGAGGAAAATATAAAACAAGAGTACGATGAAGAAGAAACTACTCTAAGAATACTGAACACCCTGTTGGATTGAAATTGCAGCTGTAAAAGGGGGAGCGAGCACAAATTTTAGTGATTCCAGTCAGAAAGCCATCGGTCCAGAAAGATGGCGGATAAAACAAGCATGAGAACTTTTATGAGAGAAAGCGAAATAAAATTACGCTCGTTTTTACCTGAGTGATTGAAGAAGACCAAAGAGGAAGTAATTGCAAGTTAGATAACGTGATGGTTCCGGCCAGCAAAAACTCTTTCTTTTAGACATCAGGGTTTAATTCCTCTATATAATAATTAATTAGTAATTTCATATATATTATTTTAACATTCAAAATATACATGATTTTGAATATCGATATATATGTAAATTATAACTAGCTTATATGAATGCAGTGATCAAATTATTAAAAAATCAAAAACATATCGGATCAGATTTTAACACAAAACTAAGTCCCCAAGTGAAGTCCAAAAATTGAACTGTATGTTAAATCTACAAGCATGAGAACTTTTATGAGAGAAAGCGAAATAAAATTACACTCGTTTTTTACCTCGGTGACTGGAGAAGACCAAAGACGAAGTAATTGCACAGTCAGATAGCGTGCTGATTCCAGTAGTAAGAACTCTTTTCTTTTTTTTTATACATCGTGGTTTAATTCCTCTATATAATAATTAATTAAAAATTATATATATATATTATTTTAAAATTCAAATATATATTGCCCTCCAAAAGTTAAGGAACAACCGGTTTTTTTAGCCTAATTTGCAAATGAATGAATGTAGAAACACCAAATTTGGATGACATGTTCACAAAACAATAATCTCTTGATTGCAACATAGAAGTTTACATAAGAAAAACGATTATTGATTTACAACAAAAAAAAAAAAAGGCAACCTCTCTGGAAAAGTCCATTCTTGGGAAAAAGAATAATCACAGTTTTATGTGGTAAAATGTCATAAAAACATAACAAAAATGAGTTTTAATAAGGGATATGCCCTTCCCTAGATTGAATACATTGGCGGCATCGACTTTCCATGCTGCCAATTAAGTTGTCGGTTACCAAAATGAGAAGCGAAGACCAGACACGGAGTAAGTTTTGTTCCAGCTCTCCTAAAGGCTTGGAGTAAGACTTAAAGCATCAACCTGCCTTCCAAGATAGTCCCTAAAATGCTCTATCGGATTCAGGTCGGGAGATCGAGCAGGCTATTCCATTCGCTCCAAACCAAGACCCTCAAGATATTTCTCAACAACTACAGCTCGGTGAGGTCGTGCATTATCATCCATCAGAATGAAAAAATTGCCAATTGCACCGGTATATGGGCAGACATATGGATCAAGGATCTCATCCCGATATCTCAAACCAGTCACAGTTCCTCCCTGGAACACATGCAGGTCAGTGTGACCACCGAATGAGATCCCTGCCCAAACCATTATTCCACTACCTCGGTAACTGTGTTTTTCAACAGTGTTTTATGAATGGTAATTGGTGCTTTGTTCCTCTAGATCAGCAGACGTCCTGAATCGCTCTCCAGTACAAATTTGGACTCGCCTGTAAAGAGTACAGGAACCCATCGATGTCTGGCCCAGGAAACGTGTTCTCTTGCCCAAGGTAAGCAGGCCCTTCACTGTCGTCCGTTGACGGGGACACGCACAACTGATCGCCTTGCATTGAGACCTGAATTGCGAAGACGCCTTCGCACCGTACTAGCGGATATTCTTTTCCTTGATGCTATAGAGTGGTCTGCAACAAGTTGCGGCACAGAAATGCGTCTTCTCCTTCGGGCCGAGAGAGCAATAAAACGGTCTTCTGCAGTTGTAGCTCGTGGTCGACCTGGGACATGTCTTCTAGACACAGAAGCTTCGGTTTGATATTGATTTCAGAGACGGTTGACCACACTGCGAGACACATTAAGACGCCTAGCAGCATCAGCCTGGGACAACCTCATTTCCATCCATCGGACCTCCGTCACCTTAACGAATCGGGCAAACGTCTTCTCTCAGACATTGCGGGACCCCACTGCTTATTGTCAATGAATCTGCTAACGAAAGTTGTAAATCAACAAAAGTTACACGCGTAATTACGAAAGCCTGATATTTGCATATTTTTCTCTCTCTCATATATACCTGTTCTTTTCTATAAAAAAAAGTGGCAGCTATCGTTTTTGCATAAATTTGCATAAAGTCCGTTTTTATCATTTATATAAACTATAAGTTTTATTGTTACTGTAATTTATTTTAAGGTGAGCTTCGAAAAACATGTTGTTCCTTAACGTTTGGAGGCCAGTGTACAGTATTTCTAATATCGATGATATGTAAATTATAACTAGTTTAGTAAATCACAAACATAATACAAATTCACTGTTTTGAGTGATCAAATGATTTAAAAAAATTAATAACATCTAAGATCAGATTTCAACACAAAATAAGTCCAAAAGTCTAATTATAAATCTACAAAGCGATTTAAATTACTAAAATTGGAAAATATTTCTGATGTCCAAAATAGTTGCTTAATTAAAATTTTTGAATTCTGGTAATATGAACGACAAGAAATATTTGGTTATGATTTTTTTTTTTTTATATACATTCATCTGGTTATATAATTTTAATTTGGGAAAGAATGAGAACTTTTATGAGAGAAAGCGAAATAAAATCAAATTCGTTTTTACCTGAGTGACTGGTAAGACCAAAGACGAAATAATTGCACAGTAAGATAGCGTGATGATTCCAACAAAGAACCCTTTTTTTTAGACATCTAGGTTTAATTCCTCTATATAATAATTAATTAAAAATTATATATATATTATTTTAAAATTCATGATTAAATACATATGATTTCCAATATCGATATACATGTAAATTATAACTAGCTTAGTATATAACATGAATTCACTGTTGTGAGTGATCAAATAATTACAAAAATCAAAAACGTGGGAGATCAAATTACAACACACTAAGTCCACAAGCGTAGTCCAAAAATCAAATTGAAAATCTACAAATCGATTTAAATCCCTAAAATTGAAAAATATTTCTGATGTTCAAAATCGTAGTGTAATTAAAAAGTATTAAAAATCATTGAATTCTGATAATATGAACGACAAAAATTATTTAGTTACAGTTCTTTTATATATATATATATTCATCTGGTTATATAATTTTAAATTGGACTTACTTGTAAAGAACAAAAGAATAGCGATATAAAGAAATTTATTCAATTTTCATAAAGATATAGAAAATTTTTTTTTCTTTACCAAATTTGATATTAAAATGCAAATGAAGTACTGGTATATATTAATAGTAATATATATAATATATAATGATAATAATATATATATACAATATAATTTGTAATATACTTAGTACATAATATCTTTTCGCAAATCGTTGTATAATTAAAAAGAATTTTTTTAAAATTTGGTTACAATTTTTTTAAATATTCATCTAGTTATGTAATTTTAATTTGAAATTACTTGTAAAAAAAACAAAAAAGTGATATAAAATTTTATTCTTTCATAAAGATATAAAGCATTATTTTTAAATTTTCATATTAAAATTAAAAACTATACTTAATTTGCTAAATAATATCTTTTTTACAATTCGATGAATTTCATCTTATTTTAATTAATTTTATTATTAATTATTATTAATTTCACAAATTATTAATTTTAAAAATCGTTGAATTCTGATAATATGAACGACAAGAAAATATTTAGCCACAATTTTTAATATATATCCTCTTGATTATATAATTATAATTTGGACTAATTTGTAAAGAACAAAAGAAATGCGATATAAAAAATTTATTCAATTTTCATATATAGAGCACTTTTTTTTCTTCATCAAATTTTAATATTAAAATGCAAATGAAGATCTATAGCTAGTACATAATATTCTGTTGGAGTAAGATACAGAGAACAGAGTAGATAAAGCATAATTTTCCAGTTAAAATACTTCTAGGAGTTCAATCTTGTAGTGAAGATGTTGGAATGGTCGTGATGTAACCAAATAATAAATTAATAATTTCTAAATTTCCATTAGAAATCCAAATAATAAAAACTATTGAAAAATGTGATCAACTTAATGTGACTTAAATAAAAGCTTATTAAAAGTAATATATAACTTAAAAGTAACTTTTTATAATAAGCAGCACATGAAAATGATGATAATGCATGATAAAATATGATGTTAGTACGTAATGTACATGATGTATTGTATGCCAAAATCTCTTCTTTGAATAAATATTTATTGTTGATATTTCCACCATACTTCTTAGACTTTTCAAACAAAAAAAACTTTCATTATTGATTTAGAATCAGAAATATCAATTATCACGTATTAAAAAAGATCAATGCTTACATTTCACTCCCAAAATAATTCTCGTGCGATAGCTGAATTTGACCTCTGAGGTCAACGATCTTCTGAGGTTACTCAAGAGCTTCACTAGATAAGAAAACCCATGATGTTTTTACTAAAGATAAAAAAAAAAGAATGCAAGTTTACTAGAATTAGACTTTTCTATAGATAGTGCAATTATAAAATGTGTATTAGAATTTTTTATACTTATTTTAACAGATCATTTATGATAATCATCAATTAAAATACGAGTTGTTGTGGTTTGCTGTTTTTCTTATCTAACTAGAGTCGACAGCAACGTTTTAGACTAAGTCCATGAATCCGTATTTTCTCATGGAAAGAGGGAAAAGAGGGAGGGGTTGCTTCTGTTGTGACGAAGCACCCATAGGTAGAAGTCTGAATTCTTGGCTTCGAATCGCTGAAGAAGGAAGGCATTGCCTTCTAAAAGGACTCTTAGGGAGAACTAACAGCATTTGCTTCTCGTATGAGGGAATCGTCTCATATTCTAAAATATATATCATATTCTATCCTGAAAACCCCACCAGATAGTCCATGACAAGATTCTGAACATCACAAACGCCATCAAGTTCCCCATTTTTTGAAACAGTGTCAACAGCAATGCCGCCATCGGATTGAACCTCAGCCCTAATGCTCACCAGCGGCACATGTTGCCACGAGTCGGGCATTACTATATGAGTTGTATACAAAAGAGGAATGGCATCTTTCCAAACTCAAGAATAACAATAAAATAAATTTCAGTTAATTTTTTAACAGTATTAGACAGAAATACGTTACTATACATGAAAGTTGTCGGTGTCAGCATGTAATGAAATTTCTGTTCACTTTTTAAGGACATTTTCATAAGGCATGATAACACAAATTCAATTTTAACTATCTATGATAAATTGATAGATTCTTTACAATAACGTTAAACGCAAAAGACCAAAGAATGTTAAGTACAAAAATGATTTAGGCGTAATTTGAGGCTTTTACAATAACTTCGAAATGTTTTGCATTTAAAAAGGATTGCTCTGAGTGTAAAGTAGCATATGAAAGGAATTGTTCATTACGACCGGAATAACAACCGTTAGAGACACTTAAAAGCATTTTTTGCAGGAATTATGGCCGTTAGCAAAAAAAAGTGTGATCATGCAATATGACAATACCAAACCCCACAGTAAAAAAAGTGATTGAGTCGCCTAAAAAATTTAACTCGGACGATACGCTCCCCTTCCTCTTCTATTAATTGACTTTAATTCAGCATATTACCATCTTTTTGAAAAGATTACAGAATATTTATGCTTTCTTTCATTTGGAAAAGCGGATAGAACCTTCGTTACAACCTGACGCTTTTCTTCTGATGACAATCAGATAAATTTGGAGAATTTTAATTAAATTTTGAGATATCAATTAAAATTTGACTATTATTAAAAAAAAAAATCTGCTGAAATATATCAAATACCATTTAGCCCTAATAATGTGACCTGACAATCTATCGCAAGTTTTTAAAAAAGGAAAAGCAAGTATTAGGATCAGTCAAATGAAACCTTATTCTATATACTATGTATGCTACTAATGGTGATTTTTAATGAAGCCTGACCTAAAATATCGGCTCCTGTATTTGCCTGAAAGGAGTGCAACGTAGATCTACCTCCTCGTGGTGCACTCCGGGGGATATCTGATATGGCAAAATGTTCTACAAACATGGCCTTCTGTGAGTTTCTTAGTGTTCTGCAATGCAGGCGGTATGTCTCATTATCGTTGGTGTCATTGCTAAGGCTTTCTGTGGTCATGATTGTTTCCACAAGCACCTTCACAAAATTAAATTGACTCCTGACCCTCTCTGTCTCCTGTGTAACAACCAGGAAGAAATGGATATGTCTCACCTTGCTTCCTGTTCTGAACTGCCTCCTGTTTCTCTATCGAAGCATCATTGGATTGCCAGACTTCAGTGGATGGATTAATTGATGCCATTTGTTTCTATCTTGTTTTTGTATTTATTTTTTATGATATCTGTTGTCCTGTAAACTTGCCACTGGAAATAAAAATATCAATAATTGCCTGAAATCATAACTGTGATGTTGGCACCGCATACCATATCAAAAAAGAAATTATTTTCGTCTATACTAACTACTTGTTCAAAAGATCCCTTAGTTGTTGGAATTGGCGAATTTCAAAATTACTATAAAAACTATTTGTTTATAAGAACAAATAGCAAACCATTTCATCACACATATATCCACGTAACAGGCTTACGGAATTATTTGTGTTGACAAGTGAGACTATTTTATTTTTCTTTTGCTTTAGGTCTTTCTTCAAATATATTGTTCTAATGCATCTGGCCACACAGAGACAGTTAATCTTTATGCCATAAGCAAGGGCTGCACCGCTGTTACTTATTTAGCTCTACCCAAGGGGCACGTGTAGCATGAAGATATGCTACGGATGTGAGTAATACTATCCACACAATGCTCTACGATCTTATTAGACCGGGACCTAGTGTTTAAAGTGGATTCCGACCACTACAAACATTCATGGCACGGCCGGGCATCGAAAAACCCGAAACCTGTGGTACCGAGCGCAGGGGCGCTGGCCACTCGGCCAGCAGGCCCTCTTGATACGAACCACTAACAACATCCATGCCACTAACATGATCCAAACCTGGAGCAGCAAAGGCCAGAGCGCTAGCCAATTGGCCATCAGACCACTATTAAGACATTGGAACAAGGGTTAAGTAATTCAACGAAAAAAGAAACTTTTTGCAGTAAACTTTTCGGCTATCTGTAAAAGTATCATATTGCAGAAAACACTGAATACATCTGTCTGGTAATTTTACCATCAATGGTTATCTGTAATCTACATTTTTCAAAGTAGTTACTGTAACTCGCGTCATCAGTCGAGACTTACTGTTTAACATGGATGCCGCACCACTAACAAACATCCCTGCCCCCACCAGGATTTTAACCTGTAGTATCAAAGACCCGAGGTCTGGCCACTTGCCCATCGGGCCGCCATTAAGACATTGGAATAAGGGTTAAATAATTAAACAAAAAAAAAAAAACTTTTACCTTTCACTTTTAAGCTCGATTTCTTCAAATATTGCAGTATGGATTTGAGTAACATAGTTGCTTGATGTTTTCTGATTCTCATTAACTCTGTTCAGAAATACTGAACTGTTTTTTTTTTGTTTATGGAGGAATCACAAATGTCTTTTATTTTATTTTATTTTTTTTTTCTAATGCAGCTGGCACACACTTGGAGCTTGGTCTTGGATGCTTTAAAGCAAGCGCTGCACAGACGTTACTCACTTTGCATTACCCAGGCGGCGCATGTAACTTGAAGATAAGGCACGGACGCGGAGTAACAATGCCCCCGTAACGCTCTACGATTCTATTAGGACCGGGACCTACGGTTTAAAGTAGATTCGAACCACTACAAACATCCATGGCACCACCGGGACTCGAACCTGAAACCTGTGGTGCCGAGCGCCAGAGCGCTAGCCACTCGGCCATTCAGGCCCGGTATTGCAAATGTTTGCTGTAACATATTTTTAAACCTCCACTTCTACCTAGTCCATTCGCAGGCAAACTTCTCTCAACTGTTCTGTTACGATGCTGTTGCCTGCAGAATTTGTCTCGTAAATTTTTAAAAGGCTGCTTCAGAAATTTAGATGCTTCGCGTTTATTGTTGGGGAATGTTTTTACTGCCCTTTTTTACGCTCTCAGAATCATCAAGTTTTACGACTAACTCTACAGGAGAAACAATGTTGCTCATTCATCTAGGTAGTAATAATCTCTAAACTCAGTGGAAACCTTTTTTTTTAATTTGATCAGCGATTATAAAATCTCTCAGTTGATGGATCCTTGTTATTTTCAATGTTGATGTGCAATCTTCAAAATAAGTTTGCAACTCAGGATAGAAATCTCGCTATGTACTGCCTTGAGTTTTCATACACGTAGAAAATAACTATGCTATGGTGAAACTACACTGCAGGAGCCTGATGGCCGAGTGACTAGCTCTCTGGCACTCAGTGCCTCAGGTTTCGGATTCGAGTCCCGGAAGTGCTAGGGTTGTTTATAGTGGTTCGGAATCCACTTTAAACCCGGTCTAGTATAACTGTTAGGCGTAGGGCTGACAACCCTACCACGTAAAAAGAAAAAAAAAAATATCTTCTGTCTCAAAATCTGCTAGTAGGCAGACAGCCTACCACCAAAGGGTTGTCGTGCCAATGATGATGATGATGAGCAAACAACTGACTGATTTTTTCGCAGGTTCAATTTAAATTTCTTTAGCATTATGGCGGAGGTTCAATCTGCTGGTAGTTTTGCTGTAGACACTGTTTCAAAAAACGAGGACACTCATTGGCGTTTGGGATGTTCAGCATCTTGCCTCATTAGCCGGATTAACTGATGGCAGTTTTCCGGAGTTTCTCTCACACGGTGCGCAAATACCAGGTGGTTCCCCTTGTAAGTCCTCCGGAAAGGCACATCCCTCCTTTTTCAGCGTCCCGGAGTCAAGTCAGACTTCTACGTACTGGTGCTCCATCACAACAGAAGCTGCACCCCACCCCACCCCATTTTTCCAAAGGAACAACCGGATTCTTTGGATTTGGTGTAGATGTTGATGGTCACCAGGTGGGATAAGAAAGAGTAAAAAAATATATATATATATATATAATAAAAAAAAAATGTTTTTAAAGTCAACTCCTACTTTTTTTCACTATATTGCAGAAAAGTCGAGGTGTGTCGAGAAAGTGCCCTCCTCGTTTTTTCAAATAAAGTTGAAATTTTCCTCCTACATCTGGCGCCATCTATTATTAGATACATGCAACTTAAATCTGAAAAAAAACTAAAATTAATGAATTAATTTTAATGAATTAATTAATATTTGAAAAACTGTATTGACATCAATGTCATCCACTACAAGTTCAAAAATAAACGTATTTGAACTTGAGCGGAGGAATAAAAAGTATTTTATGAACGATTGAAAATTTGAACAAGATATATATAGAGAGAGTGTGAGTTAATAGAAGGAATTGAAAGAGAGAGAGAGAGAGAGAGAAAGAATATCAAGACATTTTCAGAATGCTTTCGTGTCATGTTAACGTTTTCTAAGTAAATACGTGGGGGAAAAGGAGCCAAATGGCGATGAAGCGCCAACTCTAGTACGGAAAGTACTGGGAGATGTTCGCCTCAACGTTCTGTCCTTCCGAATAGGAAAGCGATCTCTACTTTATTACCACTCTATGAAGGACTTCATTTATTTGTCCCTTTTGCAAGTTGTGTTCCGATGGGTAACATACGAGTAACACTTGTTTTTCTTATCAGGGTGGAGTCGGCACCCACCCTACAGCTGCATTTCCCATGGAACACAAATTACGGTCCTTCCGAAACTTGTCGAAGGAAGTAATCCGATCTCACTTCCGGTTTTAAAATATGCGGCACGTGCAGGAAATGCGAGGCTTGTTTTCGATTTTTAATTAGGCATTTCCTAAATTTTAGCTGTTCAACAAGTAAACAACGAAGTGAATAGATTCGGACATAACTTCCGATTTAACACAAATTCTAAAAGTTTTTGTATTGGATTTATGATGTCAGCAGAAACGGATATCCTAGATTAGTAAATTCCCATGCATGCAATATTTAACTGGGGGTTAGGGGTGATCTTTCTGTGAATTACAGTATGTGATTAGTATTGCGTTAGTGTAATGAAAGCTTGTTAAAGAAGTGAAATATATAATAATTATGAAATTGCATAGAATGTAGAATAAAATTTTAAAAGAATTAAGTTATGAGAAATCTGAATTAAATGAGGAGAAGTTAATACAATAATTTTAAAATAATTAAAATAAAAGAGAACTTTGAGCTTTTCGAGTGGGAACAAATAACAAAGCGAATTGAATTGCATATATTCTAATTTAAATGCTAAACAATTTTTCTGTTGAAATTTTATTTTAAAAAAAAAAAAAAAATTTTGTGTATTTTATATGAGGGTTAATCATGTAATTGACTGGAACCAACAGAGAAGAATTTTGAAGATTTCATTTGTCACTATACGGTCATTTTTTATTTTTTTTGCCCACTTTAGGCTAATTAGACCAGAACCTACAGTTTAAAGTAGATTCCGAACCACTAACAAACATCCACTCCACCTCTGGGATTCGAACCTGGAGCCTTTGGGACCAGTGATTGGTTTTCGGGTTCAAATCTCGACGGTGGCATGGATGTTTGTAGTGTTTCGGTATCCACTTTAAACCATAGGTCCTTGTCTAATACGATTGTACAAAACGTTGGGCGTAGGGCTGACAACCCTACCCCGTAAAAATGACAACAGCTCTTGTCTCGAAATCTGCCAGTAGGCAGACGGCCTTGGCCAACCATGGGGCAGTTGCGCCAATGAAGATGAAGTAGACTAATGGCAGTAAATGACAGGTTAAAGATCAGTGATTTTTCAAAGATTTTGATGTTGTAATTTTACCATGATTATTGCGGCATACTAAAAAAAAATTATTTTTAAAATGTTTATTTATTTATTTTATTTTATTAGAAGCGTTTCCAAAAAAAAGTAGTAAGTAGTGTATGCTATCAGCGGGAATCGAACACACGCTCTTTCATAAGCTGGCTTTACAAACTTCCAGTGGAAATGTGAGCAGGAAGGGTCCAGGGAAGTTCAGGTTTGAATTCAATAACGTTATCCGTTTCATTCATTGCTTTCAGAAACGAGGAGACTCCATGGTGATTGTGTCTATGTGTGCAAAGAGTCTCGCATCGATAATCGGGCTGGCTGTTGGGGAGTTTTCTGTGTTTTCTCCCATATGAGATGCAAATGCTTGGTAATATTCCTAAAAGTCCTCTCCCTTAACACCCGTCGGTGGACTATTCGTAGTATGCATAAGTGGGAGGCGAGGCCCACCGATACTCAACGAAAAAAAGAACATAACCACCAATAATCCACGAGAAGGGCTAGTGAAGTTTATTTATAACAACAAGATGTATATTTTTTTGGAAGATGGTATTTATTGCTTTAAAAGATTAGATTGAAAATAAACGAAATCTAATATTCAAGTGAAACTTTCAAACTCCTCTACTTTTTTTTGCAGATGAAATAAAAACTAATCTGTATGTATGTATTTAAAATATTAATAACTCTTACCTTTTTTAAATCTTTATTACTATTTTAATGATAGTATTTTACTTATTTTTATTATTTTAAATTTATTATTCATGACATAATATTGAAGATGGATTTAATACAGAGAATCAATTTATTTCTTGTTTCCATTAAAGTATATAATAAATTATTTTTCCTGGTGATTTTAAGCATTTTAAATAAAGACTCCCTTTATAAAAAATTAGTTCGTTTATTTGCTACATTTTAGTCATACTTGCACTTTCTAAATCCCATTATTCAATGAAACATAATTTTTCAACAATGAATAATTACTCTCATACTTCCAGAATTCTGTTAATAATTAAAATATTATGATAAAATATATAGTTTCCAACTTCATATTAAAATTTAAGTATTATTTCCAACAATAAAAAAAATTTACAGATTTTATCACTGGCTATTTTGGCTAGCATGCATGCTCTTCATTTTCACCAATACATAAATGTTTATAGGTTCTTGTATTTTTATTTTATAATTAGTTTTTGCTATCCAACTAATCTATTTTAAACGTAAGGTTCTCACCGAATACTATACTAAATTCTGAAGACTAATCAGAAATCTATTCTTCTAATCAGAAGTCTAATTCTCTAATTCTTCTAATCAGAAGTCTATTCTCTTTCTCCCTCTCAAATATCCACGATCGCTTTTAACTTAAATTTCATTTAACTTCTCAGTGCGATTTTTGCTAAATGCCGAAAGGATTATTATTTAATTAGTCGGAAACCTGGATTTGTTTTTACAGTGACAAAAAATTTTAATCTTTGGTAATTAAACAGCATTGATAATAAAACAATTTCCTGAAAATCCACTTGACGTCCGCTAGCACTTTTATTCTGATGATCATTAGAAAATATTTTTTTTTTTTTTTTTTGCCAGTTCATTTTACGGTAATTTTCTCATATATATGTGTGTGTGTGTATGCTAATTTGAGTTTATTTTATATATTTTCTTTTACATTGTTTTATTTATCGTTAGAATTTCCTTATTACCCATAAAATGTATGATTATTGTTTAGAGAACAGCCTATCTGCGATTTTATGGGCTCCTTTCAATGTTTCTTACTGATTTATTATTATTATTATTATTATTATTATTTAAGTTTCTTTCACGATTTATTCTTTTTAGCTTAAAATTTTTTCATGTGCTCTTTTATAAAAGCGTTTAGAATTCTAAATATATATATTTTTAATTTCTTTCACAAATTCTTTTATAAATCGTTTAAAATTCTACAATTTTTTAAAAAAATTTCTTTCACGTATTCGTTTATAAAATCGATTAGAATTGTATAGTTTTTTTTTTTTATCTTTCTTTTTATTAGTTTTGAACGATAACTGAAGAACACAATTTATTAACTGAATGATTTATTGGTACTTTCTCTTTTGCTTGTTTAAGATTACTTATTATATATTTTGTTCTTACATTAAATTCTAAATTTTATGGATAACCTTGTACAGAAGCCCAAATCGATTAAATTTTTGTAACATTCTTTAATACTTTTAAATTCATCTCTGTCGCTGCACAGAAGTTTCATTTAACAATAACTCATTAAAAAATTTTATTATTCTAATTCACATCTCGTACATTGCAATCTTAGCCCACGATTTTTGAATATTAACAGCAATGAGAGAATAAAATAACAAAACGATGGAGTACATTATAAAGGAACGAAGAGAATATCGAACGATGATTGAAAAACGATTTTAACATCGAAAAACGTTTCCTTTAGCGAAGAGCTACTCAAAATGTGAACAGTCAAGCCAATTATCATTATTCGTTACATTATGATTGACGATAATTTAGCGGCATTACATTGGAAGCAAAATAGTGTCACTTTAATGGAAAAGTGCAGGACGTTAATCGACCAAATTTCACTCTAACTCTATTCAACCAAATTCGATTGACTGCCCATTCACCAGCATTCGATTGGTTAATGGTACCTCAATATCGAATCCGATAAAAGAAGTCGAATGCCAGTAAAATTGATCGAAAAATCGAAACCCAAAACGTATAAACAGTTATCAATTAAATCTTTATGACTCACTAAAATTCTTTTTAATATTTACGTTTCGTATAAATGAAAGTGAAATTACATTTTCAATGTATTTCATTGGTTTCTCATGTTTTTCAGTTTCTCTTTTCCCTTTGCTCATATATCTAGATACATACTTTGTTCACAATTCATCACTTCCAAACAGTAAACATGAAAAGTAAAACAATGAATTACTTTTATATCACAGAGGCAAAGACAACTTTTCTAGTTAGATTACTCAAAATTAAAAATTATGAATATAATCCCAGTTGTTTATTTCTGTCTGAGATATTTGAATATTAGGTATTGGGCCTCTTTTTCTTTTAAATGTTACTTTCTTAAGGTGAGGCAACTGCAAAAATTGTTCAAGTTCACTTATAAATGCATATCTTATTTCTTGGGGATACAAGATAGCTAACTTTAAAATTTATATTTGCATAAATTTACTCCCCATAAAAAAACATTCTAAACAACAAAGATGGAAGCACTATAATCATCTGCTTCTCATTATTCCATTTAAAAATATAATACAGTGTATTTAAGCATAAAACATTACCTACACTTGCACAATAGTTGCATTGTTAGGCATAGTATGAGTGGGAGTGCCCTCTCTCTGCCTAGTGTGCAGCTTTTTATCTCAGACGTGCACATTTTCACAGTCGCAAAACATGCAGTCGCTGAATTTGTGAAGTGCACAGTTCTATACAAAGAGTTTTACAACTTTTTTTTTATAAACTACTGGCATTAAGCTTAAGGATTACATAAATATATAATTATAAAGGGAAAGATACTACAGTTATTAAGAGATAAAAATACTCATTTTATTAAATGTCATAATTAATATTGAGAAAAATAGTGAGTGTTTCAAGTCTGCAGTGCTTATTTAGCTTCCATTAAATTACAATGATCTGTCATGTAGCTTAAGAAAAAAAATTGCTATTAAACATGAATATTAATGAAAACTTTTCTTCACCAGAAATGTCACTGCTATATAATATGCCATAATGTCAGGTTGATTTTCATTAGATTATTGTTCAAAACAAATAACAGCTCTGAAACCTGTCAGCTATTAGCAAAGTAACTTCAAAAGATATCATTACCATTTTTTATAATTTTGTTTCATTTTTTATCATTATTGATCGACAACAATCATTCAACTTGTTTTGTAGGTGTTGTTCTAATGCAGCTGGCAATACAGAGATAATTAATCTTCATGCCATAAGCAAGGGCTGTGCTGCTGTTACTCACTTAGCACTATCCAGGGGGCACATGTAGCTTGAAGATATGCTACGGACACGAGTAACACTATCCCCACATTGCTCTATGATGATATTAGGTGGGGACCTATGGTTTAAAGTGGATTCCAAAACACTACAATTATCCCTTCGCCGGGACTCGAACCTGAAACCTGTAGTACCGATAATTAGCACTCGCCATCAGGACCCTTCAACTTGGTTTGTTTTTCGTGATAAAATTACATTATGATATAGAGGAAAGGATTTCAATAGTTACATAAAAGTATTTCTGTTCAATAAAAATGATATAGAATTGATGATTCGAAATAAAAACACAAGCTGCATAATGTGAAATAGTATGAACTCACTAGCACAACAAAAAAATAATTCTAAATAAAATTCAAACTTGCAATTGCTAATGGACTGGATGTGAAATATCTGTTAGTAATGACATGTAATGTATGCATACATAAAAACCTGGGCAAGTTTCTTCAAGTGTAATCTACTATACATCATTGAAATTTAATGGTGATAGGTAATCTCTCCATCTCTATAGATATTTCAGTCCAATATTATCTAATGTTGACATTTGCTTTCAAATTTTATACATATTTTGGATCATTACACTTCGATATATTCCATTTTAAAATTATAATTAGGATATACTATATTTATTATTAAAATTGTAAATTAATTATTAAAATATAAAATCCATAAATGCTAGTGAAACTGCTGCTTATGTGATGATTTATGGTACCATTTGAGGAATAATTATGATATTGTATACAGATCGATAAATTATATTGCTTCACATTAAAATATAATTGGCAAATAACAAAATTTCAAGATACAATGCACAATAATAAACTTTATTTTTTGAAGCTCTTAAGTTTTAAAAATGATCACATTTTCAGCAAAAATATAAATAAATATACAAATATGTCAATGGTACTTTTAATATTTTATAAATAATTACTCATATTTTAAAAGACAAGAGCATGTGAACAAAAGAAAAGAAGGAATAATATGCAAATTAGGACATTTATGAATTTTTAATTAAGAATTTTAATTTCAAGTTATAAAATTTGTGCATTTTTTTTAAAAATGATAATTTTTTCCACACTTTTTTTATTACTTCCCTTTTAAAAAGAAATTAATTATATGAATAAAAAAGTAAACAAATAATATTTTGTGAAGTGATAGTGCATTCATGGATAATTACATTATGTATATTTACATTATTACATTATTTAATTTACATTATATATATTCCGCATTATGAATAATATAGGACAATGATTTTTTGCTTGATGATTCCAATTTTAAATTTCCATTGATTCCATTTCTTTATTCCAAGAAAAATTTAACATTTTTATTTAAAAATGGTTTAATATAATAGAAATTAGTTAAAGTAAAAAAAGTTATGAAAACATTTTATGATGCCTTTATAACTTTTTAGCCTATGCTCAAACTTTAAATTGATTTTTCTCAGTTTCACATTTTTACATACAGTGTCACAATTAAAATGATAAGAATTTTTAATTCATGCCTCAAATCACTTGAAATTTGCATCATATATTTATAACTATCAAATGCATAAACTAAATGAATAAAATTTTATTTATAGCAAGCTAATTATCAGAATTAATAAACTGTTGTAAATTTTCTCCAATGTCTAGTTTTTTATTTTTTTTTTTTCCTATTAAAGAAACACAGGATTCTATCCTTTTTAATAAAATATACAGAGCTAAAATATTAAAGATTTAAAAGGAAATAACATTCTGAAATAATTAAAAACATAAAAACTTGGAATTTAATTGAATAAAAACAAAAAAAGTCATTATTAAAAATTCTATTCAGTAGCATTTACTTCAATAAAGAAGTTTTTTTGTTCTAATTTTCTTTTAACAAATTTATCTCCTAGATGTTGATATATAGATAATATCAGAAAATATCTTATTATACTGTTGTTAATCTTATTGTGCTAAACCAATCAAACTTGATTGAAGTAAAATAAACAGCCCACTATAATATTAACAAATATATTAAAACAACATATAAAATAAATAATTAAATAATGCAGGAATAATAACAAAGGCTTTCAACATAAATTACAGAACAGCATTAAAGAAAATTATATTTATAGACAATTTTTTATGATAAAATTTTAAAATTTTCATAAATGCATTAACATTTGGATTTATTCAATAAAACAAAAAATTTAATTAAAAACTATAACATTCATAAATTCTTTTATACTTTGTGTTAAACATTATAATACAGAATCAACAAAATGTGCCAAGTTGTCAACTATAGCATCCGGTTTAACCACTGGGTGGTTAAGATCAGCTTCTCTAAAAAAAAAAAAGAATAATTAGATGAGTAATTTTTTATTTGAAAATAGTTACATTTTTTAAATCTAAGTCATTTTAAAAACAAGTAATATAAAATATCCCCTGTCATTAATTAATTTGAACTATAATATTGTATTTGAGCAGCTTCTTTTGAAAAACGATTACCTAGAACAAGAGGCATTTTAAATTTTATAACTACCAGCAAGTGCAATGTACCGATCATATAAGAATACATTGCTTGGTCCATTGCTTGGACTTTTGAAGAAAAATTTTAAATTGTGAGAATTTTTATAATGGACATTAGTACAGAATCGTACATAGATGCAAATATGATCTAATTATAAATTGTACATCTCTATTTCTTCATTATGATTAATATTAATTTTAATCATTATTTTATATAACATTTACATAAAGGAAATGTAAATCTGCTCAAAATTAACTTTTCTTATTGAATATTTTATTTTAGACATAAACCAACATTATCTTGTGTTTAGAGAAAATTATTACTACTTTTCAGATTTTAAATGCCCTTTTTATCCAGTAGAATTGCTCAAATTTAAAAAAAAAAAAAATTATTTATTGCTCTAATTTAAAAAAAAATTTTAATCCATTTAACTCTTGAAAACTTAAAACAATCTCCTCATATATTTAGTAGAGCTGTACTTAACCACAAAATATTAAAAACATAACCATATCAGAATATGTACACTTGATGGGTGGCAATGACAAACATATATAACCATTATAATTTTTAAATAAATCATGCCATTTCTACTAATTATTAAACTGAAAAATTTTATAAAGATACTTTTTATTTTAATATTATAAATTATATATTATCTCATGATGCAAGTTTTTGGTAAATTTTTTTTTTTTTTTTTTTTTGTTTCATGACTGTAATTCTAGAGTTTTACTTAAACCATATAGTACATAATGTATAGAGATTATTCTTATATATTATTCATAGATTTTTTATATTTTAATTAGTTATGTTATGATAGATATTAATTTACTTTGTTTATTTGTCACTATACATGAAAATTCTGAATTTAATATAGTAATAAATCATTTAAAAGTAAAAAAATACATTTATTCTTAACAAATGATAGAAAAATATTTTAAATAAGAAACATACCGAAATTTTCCTGTTTTGACTAAAACACCTCTCATGCCACATTTCTGAGCAGCATGCACATCACTGTTTATGTCATCTCCAACCATAACTGCCTTAAACAAAAATGAAATTCATTTAGCAAACATGATTCCCACTAATCTTAAAAACAAAAACATGTGGAAAACACTAATGATTTATCTAAGTGGTAATTTTAAGAATGAATTTCCAACAATGTTAGATAATTTGCAACAATATGAAATAGTAGCGGGATAGACTGTGGGTACAATTGAAATTTTCTGAACTACATGTCAAAATTTTCCAAAACTGTGCATGAAATAAATGCCTCCCGCTCCCTACTTTTTTTTCCAGCAAAATTTCAACATAAAATTTGAAATAAAGTATCCTATGATCTGCTTAATCTTTATATTTTATTGCTGCCTACATAAATATGAATTTTTAAAGCAGATTAATTTCAGCATATTTAATGGATTTTTTTCGAAAACATGTGAAGTAAGAAATTTTCAAAACACGATAACCACAGTAATAAAAATATCAATACATAAATAAAAAAATATAACAAGCCGAATAAGAACCCAATATGATGTAAATAAGAGAAACAACGAGTTATATATAATTTAACTGATCATTTAAACAAGACATCAAAGTTGTTGTTTTTTAAAGTAAATACAAAAACGATTTGTAGATAGAAAATGAATTACATAGTCAAATAAATAAATAAAAGAAATTGAAAGATATTCACTTTAAAATATAATATTTTTAATCAATATTAAATTTGGTTCTTAGTTCATAAAGGCAAAAAAGATATGTCCTTATTTGATAACAAATATTTAATAATGATTTGATAACATTTAATTCTACTCAAATCAAACAATAGAGATGAATGTTTTTACACATTGTTCTTTAGCAGTTTAATAATATATAATCTTAAAATTTATCCAAAAAACAAATACTTTTATAAATGCATACTAATATTTTTTTCTGTTTACTTTTACTCTTATTTATTTTATCTTTATAAATATTCTTTTAGATCTTTCACACAGAAAAGTGTGTGCTATTATTATTCAACTGAAAATAAGTTATTTTTAAAAATCCTCGTTATTCTCAAAATAATAAATAAAATCAGTTAAACACTTGCATACCTATGATTTAACTAATTACTTCAAAGAATAGAGTTACATCTCATTAAAGCATAAAATAAAAATATAATTTACAAGTTGTTTTTCAATCATTATTAAGTAAGTGTGATATGAAAGAAAACAGTTATTTGCTTACATATGGAAAATTATTACATTTCACAGCAAATGCAAAGAAATCTAAAATATCACAAAGTGCCACGTGATTATTGATTACCTCAACATAATGATCGCCTTAAAGTTCAGAAATTAGAAAATAGCCTCAGTGACTAATGCAAAAATTAGGTATAGCATTTGACTGTTCAAGAGATTCTTAGTTTGATATTTTATATGAAACTTACATATTTAACAGAGATGTGATAATAAAAGAAATTAATTTTTGTTAAAAAAGTATTATACAAAATATTTAAATAACTCATAAATTATTCAAATAGCTTTAAATGATTATTTTCTTTTTTTTTGTCTTAACAAAAAAGCGGAAATAGGCAAGAAAAATATTATTATAAAGCCTATCGTATTTTCACATATTAGGTCAAGATGTTAAAGTTAAGATAGTCAATCAAGATGTTAGGCTAAAAATAGTCTAACCTAATAGACTTTTAATCACACCTTAATGGAAATTATAAATTTTAGTTATCAAGATCCTTTAAAAAAGTTTGTCCGTTTTTAGAACTCATCATCAAACAAAATGAGCAGAAAAAATTACAGCAAAGTTTTTCAATATCTTCTTGTTGGTTGGAGACTCACATATACGGCAATTAGACAATGGATGAAAATTTTGTACTAAAATTATAGAAAATCATGCATTGGTAAATCAAGGCTGAGGCCAAATTGATGTTGAGAAAGCAGTGCCAAGGCAGAATATAGAATATATGTTGGCAATACGGATGCAAGACAACCAATCTACTTTCTTAGAAAAATTTAATTTCTTGAATGAAAGCATAATTTTCCCTTTTTTAATACTAAATGTTATTTTAATAAGGATATGTTAGATTGTGTAGTTAGAGTTGGACTGTCTACAACTCCTATTCCAAAAGAAGTATTTGATTCATTGGAAGGTAAAGAACAATTACAAGATGCATTGCTATCAAAAAAATAAATAAATAAAAGTGCTTTATTTCAAGATGATAGTTGAAGAAGAAAGATTAAATGCTACCAGTATTAAAGTATGTGTTTGTTATTCAATCAAAGAGCAGTAAAATTTAAATTTTTGGAAATGTGATAGCCTGTCAACATATGTGTTTAGAAAACTATGTTTGGAAGATAAAATTGTACAAAAGATGCACATATTATGTTTTCATAAATTGAATGTATGGCATTAGAAAGTCATGGCTAATAAAATAAAATAAATTTCAGATTAAAAGCTATTCTGGAGTATATGGCATTGGTATGTAGAAGACAAGACTACATTGGTAAGTACAACAAGAAAGTGCTATATGGAAAAGAGAGTTAAGAGCTGAGTTGGATAAAAAGTTATGGCCATTTCAAAAGAATTCTAGAAATAGAACAGCAGTGATCTAAAGAGGAGATTGTATACTCGAGAGGACCAAAGAGATGGGGGCGATACCAGGATCAGGAATCAAAGCAATTGGAATGCGTGCATGGGCATGCTGATGTGTCGGAGTGGTTTGGTCACTAGTCAAGTTCATTGTAATTATTTATAGCTGATGTTGCAACTAGGATGTTTGTTAATGTGTAAATATTTCATCAATAAAAGTGTTTGTTGAATAGAAGAAGTTGTGCTGAGATTCTTTACTTGGGAAGATTGGTACTTCCAAATGGAGTACAGTTCATGTTTCACTATTGGTAAAAATATAAAAGTTCAATTGCAAAAGAAATGACATGTTTATACATGAAAATGTAGAGGAAAAATCAATATTAATATTTTAGCACTACAAAAAGTATTTTACTTTTGTATATAACATTTTTTATAAGTTTTGGATTGCATAACTTTTTAAGCATTTTGTACTTTAAAAATATATATAGTTAAAGAAATTGTAAGCATTAATGAAACCTATCTTAAAAACTTATTATTTCCTTTAAAATTTTCTAAGAGAAAGTAATTAAACTGATAATTACTTGAGAAGGATTTACACCAATATCTTTCATAGCACTTAAGAAATAGTCAGGAGAAGGTTTTACCTATAATTTTAGCTTCACAATCCGCTGAAAACTATAAAATAAATAAACTATTTTTAACTTAGCAGATAATATGAATTATGGTATATGATTAACAAGTTTATACATATATTTTTTTTTAATTTTTAAATTTTTGTCATAGCTTACTTCTAATGCTGCTGTAAACCCACCTAAATCCATCACAATTTCTCCTTTTTCTTTATAGTATTTTCTAAAAATAAAGCAATACAACAAATTATTCCTATTAACAAAATACAGGAAGATTTTCCTATTATTTTTTTTATTAAAATTAATTATTTATTGTAAATAGAAATTAAAAATAACTAAATTGCTTAAATTTTTTTTTTTTTAAATTTCATTAAATTAAAATATAATAAAACCAGCTCTAAATATTTAGGGCATAAAGAAACAATTAAAATGAACATTTACATAAGATAAAACCTAATAAGTTACAGAAATAATGAAAGCACATATTACAATGAAAAAATTTTAAATAAATAAATTGAAATGTATATTGCTGGTTTATTACTATTTTTTCTTTCAATATTCAATATAAAAGAAAAATAATTATCTACAAATAACTTTACAGCTTTAAAATTCTATTTTTAAGAAATACTTTAAGCATCAAAATACAAAGGTAAATATTAAAGTAACTTATAATTTTAGATAGACTCTAATGTTAGTAAATCTCCATGTATATTAAATTGATTTATTAAAAATCTAGTTCTACTATTGGCATACATGCTATGGTATGCTATGGCTCTACTATGGCATTAGATACAGTGAAAGAAATTGCATATAAGAAATTGATTAATAGCTTATAAAACTAATATATATATTATGTTTTTAAAGTTAAAACACTAAAAATTTAATTTTAAAAGTCATTGAGGTTATTAAAAGCTATAAATTGTATATTATAATTAGAGATACCTAAAATAATAACTGAATGGATTGTACTTCATTAACAGCATAATAAGTTTTAACCCAGAATAAATATTATTTATATTATATTTATTTTGAATTTCAAACGATCACACACTCAATAATAAAACAGCATGTAAAAATCTCATGCATCTGTATTACAAAATTCATAAAAACTTAAAATAATTCATTTAAAAAAATTTATGACTTTATTTGGTGGTAATTAAGAAAAGCATTTAAAAACTACATAGTTTAAAATAAAAATTTCTTTAATTGTAAAGGTTTTTTTTTTTTTTTATTATATTACAATTCAAACAAATGTTACCCTTTGCCCATAGAAATTAGAACTGGATTTTCTGATTTAAGGAGTAATTGAAATGCTTTATTCATATTTTCATATGAAAAATCTTCAGCTGCATCTCCTATAACAACACAGTTGGGAGAATTTTGATCACAGTCAGAGAATTCAGGTAATAACTCTAAAATAGAAAATATAATTATGTAATGCAAGTTATTAATTTAAAATCCATAAACAAACATAATAGAATTCAAATTAAAGCAGAAATTCTGAGCTAAACTCTTACTTCAAAATCAACTAATAAATTTTATTAATACACTCAAAGTTTATGTTTAACTTTTAATTTTCATTCTAACATTAACAAATCTAAATATATCTTAACAATTAAAAATCATAATAATAATACAGCATTTATCAATTATGCTATGAACAACAACACTTTTTCTGAAAAGTCAAATTAGAAAGAAAAAAAAATTGCATTCACAACTCTATATATTATAAGCAAATAATATATATTCTTAAAATATATACATTTTTCTCATAATAATTTCTTTTGTGAATGTTAAATTTTATATCCTTTTGCAAAATTTGATAAATTCATTAAAATAAACAGTTTAAAAATAACAACTTTTTTTGTAAAAGAATATTTTGCTCAAGGATTATATTCAATCAGAATTTTACCTATACATATAATAAAAAATCTTTCTTGTATCTCACAATAAAAACTAAATTGATATATTTTCAACTTTTCTTTTTCTTCTCTAACTTTTCTACTTTAACTTCTTTTTCTGGACTTTTAAAAACATGTTAATCACATAGACTTTATAGCAACATTTTTTCAACACTAGCACATCTGTATGATCCTCTAGATACCAATTTTCGAATTACCTACTCACTAATAAAATGCTTCTTAGAACAAAATGTAAAATTGTGTCTTGCAATTGAATAAAATTGTATAAAATACAAATTAATATAACATTAGAAGGAAGAAAATATAGCACCTAATGTCATAAAATTAAAGACAATTCATTTTTTCCTCTTATTGAAATCATTACAGAACTAGAATTTTCAATAAAAAAGCAATTTAACTGCTTCTATATATGATGCTTATGATTTAATTAAGCAAATAAAGGAAAATTCTATTTTAAATTACATTTTTTAAAAAGATGTAAACATTTTACCAGGATGCACCAACAAAAATGGCCTTAGTTTCATCTGTTTTAAATAGGTACTTGTAGCAATGCCAGGAGAAAATATTTCTGATTCTGAGAGAGAGAAGCCAATAGACTTTAGCTTAGTAACAAGATCAGGCCTTGTTCTTTGAGTCTCATTTGTTACAAATCGAAATGGTATTTTGGCTTGACGCAACCTGAAATTAAAAAAGAAACACTTCATATTACTTTGAAAAATAATATTAGTAATTTCGCAGAAAAATATATTAGTTAATAAAAAAAAAAAAAAAACCTTTATACTTTGATGAAAGAACAGAATAATTCGCAACATAATATATATTTACTTTTAATGTGTTTTGTTGAGAAAAAGTCAATAAAGACTGCAAAATTAAAAATCAAAAAAATGTTAGGTTATTTCATAGCAATTGTTTTCATACTTTATACAATTAGGGCAATCATGTTTGTAAAAATTACAATTTATTTTATTCAAAACAATTTTTTTATTTCCAAACACCTGTCATGAACTTAATGAAACCATCTATTAGCCCATTACTTTTACTGAATTAAGTCAATTAAAAAATTAAAAAAATAATAAATAAAGAAAAATAGGAAGTTTTCCGTGATAGAGATCCTATTTACTATCTACATGCTGGATATTTTTGATATCATCACTCCTACTGAATGTTTATTATATATGATGACATTTTCTTTTATTTAGCAATGATAAAAGGATAGAAAAGTTATCTTTAACCTTCAAAATTGCTCTTCATAAAATCTCTCAATGGTTCAAAACATGGAAATTACCCTTCAACCTGATAAATACAAAGCAGTTTACAATAAAAAACAAATACCAACTCAATATTTGCAAACTTACAATAACCAAATTCCTTAGAAACAAC
Source organism: Caerostris extrusa (assembly GCA_021605095.1). NCBI lineage: Eukaryota > Metazoa > Arthropoda > Arachnida > Araneae > Araneidae > Caerostris > Caerostris extrusa. The sequence goes on along the minus strand of BPLR01020284.1, from coordinate 37,298 downwards.
ATAACCATATTTTAAGTACTCTCTTCTCTTATAACCTCCTTTCAAACAATACCTTTATTATATTAAAACATTTCATGCCATGAAAGCAATAACTACAAACTCAGCTTGTCGTTCAGGGCATCACATATTATATATAATATAGTTATATATAATATAGCAAAATAAATTATATATAATATAGCCTGATATTGTAAACTCCACTATTCATGCAATTTTGGAATATGATTCTCCTATTTTTATTTCCTCTTGTAACAGCAATTTCAAATTCTCATCACAATATTGCTTTATGGTTTGCAACAGGTCTCCCAGAAATGGACTCTGATTTCAGTGTTATACAAAGAAGTCAGCCAAATTTCACTCTTCAATAGACAGTTTGTTTTGGCAGAACACTTTTTCTAAAACAAACTTTTTAACCATCTTCCCCTCTCTCTTAAATATCTCAGACTTGAAAAGTGTTCTCTCCATTTGAAGCATCCAATTCCCCTTTAGTCCTTTTTTTCACTAATATGTTGAAAAATTCAAGTATTCCTTCTGTCTATTTAATTCTCACCCTGCATCCAATTAGTAAAAATTAAATTTTTCCATCTAGACGATTTACCCCTTTCAGAGCAAACAACTACCACATCAATTAATCAAAAACCTTTTGGACAATAAAAAAGAAAGAAAATTGGAAAAATAAAGTTATTTCATCAAACTTTTTATTTTATTAAATACCCTGGATTAATTTTTTTCTCATAAGAATCTTCATCTGGGATGATCTCAAATTACAATAGCCTTTTTACTGGTAAAACCCTCACAATGATTTTGTCAATCTCTACATTTATACTTATTATTCTATCTAATAGTCTTTCAGCTCTTCAAAACAGTAATTTCTTCTTTCCCCTTAAGAATAATTGGATAAATTGTGATGAAACTAAAGTGAGCATAAATCTCAAAACATCTTGTCAAGTCCAATACTGAATGAATGACATATTAGTAGTCAGTTTTACCTTGTTTCAGAATTTGGAAAAATATCCAGACAAATTTTTAAAATTATTCCTGGGGTAATAAACAGAGCTTTGATAAAAAAAAAAAAAAAAAAAAAGAATTTCATTGACTTAAAAACTTTTTATAAATAAAGATTTTAATTTTTTTGGCTGCGAGTTATAGACAAGAAATTATGGTTATTTATAAACAAAGTATTTTTATTCATACAGAATACATTGCTATGTATTGTTATTGCTTTCCTTTATAGAAAAAAATGCTTCCCAAAATATTACATTAAATTCTTTTCAAATATAAACATGAAATAAACAGTACAAACTAAGAAAAAAATGGGATTAAATGAATTTCAGATAAATAATAATAAAATTGACAATAACTAGATTAACAATATAAGAGTGGGTTTTTTTAAATCAAATGCATGCATACGAGGAGATAAATGTATAGATTGAAGAAAGATCCCGAGATATAGACCTTTTATATTCATTTTAAAAAGATATTTCACAAAGGGTAAGATATATTCATTAAACATTTTTTTTTTTTTTAATTTTATATAATGTGAACATATATAAATCAATATTAGTTTGACAGCAATATCATTTTACACAAAAAAATATTAATTGAGAATAAATACAATATTTAAATTATAGTAATTATGCCATTTTATACAAATCACTTTTTCTACAAATATTTTCCATGAAGTATCTTGGAAAATTTAAGATATTTTTTGAAATTTGCAATATTATATATAACCCTATTATATATAATATATAAGGATTTATTTATATTTGTTTAAATAAGCAACTAAATTAGAAAATAACCATAAATTAATTGCTATATTCATTAATACAATTACATATAATTTATATTAAATTTAAATAATGTATATTTTTTTTATGCATTCAGTTTGATTAAAAAAAAATAGCTAAGTTTATCATAAAATTTGTACTTTTCAACAGCTTCAACTGATCCCTTTATTGCTCCTTGGCCACTTTCATACAAAACACCAGTTATGTCCAAAAGAACACCTTTAACATCCCATTGTACTTTAGATGTCATCTGTAATGAAACAGAACAATTTTCCAAATTTATTCGAGTGATTTATAAAAAATACAACTTAATTCATTTCTATACTGATTTAAATCTTGCATATTATTTTAACAATAAAATAAAATAAATAAACTGAAAGGCAAAATAGAACATTAAAAGAAACATAAAAACAAAATACATAACAGAAACATAAAAAACAAAATACTGAAAAAAGTTTCAAGATTAGGTCCTTTTGAATGTAGGCAGTGGATCAAAGTATAATCAGTTTTTTTTAATTAACAATATGATAATTAACTGAAATTAAGATATAAGAAATAAAAATATAAGAAAAATAAAGTAACTAGTCTACAAAATAAACAACTGAACACATGATAAATAAATAAATAAGATATTTAAAATATGATAAGCCAGATACAATGATTTAAATTTGCTGAAGCAAAATATTTTAAAACTTATGATAAATTTCATTATAATTGCTCATATATATGCCATCACAATTTGATTGGAAAAGTTTAATTTTAATTTCATATATATTATAGCACAAATAAAATACTAACAAATTTTGATGGTCAGTGCTTTAAGTCCAGACCGTATGACAGTTAGCTAATCTAAAACATTTTCATGCTTCTATGCATTGCCTAATATTTAAATAATACAAAAAGCAATTTGTAAATTCTCAATAGCTTATTTTTAAATGTATAAAAAAGAAGAATTACGACATATTAAAAATCATCATAGGTTTATTTTCTTAATTTCAGATGAAAAAAATTTATTATTCTACATTTTTGGAGAGAAATTAATGATAATAACTATAACTTAACATTCAAGTTTTCCTTTTACTTTAAATTACATTCATAAAAATATGTAAACATTTCTAAACATTATCATATCTACAATATTTCTAAAAGTTAATTATAAGAGTTTTTTAAAACTTGTTCAATCTGCAACAATAATTTTATTTTTTAATTTTAAACAATTTTGGTGGATTTTGCAGAATGAAAATCATTTAAATCAACCATGCCAATAAATATGCCATGCCAAAACCATGCAAATAAAATTATATATGTGAATTTCTTTACATTTCTTGTCTGGATTATAAGGGAACTTGGGAAATTTTTTCTTGCAAGCACTCTTGCACAAACATAAAATAAATTTACTTTTTTGAAGAAAAATAATTTTTTTCAACATTGAAGATATTTTATAAATTAAAAGAAAGAATATATAAAATATGTGAATAAATATTAATTAATTTCATTCAAATAATATTTATTAATATTATTTTTTAATAAAATATAAATTGTTAAATTTACTTTATTTAAAATTGCCTATTAAAGGAGTAACATTGCTTAATTAATATAATTAAGTAGTTAATTGAGTTAAACTTGAAAAAAAATGAATTAAATACAGTTGCAGTTTCGTTTTCGTTTTCCCACAGATCCGTTCAGAAAAAAAAAAGCTGGGAAAAAGTATACATTATATAAAAAGAAAAGTTGATTTTGTTTCAATGACATATGTAAATATTTATAAATATATTATATTTTAATTAAGATTTATTTAAAAACAGCCATCCTATTTTAAGTTATATTTCTCAGATTTATCGAATATCTTTATTGCCCTTAAATGATTAAATTGAAGTGAAGTAAAAATCGTATAAAGTTTGTTTATATATTCTGAAAAATTTTGTGTTTTGATTAGACTTCACAATGAAATTTGAACAAAATTCCTAGCCTTAATTAACACAAATTAAATTACATTTTCTTCCGAACATGAACATGAATTTGAATCATCCTAAGTATTCAAAAAATGTTTTTACTCATTGCTATTTTGGTTTCTGACTTGAGTGGCGGTTAGTTAAAATTTTCTTATATACTTAAATATTCTTTGTAGCCTCATTAAAATATATGAATATTAAATTATTACTATATTTTCATTTTGATTTTTCTTGTTTATTAACTATATCATAAAAATGTGTAAGATGATCAATAAGATTTTTGAATCTAAAAGATAAATGATATTCTGTAATATCTATAGCTAAATTTGTTCTTTATTAAGTGTATGTTCAATTATATTATGATTTTACTTTTCCTGTTAACAATGAAAAAAATTTTATTTTTGTTTAAATTGTTTCATGTAGTGTATTTCTATTATTCTGTTAATTCTGTTCTTGCTTATTCTTGTTGTTTTGTTGTAAAATTTTTGATTTATTTTCAAATATTTCAATGTAGTGAAATTTCCCAAAACTGCTTAGATAGTTTTACATAGTGATTCCATTTGTCTTGCTTTCAAATAAATGTATTGTTAATGATATATAAGAAAAATAAATTTGATTTTTAATGTATGGGTTTTGTATTATAAACTTTATTATATAAATGTTGTATGTTTAAATGACTATTTTAGAGAAAATTTACTAACATTTCGAAAATATCTATATTTAGCTGTAAAAAATTGAAAGTTAAAATACTCCTTAAATTTATATAAATGTGTATAGATTATAATGTAAGCTAGTAATATATATGGACTATATTTAAATCATTATATTACATGATTTGCTTAAACTTGTGGCTCTGAACGTGTTTATAACATTTTTTTTCAGAACTAACTTGATTGTTACAGATCAATGTAATTATATATATAATTATATTAGCTGATCATTACATTATGCCGTGTTACATTGACCTTCAGATAATTTGCTCATATTTCTTAAAGCAAAATAAGTCACATATACTTTAAAAAGTCAGTTGTTATACTATTTTTTTTATCTTCTAGCTGGCACTATGTAACAAAAGAGTTAGTGAATTTTTATTTAATATGTTATGAATAATTGTATTAATTTTGAGTAAATAAGGTGGCAGTTTTGAAAACAGTGTACATTATTTAAGCTTAAATTTTTTACTGTCTTAAGAGTTCTCTTATTGCAAAGGTTAAGTTATTGGTTCATCTTTCTGATAAGCATTCTGCTATTTCAAAGCAAACTGAATGAATAATTATGCAAAACCCTAACTTAAACAAAATTGTCCCAATGCTTTTTATATAGGATACATTGGGCAGCACTGAAATCGCAATGAAATACATTAGAATAAACATTTTTTTATTAAGAATTAAAATTAATTTTTAAAATGTCAGAATAACAGGCTTATAAAATAATATTTTTATAAAAAAAGTTATTGAAAAATTAGTTTCAATGTATTTGCAGTTATTATCAAACATAATAACTAAGCAAGTTTATAGAAAATTTTATTGTATAAAATAGAGTTGATGTTACAGACACTTCCTTGTGATATGTGATAGTGTCACAGACACTATCATAGATAAAAATTCTAATGCATAATTTTTTTTTTCCTTCAACTTCACTATCATTTGATTTCTGGAAAAATGAAGTTCCATGTTTTGTTTTTTCTTCTTAGAAAGGATATGATAATTTCTTTATTTTTTGTCAATCTGACAAATATACAGGTTTAACAGAACATAATTACATTGCATTTTCATCTAATAACAATTCGACATCTTAAATTTTTGGTATGTATCTGTCATCATACAACTCTAATTTAATATATTAAATTAAATTCATTCTTTTCTCATTCTATATATGAATTAATTACTATAAATCTATGTGCTATAAAGTATAGCTGTAATATATCTATTATACTTCTATCACAAGAAAATAATGAGAACATTTGAATAATCCCAATGCTCCACTTACATCAGTGTTCCAATGTGCTCCATCGGATCATTTTCTAAATAAATGCTTAGAGCTGATTTTCAAAACTGTATGGACCTATTTATATTAGAAAAAATTCTAAATATTTATAAACACATGATATTTTTCTTAAATTAATTATTTTTCCTCTAATAAAATATCTACATTCAAAGAGTTAATCAAGAAAAAAATATTCATGTAATGAGTTGAAATCACACATACAAACATGCTGTATAAAGGATTGTAGCAATATTTGAGAAATTATTGCCTCTGTTTCTATATTATTCCCTACGTCTCAAAGTGCTATCTCATCTTCCATAATATATTTAAGTATATGAGATTATTATTGACTAAAATTATGTACATAATTTTTTTAGATCATCATTATGGATTGTGGGTTTCCTCCCCGCTTAATATTTTTTAAGTAAGTATAAATTTTTTTTTCTCAAGTTCCTTAAATTCATTTCTGACAAATTTTTGTAAACGCACTCTTTAAATTTTTATATGATTTTTCAGGATAAATATTTTATTGAGTTATTTGGTTTCCTTCTATTACTATATCAATATTTTCTATGCCCAGGCCAATTTAATGTGATACTGAAATAAAAACAACAACAACAAAGAAGATGGATTTTGGCAGTTATTCTCTTCCTAAAAATGAATGACTGTGCTCACACTGTCCAATCCTTGGATCCCATTCCTCAGGCTCCAAATTTGTCAAATACTTATCAGACAAATATGGACAAGAACATGAATGGACTGCATACTCTGACAATGCACGAGAATCATGATATGCAAGAAAATCCTGACAGTCCTCCTCCTGTTGATGGCAACCAAGTAAATATTCCTTTTTCTATAGTGACATATTTCGATGTATACTCAAAGTTCATTATGGATATATATATATATATATACTATAAGATGAATCATTCCATTGAATTAATGTAATTCTTTAAATAACTCAAATTTGTGACATAAAAAATAAATATTTAACTACATATTCAATAATGATTCAAAAATATGATTATTTATTTTGAAAGTAATTTTTTTTATTGTTTTCTTTTTAACTTTGTTATAACTAAAAAAAATTACTGATTTTTTATGCCAGTAAATATAAGTATCAGTATCATATTTTAAATAAATCAAGTGTTGTATAACTCTATTTTATTTAGAATAATAAATTGAAAAATAATTGTAATTAAAATAAAAGCAACCCTGATAACCACTTATAAATGTATACATGTGACATAGAGATGAATTCATCATAAATGGCGCAACAGCCCCATGATGGGCCAAGGCTGTCTGCCTACTGGCAGATTTCGAGACGAGAGATGTTTTCTTTTTACAGAGTAGCGTTGTCAGCCCTACGCCTATGAATTCATCTACAAATAAATTAAATAGTCACATTTAACTGAAATCTTTTTATTAAAGTGTTCTATAAACCTGAATACCGAAAGATGTAGATACTTTCTTTCTTATGTGACAGTCTTATAATGTTCAGTGGCTAAGTGGTCTTTTCAAAAAAAAAAAAATATTGTCAGGTGATGTATCTTACATGTAAATATGGCATTTTCATTGATGTCTCATGACAAAAGAATCGTGTTTTTCTGTGTTCATAAGGTGGTATTTTATTTACATTCATTTACATATTATCATTTTCAAATGAGTGCTCACAGAATTCCTATTACTTTACAATATGCCCTGAAATTCTTTTCTTACTGTATTTTCATTGGCACTATATTTTTATATTTATCAAAATTATGATCTTTGATCTGGATTTTACCTGTAGCAGCAATATAAAGTATGCAGAAGCCAAGTCTACCAAATAAGTAGAGATCATATAGTTTCTGACAAGAAATTTACATATAACAAACACTAATCTGAAGCTATGCCATTGGAAACAAATTGCCGATGGGAATGTCGAAGAAGGTAATGAATATACACATAATCAAATTGTGGATCTGTCTTGTATCTTTTGGTCATGGAGAGGAGAGACACTGAAAAGTGTTGCTTTGTCTCAGATTCATATCAGTATAGTCAAGTTTTATTACTAATAATCATTACTATAAAGTGTAGGTCATCAATGGTATACTGACAGAATGCTTATCAAGTTTGAAAGCATTGTTACTTATCTCATTGGTCAAGAATCTGAAAATGAACTCAACAGTAACAGGACATGTTTTTAAATCACATATGAGAATTTGTGAGAATTTAATTTTTCTAAGCTGTTTCATATGAGACATTAACAATTGCATCTTGTATCATTTTTCTGACAATCTTACTGAATACTTGTGACATTTTCAGAGATTGATTTCAGAGATTTTCTTTGTCATGATCTTCCTGATCTGTCATCTTTTATGATGTTTTTTCTATTCTTGGAGTATTCTTACTTTAAACATCTCAAATTTCTCCTTGCTGTATGATTGCAATTTTTCTAAATCCTGTTAAATATTTTTAAGGCATATTTAATTTTTGTCCAAACTTGTTCATGATGAGCTACAATAATACATGATCAAATTAGCACCAGATGAGTACCCCTCCCTCCTACAGGAGCGTACCAAGCTTATTCCTACGTCCCCAACATAAAGGATATCTTTTAATATAATGACTTGCAAAGATTTGTATTAACTGTTTTGCTACTATTTATGAATAAATTATAAATCCAAAATACCTCATATTATTTTATATTAAAACCTCTGTTATTATATTTGAAATTTTATTAATAAATTTGTTGTTTGTAAAAATAATAAGAAAAATTTTTTTTTCTTCATTTTTTGAAATTTTAGGGGAATTTCTGAAGAGCAACATCTGTGCCAGTATTGTGATAAAGTTTATCCCTCTAGAACTAATCTCTCCAGACACATTTTCCAAATACATAGGGTACCATCTCGTAAAACTAGGCCACCTGGTACATGTAAGTTGTCTTAAGTATTTTCTATCAATATAAATATGCATTTTCAAATTAATAATTAAAATGTTGTAATGAAAAATTTGTAGCTTTTACACACAAAAGCCTTATATTACAATTTAAAATTTTATGAGAATTCAAAATACATTGTTATTAACTGAAATGCAGCTTGAAATAATTATTTCAAGCTTTATTGTATGTGTTTAAAGCCAGAAGACTGAATTAATAACTAGTTAAATTTATTTCTCATGATTGTGATAGTAAAAATTAATTAAAATTATTATTTATTAATTCTGTGCTAATGCCATTGTTTATTTTAAATTTGTTTTGAAAAATAATATTATTTATTATGAATGTAACTTATGTTATTTATTTTTGATTGTTTAATCTAATCCTTGTATCTCTTTAAAACACTTTGTTTTTGCTGAATAACTTTTTTTATTATTATTTCTGCAATTATTCTATGAGTATTTCATATTTTGCAAAACATATTTATTCTGTGATGTATTTTTTTTATCTCTCATTGTGAAAAATTTTTTGTTAAAATATGTTCTTTCATGACAGCAAATGAAACAAGAGGAGCCATTTGTTATGAAGAAGGCTGCAATAATGAAAAATTCAAGAGTACCACAGAACTGCGCAACCATCTTGTAAATAAACACAATTTCATATTCCAAGTCATCAAAAATGTTCTTGAAACAGAGCAGGACTTTATCCGATGGAAGAAAAATGTTGAAGAAGCCTGTGACATCAAGTGGGTGAAGCAGGCAGCAAAGAAAAAGCATCTGGTTGCACAGTAGTTACTTACATTTGCCACCGAAGTGGGAAGTTTCGAAGCAGTGGTGGTCGCCGCAGAGCTCTCAAATCTTGTAAAATAGGACACTTTTTGTACAGCATATCTCAAAGTGGTGATACTTGAAGAAGGCAAAGGATATCAAGTGGAGTTGTATCCTGATCATTATGGTCATGATGTGTCTTCAACTGAAGACAAGAAAGTTAAAGTTCAAAGTGAGTCAAGTTGAATTGGCACTTAACTTAGTTGAGGGATTTACGCTTAGGTTTTATATTGAATCCTTACTAAACAATTTAGTAAATATTATGGTTTATAATATAAAATTGATTTAGATAACAATTATATAACTTATCTTTATTGACTAATGTAAAAAATTATATATAAAAAAATTTTAATAGATTAAAAGAATTAATTTTAAATTTACTTGTCTGATGTAAATATTAAGTTATTAATTCTCAGTGTTTTATGTTACATGTAGTATATTTTGAAAATCTATACTAGTAAACTAGTCTTCCATTTGTTTTAATTAATTTCAATGTGACAGGTTGCCAAATGCTTGAACAATCCTGTTAGAGGAATTCTTATCAGTACAACTGGAGTATTGTTTGAAAATGGCAAATATGAAGCCATTAAAGGGTCAGTTATTGCAGTTGAAAGGTAATGTTTCATAAGTATGTATTTACTTATTGTTTCTGTAATATGTGTACTTTTAATTTTCCATTCATCATATTAAATAAACTTTTTTTTTTTTTCGTGTCCTTAGTTTTCAAATCATATAAACAAATTTCCCTATTACAAAAATAAAATCAGTTTTGTATGAAATAATAATGCCTTGATTTATTAATTTAAGTTAAATATCTAAATAAAGTATGATTTCATGTATTTTTTTTTGTTGAATAAAATATTGTTACTCCTAATAAGATATTGTGAGGAAAGTTAAAAATACATTTCATGTTGCACATTTTATAAGATTTTAATAATAGTTTATGTTGATTAACTAGCTTTATGAGGTATAAAAAGAGTAAGAGTTTTACATGAACAAATCCCCCTAATTTTGTTTTAAAAAAAAAAAGAAAGAAAATTAGCATGCAAGCACTTTAAATTTGTCATTTGCGAGTAAAACTTCAGAAATATACAATGCATTTTGTAAATGTTTTAAAGATGATTTCAAAGCTTATTAAAAATTATTTAATTTTGGGAGTTTTAATCTAAAATAGACATTTATTTAAGTATAACAAATGTTTAATTTAAAAAAAAATGTTTCATTAATTTAAATTTTTAAAAATTTACACTTTTCTATACATTTAGCAGGTTTATGTATTTTATTTAACATGTGTATATAATAAATGCTAAAAAGCATTATCTTTTATTAAGAGGCATTACAAATTTCATTGTTTCAATCTACAAATGTGTTCAGGAAATATAATTAATCTGTGAGTGTATGATGATAAAATCAATTATTATAATTTCTTGGTGTAAATTCGAGGCTGCTGCATACTAATCATGGAATGTTGTTGTTTTAATAAACTATCTTTTAAACTTAAACGAAGGAACTTATAAGAATTGTAGACATTGGGAGGGAATTACATTTTTATGAAAGTAGACAAATGTGCACGCCACATACATCATCAAAGTATCATTTTCATATCAGCAATGATGCTCTTTAAATTAAAAAAAAAAAAAGGTTTTGTTAATTTTTATGCCATGTGTATAAAATCAAAATTAAATTTATACAGGATGTGCTAACGCAAAAAAAAAGTGAAAATTGTCCATGAATTGTATGCTGCTGAAGGTTACTGGCAGAAAATTACAGTAGTCTAAAAGTTAACAATTACTAGTAGCATTGAGATATTATTTATTAGGTAAATAATAGAATTTTAAATTTTTTTTTATTTTATTGAATGTTGGTTTAGATTGCTGAAGTATTTTTAAATATTTTATTGAAGATTTTGCAAAATTTATAACAGGAAATAATTTTTTACAGTGTTTAAAAATTAATAGAAATTTCAAAGATTTAAAAATTCTTAATTCTGCTTTATTGGTTATTTCAAAGGAATTTGTATTTAAAATTCTTAGGTTGAGGCAATTGGGCATTGCAATTAGATTCATCACCAACGATTCTAGAAGAACTCCTGCCGATTTAGTGAAGAAACTTCAATCTTTAGGATTCAGTGTTGTGGAAGATGAAATTTTTCTCCTATACCAGTTGTTATAAATACTTTACTAACACTTGGACTTAGACCATACTTAATGGTTCATCAAGGTATATCTATACGTCATCAATATATAAAATAACATTTGTGTATTGATAATGTCTAAATAAATATATATATATATATATGTATCAAAACAAAGAGAGGGTATTTTTAACTTACAGTATTTTTCTCTATACACCTAACAAGAATGTGTGTGTGTATTATATATCTTTCTAGTAATAGCAATAAAATATTTCGATTTAATAAAACTAAAGGGAGTATCCTTTTAGTTATTCAAAAAAGAGCAAAATTTCAGTAAATATTACTGAAATTTTGCTTATAATAATAAGCAAAATTTCTAATAATTCAATTTTTGCTAATAATATTTGAAGAATATTTATTTAAAATAAGTTTAATAATTCCTACTTTATATGGTGTTTAAAAAAAAAAAATCTTAACCTAACATCATAAGGCATGAGCATCAGAATGAATTAACTTAATTTTCAAATGATGTTATGAAAATTATTTAATTTTTTTCCATCAAAAAAAGCTTATTGAGAATTTAGAGTTGATATTAATAAAATATGAATTGATTATTATATATAATATATATATATTGATTATATATATATAATATATATATAATGAAAATGAACTGATATATTTTAACTGAATATTTAAAAACAATTATCAACAACAACTGTATAAGTGTATGTATTTGGGAATAATATATTGAATGTATCTTGTTTTTCACAAAACTTTCAATTTTATTTACTGCTCTGAAATATTTATTCAAAGTTATGTATTAAAATAGTTATATGTCTTTTATCATTTTGCTTTTTAAAAGCCAATGTAGCACAATAACTTGCTTAATTGATTTTGAAGTCTTAATATTTTCTGTTTCTTTCAATATTCTTTCTTTTGATTTTTTACAAGAATTTTAAGATTATAGATAGAAAACAAATATTACTTATTTTAAATATGAAGTGTAAAAATAATTTTGTGTGGTGCAAACAAAATTGTGACTAGTGAAGTTTTCAAATGATTATTTTCTGCTTTGCATTCTAAGTTTAAAAACAAATAAACTTATTACTGCGGAACCTCTATTCAGTTCAGCTATTCACTTTGTTTGTAAATATTAACTTGCAACTCGCTTTATTGCTGTGGCAATTTATGTATAATTTCTTTTATTTGTAAATATTAATTTTTCTTAATTAAATGTTGTGCTGTGAATGTGGGTGTTATATTGTATAATCTTTATATACATATGGTATAATCCATAGTTAAAAATAATAATTTATTATATATATAAAAATTTGTTCTAAATATGAAAAATATATAATGAAATTTTAAATTAAAAGATGTTTAATGTCATTTCAGAAATACTAAAAGGAGCTCAAAAGTATTATTTTTATTAAAAATTTCAAGCTGTTTGCTAATTATGATGTAATTTAAAATCTATAGACCTTATTTTTTAAGGAGCACATATTAAGTCACATAAAAAATTTCTATTTAATATATAAATCAAGAAAATTTGTCTGTAATGAAAAGTAATTAACTAAATGTTATTTGAAGCACTTAAATTATTAGTACCCAAACTGATTTACCATGGCTATGCAAGGGGAGAAAATGCTCAGCAGTCCCAGAAATCTTCCTTGCTCAAAAACAGTAAGGCATAATATAGAATTTGTTATCTTTTATGTCTCTATATGTCTACCTATATCTTAAAGCATAGTAAATGAGACACTTTGAAGCTTGAAATTATGAAATTATTTATTAAAGTCAATCATAATAATATTTACATTGAACACAGAAAATTAAGGTAATTAAGCATGATAGGTAAATAAAAATTATGAGTAACATTAACAGTAATAACTTCTTAATGATATACTGCTACTCTATCAATTAATTATTCATCGGCACCATTTTTGTCAGCAGTATTCTTAAACCGCCATTTGCAGTCAGGTTTTTGTTGTTAACAAATTTATTACCGCTCTGAGGCCACATTCTACAAAGTATGAAGAAAAAAAAAATGAAATGTAGTCATAATTGTTGGTAGCTAACTGTCTTTGAATCCTCAATGAATAGTTTTCTAAATTTTATCTTCACTTAATATTTTTATGCTTCTACTGCTCCCTAATTTTTATTAAATGCCCCACCCCCAAATATACGAGTATCATAGGCTACTATCACACTTCTTGATCTTTCCACTGCCCCTTAAGGGATTGTATCGCCCTTTTTTGGACCAGACTTAAATCATAAAGTCTTGTTTTATAAAACGACTTTGAAAACATATTTATTAAGTTTTTATAAATGTAACCTTGTTAAATTTTTACATTTATACTTAAAATTTAACAAAATTCATTCAAAAATTTAACAAATTTTATATATATATATATATATAAAATATTTTATAAATGTTAGCTATGTAATTTATTTAAAAATAGAAATTAAGCAAATTTAAAGTGAGGTGTTCAGAAAAAGAGGTTAAAATGAAAGAGGAATGTGTTCTCTTGTTTCCCATATTGAAATTCCTTGCATTTTTATGATGATTGTTAACTTCTAAATTTCAGATAAATTCTAAAAGTATTACTAAATTGCATGAAATTTTTGAAGTCAATCAGCTTTTTTTTTACCTCCTTTGGTTAGGTATCATGAATATATTATAAATTGTTATATCCTAAGATCACTTAAACTTGTTGAGATTTTATAATAACTTTAATTGATATGCGATTCATAATTTATGATTTATAATTTTAGACATCCGACCTGCATTTGATAAGATTGACCAAACTTCACCTAACTGTGTTGTGATTGGAGACTTAGGTGGTAATGTTTCTTCCGAAATTTTCAATAAAGCTTATCAAGTACTCACTTCTTCACCAAGCCCTGTTCTCGTTAAATTAGGAAATGAGTAAGTTACTCATTCTTGTTTGTATGGATGCAATTATTCAAATGTGTATTTTTTGTTTCAAAATTTGTTGAAAATTTTCAACTAAATTCATTAAAGATTTTAAAAGTTCTTGATAATATATTTTTCAATTTCAATTTTACATATATTCTTTAACTAATAATTTAAATTTATTCTTAGATTAAAAAATATCAATTATTTACTCAGTATAATTATAATATCTGTACATTTTAATTTGAAAACAGCTTCAAAAAAATTATCAATTTTTGTATTTATTTCATTTATAAAAGAAAGAGCATTGTGTTTTATATTTTATACATAATAGCACTTTAATGTTTATAGTTTTTTTTTTTTTTTTTTTTTTTTTTTTTTTTTTTTTTAGTATCCTATAAAATAATTAAGCTAAAGAATTAACTTGCAATTAATTTTGAAGGTTAATTAGAAATTAGCATTTAAAGCAGTTTTATATGTTAGAATAATTTTTTTTTTTTTTTAACTCTGAAAATATAAAATTTTGTAAGAATTAAAAAAGTATTTGAGATAAATAAAGGAATTATAAAAATTATAATTAAGTATAAGGAATAAAAAAATATTTATATGAAAATATTTCCAATTCTTGTAGTTTGTTTAAAATTTTT
This sequence comes from Caerostris extrusa, assembly GCA_021605095.1. Classification (NCBI taxonomy): domain Eukaryota; kingdom Metazoa; phylum Arthropoda; class Arachnida; order Araneae; family Araneidae; genus Caerostris; species Caerostris extrusa. Next base: position 22,125 of record BPLR01020284.1, on the reverse strand, counting down.
ATTAATTCATGTTCAAATAAAGCTTTTTTTATAATAACTAATAATTTGCAGATTTATAAAAATGTAGTAGTTTATTAGAGACAATATGGTTATGACTTTGAAATGATTTTTAAAAATTATTTATTAATTATGAGAAAATGTATTATTAAATTAAAATATATATATATAAGCAATTATTTAAAAGTAATATTAATACTTCTAGCAAATTACTTGAATTTAGTCCTTCACTTATGATGATGAATTTTGACAATTTACTCTTTTTAACAATCTTCATGATTACAAAAACCGATATCTGTATTAAGAAAATGGGGAACAATTCATAGATTTGCTAAAAAGCATATTTTTCTATTCATATTTAGCATATTTTTTAAAACGTATATACTACGAATATAGAGATTTCACAGAAGATGAACTTTAAAACTTAGTTTAATTCTTTTGTAAGAGAAAATAATGTGAAATTTTATACCATTAATGAGCGACAAATTTGCATCTGTTTAATTAAAAATAATGCTGATATTGAAAAATGAAATAAATATCTTTTTCAAATTTATTCCAGGGTTTTTTAATTAATTTATTTATTTTCAATTTTGGTTTCCTAATTTGATATTTTTATTTCAATTATTTTAAAAATAATAAATAATTGTATGATGTGATATTATATTTGCATTTGTAGTCTTTTTCACAGTAACTAGAAACCAGTTTTATGAAAATATTAAAATACAAACTAACTGATCATTTTAGTAAACCTCATCACAAATATAAGATAGCCTGTATTTTAAGGGTTTTTTTTTTTTTTTAAATTAGAATGGTGTTCTTTATTTATCGTCTTGATGTGTAATTCTTTTAAGAAATTTCTGTTTTTAAAAATTAATTATGTCTTCGGAAAATTGTGCTATTTTGTTAAGAGATGTTGATATTATATTCATTATTGTCATAGATAGTTGTTTAGTTTCCTATTATTTATAATTTATTATTTATTTTATGTAATTTATTCTGAAAAATTAATTTTTTATATTTCTTCATTTTTAGTTATTATAATGTTTTTTATATAATTTCAGAAAATATTATAAGGAAAAGAATGAATTGGTTCTAGGTGCTGCTTCCTATGCTGCAGCTTTAGAAGTAGGTGCTCTCATCAATTCAAATTTTGAACTTTCAGAATAAACTATGGTATTACTTATGGTTATTCAGAATAAACTATGGTATTACTTAAAAGTATACTTATTTTAGTAATTATCTTATACTAAATTATTTCTTCTACTTTTTTACTATATTTATTTATCTACATTTGATTCATTTCCTTTTTTTTTTTTTTATGTATTTTTAAAAATATATACATATACAATAATAAATAAAATACATAAATACATATTCTCTATTGTTTCTGTGTAATAATAGTTAGTCAGAGTAATAAAAATATAATTTGGATAAATTATAATTCTTGAATTTCAGTATGCATGCACTACTGAAGCAATGGTGGTTGGGAAACCTTGTTATGACTTCATCATGAATGCAGTCAATGGATTGGGTATTTGTCCTCAAGAGGTAATTGCTTTTTTTTTTTAACTTTCTCGAAAACATTTGAGAATACAGCAATTTTTTAAAAAATCACCTTGCATTTTTTTCCCCCAATTCAATGTTATATTACTTTTAAAAATAGCCAAAATAAAATAAATTTATTTTGGATGAAAATTTTCTGTTCATTTATATTTAAATCATGGATAAAACTTAAAATGTTCATTCTAATTTACTTTTTTTTTTTTTTTTTTCTTCTTTGAAAATTAATACTGCATTTTTTAATGTTTTGAGATGCAAAACTTTGTAATTAATTGTTTCTGGAAATGTAAATAATATTTAGTTTTGAAATAAAAATAATCCAGTTTAATTCAGATTTGTAAAATAGATGTTAACTGAATTTGACAAGATTGAGCTAAAATAAAAACGAAACCTAAACAAAAAAAATATATCAATATGTAATTAAACATCCAAAATTCTATTGAAATTGAGTTTATTGCAGTTAGATTCACCGAAAAAGTAAATTATTTCTAAATACAAATTTAATGTTTATAGAATTTTTCTTAGTAGCTAAATTTAGATAGCTTTTATTGCCCCAATAACATTTATTTTTAGTAATTTCAAATTTACCAGCTAAGCAGTTTATAACTGTTTTTCACACAAAATTGATCTCACATAGATACTTATGGTTGGTGATGATATTGAAAATGATATTCAAGCTGCTCAAAGATGTGGAATGCGTGCAATATTGGTTAGAACAGGAAAATTTAGGTATGCTTCTATGTAAAAGTGTATTCTGTATTGGTAAATAGGTAAAAAATATTTCATGTGTTTTTTAATTTTAAAGATTTTAAGCAATGATTTTTATTTTAATTCTTATTAAGTTTGAATTTATGTTTTTAGCATTAAAAAATTTTTTTTACTGATAAAACATATTTTAATAATTTTTTTTTTTTTTTTAGTAATTTTGTAGAATAAGGAAAAATTATTTATGTAATAAAAGGCTTGAAGGTTTGGATTTGCATTTTTTACTTTGTTATATATATTATTTTAAAGTTACTCAACTGCATTGTTTAATACTGTTAACAATAAAATAGTAATTTGTTTGTTTTTAAATTTATGTTAAAACACAATTTCAAAATAGTAGTATTAATAATAATTAGTGGTATTTTTGTATTTATTGACAAAATAAAAATATAAATGTTTATTGCAAAATAATAACTAATTACTTTAATGTGAGCTTATTTCATTAGTAATAGGCTTAATTGAATAAATAGGAATATGTTTATTAATTTTAATTGAACATGTCAACAAATTTTTAAATGTTAAAAATGAAAGTTATTAAATCAACTTTAATTTAAAAAATAATTATTGAAAAGAAATGTAGATTACTAAAGTTGCAACAAAATGGGAATATATTTAACAAATAAATAAAAGAATAGGTTTTGCTTAAAAACTGATAATTAATTTTATTTGTTGATTAATTATCTATAGTAGTAGTGTGCATAAAAAATTAAAATAACCATTATTCAACATATTTGAGCAGTTGTTTTGAGAATTAATTAAATGGATTATCAAAATATAAAGAGCCTGTTACTTTTAATTCTGAAATGGACTAAATGATATTCTACAAAAAGAAAATTATATAATGAAAAAACATCTGATTTCCTAAAATTATTATGACTTTTGAAATAAAATTATTGTAAAAGATTGCTCCTAGCAATCTTCCGTTAGGCCAAGTTACTGCATGATGTTTTTGCAGGCCAGATGATGCAAAACATGAAGTTATAAAGCCAGATACTATAGTGAAGAACCTTGCCCATTTGGTAGACATGCTAGTGATGAAATCAAAACGTGAAAATTCCAGCAAAACTTCCTCAGATGGTATGCCTAAGTATCCTCAAGAACAGAAAAAGACTATGAATAGGACTCCAAAACCCATGGAAACTGCACCTCCTATTCCTGTGCAGCCTCACTATGATGTGTATCCATTTCGTTTTGGAGGAGCAGAAATCAGCTAATGCACTTTGTTTTCCTAAATCATATTTTTATTTTTATTAACAATTGCCATTATCAGAGTTTACAGAACAGTTACATCAGATTGATCAATCCTGTTGCCCAGAGTTGTACAAATGCAGCATAACATGAAATCATACATTTTCCATTTAAACATTGTGACTTATTTTGAACTTATTTGGATTTTTTAAATTCTGATTATTTATTTAAAAAATAACAAAATATTTATTTTATTTAGTATTTAAATATAATAAATATTTTGTTATTTTCTAAATATATAATCAGAATTTTGAAAAACAAATAAGTTCCATTTCTATTTCCTATTTTACTTTTCTTTTATATATATTCAAAACTTCACTTGCTCAATAGTTAAAAAGTTCTGAACAAAAAGAAATTTAAGATTGTTGTGTCATAACATAACAATCCTATTGTTATGATAAATAAGCTTATTTGTAATGATAAATAACTTAGATTGTTCATTAATTACTGATCTTTTTTCTTAGGTCATCATAATATATTTTATATGCACTCAAACAATATTTTTCTTTAAATGCAAGCTAATAAGGTTGGTTATCTCTTCATAATATAGTCAGAAAAAAAATGTGCATAATAGATGTATAAAATAATTTCCATGTATAGGCCAGGAAATTTTAGAACTTTTTAAAGATTAAGTACAGGGGTTTGCTTATATGGAATTCACTAATCTCACAAAAATGTTGGTATTACTCTATTAGACAAGCACAATTGATAAATTGCCAAGTATAACTTTTTATTTTTTATGTTTACAAGAAAAGAATTATTTTAATTATTTTTTTGATGAAAATTTGATTTATTAAAATTAGTTGTATTAAACATTCTGACTTATATATATTACTGTTTTGTTGCATTATCTATAGAATGGAAAATTTGATGTTTGCAAAAAGTTGCATCAGTTAACAGAAAATTACCAAAATGTATACCAGAAAAATAATGAATGTTACAGGACTACTGTGTCCAAAAGTAAGATAAAATTTCAATTTAAAATTCCTGGGGGATTATAGAATTTTTTTTTTTTTTTTTAAGGTTGCTGGCACTGTCCTTGACATCTGTGTGAAATTTGACGTTAAAATATTCATTAGTATTTGAGTTACGCTTGGCTTTGGGAGACGCTAAAACTGATTTCGGCAATTTTTGAAATATCTGAATTAATTGAGCAAAGAACTTGCATTAAATTTTGTTTGCAGAAACATATAGAATATATGCAGAATGTATATATTCGGTGAGCATTCCTACATCGGAAAAAAATGTTTAGAAGTTCAAAGAAAGCACAGAACGCTTTGAAGACGAAGAGCCCTCTGGTCAACCGTCAATCTCAATCGACGAAGCTCACGACGACCAAAAAAAATTAAAGATTTGGTGCTTACAAAACCGTCGATTTACAATTAGAGACCTTGCTGATGAGGGAATTTCTATAGGATCGGTCAATTCCATTTTGGGCCTCAAACATGTCAAATCTCGATAAGTACCGAAAAACACAATGCAGCAGTTCACACTGCAATGATTCTTCGTGACTTTTTCGCCAAAAATGAAACAACCACCATGAAACCACTCCACAACCACCGTATTCACACCGTGCGACTTCTGGCTATTCCCTAAACTCAAAAGGCCACTCCGGAGACACCGTTTTGAGTGGATTGAAGAGATTCAATGTCATTCGGCGCGCTCTTTGAACGCGCATCCCTGCCAATGTCTTTTTAGTATGCATTTAGGAATGGAAAAACGTTGGCATCAGTGCATTGTGTAAGGAGGGCGATGAAATAAATTTGGAAGAATAAATAATGAGTTTTTGAAAAAAAAAAAAAAATTGGTCTTACTTTTGGGGCACAGTAGTATTATTCATTTTGATTTATATTCTGGTTTTGAACTTTAATAAATTTTTAAAGAAATAACACACTCTTGGTTTATACATGGGTTAACTTATATTGGATAAATATGGTAAATCAGTACATGAATCTAAAGATCTTGCATGATAATGGTAATAGTTTGAATTTCAAAGACATGCAATATCAACAGACCAATTTTTTTTGTGTTGCTCTGGAAGAGTGTATTATTTAGTACACTAAATTTTTAAATTAGTTTGCATTTGTTTTGAGAGAGGATGTATATGATAAATTTATAACAAGATTTCGTTCTATACTTCAAGCAATGCTTCTTAAACTTATCATTGATAAGTAAGAGCTGAAAATCATGCTAAATTATTTATGCTGTATTTTCTGTCTATACTATGGGTTAAACCTTTAAAACAAATTTTTAGTTAAATTATAGGTTGTTACCTGCAAAGAAAAGACTCTTCATTATTAACTAAATGAATTCCTATATTTAATTATTTTAGTCTTAATTTTTATTTAGTAAATGCAATGATTGCATATTTACTATTAAATTGTTTATTTTCTTGTTCTTTAATTATCTTAAAATTTTACATCTATGTTGGCCAGTGAACTATTTGCTTCATAAATTGTGTATATTTTTATTTCATGAAAAAGGATTTTATATATTTTTCTGACAAAATCTGCTAAAAATAAACTTCTATTTCAAATTTTAAATTAAACAATTCATCATATTTCTTGTTTGATGATATTATTATAAAGATTTAATTTTTTAGCATATATTTTTTGACAGCTTTGAGCCTAATCTAAAACATTTTTAAAATTTTTATAAAACTGTTTGAATTATTAATATAAGCATTAAAATTATTTATTTAGTTATAAAATATTTACTGATATTTCAATTAAAAATTAACTATTTAGATAATATAATATAATGATAAAAAAAAAAAAAAACTCTAAAATTTTAAGAATCACTATTAGTTGAAATGCAAATATTTAAATTTACTGTACTTTTATAAATATAATTGAAAGTGGCTAGTCAGTTGTACATATAGTTAAATGCTGTCAAAACTCGTAGTTAACTTAATTAAATGATAAATTTTCTTGTAATCAATCTATTCAAACATTTTTGAGCATTGCAAAAAGAGCTTTAAAAGAGAACTGTGTCCCTATTTCTGTATATTTTTTTCTCTTTTCCTAAATATAACATTTTATTTTACATATGTCAAGTCTACACATTTTTATGTATAATAATTACATGATATTTGCAAATTGGGAAAATTAATAATTAAAGTATAATAATGTAAAATTTGTTAAATCAATCAATAAAACAATATTCCAATTTTAAAAGCACTTAATTATATTTTTGTAAATATTTTTTGTTTTTTTATGATGTACAAAAATAATTTTAAAAAAATGTATGTATCACTATTGTATTGATTTTATCTTGCATACTTTTTATTAGAACTATGAAGAATTTAAATGAAATGATTGTTTTAAGAATCGTTTAAGCTAAATCAATTTTAACCTTTAAGAACATGGATGGTTTGTAGTACCATAAGAGCATCGACAACCTACTCTGTAATAACAAGCTATATAAGCCACCGCATTTTTTTTTTTTTTTTTTTTTTTTTTTTTTTTTTTTTTTTAGAATTAATATAATCAAGTGCATAAAAATGTAAATTGCAATTAATTTACACCATTATGACCAAAACAATTATAAAGAATTCAAAAAATATGTCAATCACTTGGACAAAATAACTGCATTTCTTGAACAATTATGGTAGTTTTCAGAGATGTGCTTAGTTCCATTTCTTCTGTCCTATATAAAACCTGCTTGCAGCAAATGCTTCCCAGTATTGTTTATTAAAATCATAAAATATAATTTATTACAGAATAAATATATAATTTTATGTAAAAAAACTATTTTATATGAAAATTAAATGAAAGTAAATGCATGTTGCTCACATATTCATTTTTAATTTTATCTCATCTGTTTTCAAACCAAGTACTTTTCAATGTGAACTTGGATTTAACATTTTGATTTTATTTTCTTATAAGCATGTAAAATCATAAGACTAAAGATTGAAAAAAAATTTATTACACAAATACTTATGTTAAGATATGGGTGGCTTATTGCGTATACAAAAACTGCTTTTGCTAAAAAAATGTAAAAAATGCAATTTCAAATGTTGCAATGCTGCTCGTTCTTTGGAAAAAGTTAAATAAAACAAAGGTATAAATTATGTAATTATTCTAAAATTTGCTGTAGCGTTTTCAGTGCATATACAGTATGACATTCGTGTTCTTAAAGGTTAAGTCAAATTGCTCAGTGTTAATTGTTCTAATTGAAAATGAAATAGAATTTAATTTCTTAAGTATCTGATGTTTTTTTTTTTTTTTTTTAATACATTATCAGACAGTTTATTATGAATTTGCTTGTATGGAAGATAATTCTACATGCAATGTAGAGTACAATGGATTATTCTAAAGAAAAACTCTTCCAGTATATTCTATCTTACAGTCATTAACTATTATTTTAACTCACTCTGCTCAAGGAACATGTTTGTTAATTTTCTTTAAAAAAAAATATTTTAGAAAGCATTGTCAAGTGAATGTCATTTTTTAAAATATTGTATATAGATGAATTCAGTATACAGTGAATTATAGCATTTAATTGAAAAAGTAATTTTCTGATTGATTTCAGTAATTTTATCTGTTGTTTTCTTTATATTGGTTTGAAAGATATTTTAAATTAGATGAAATCATGTTTTTCAATTTGATTTGAGAATTATAATTGAATTATATTTTCAAATAGTTTTAATTTAAATCAGATCAATCTGAAATTGCATATGAATGTGTTGTATTTATCTTCAAATCTATACAGTGTGTATGTGTCTGTTTATGTATATATTTTGTATAATATAATTCCCATTAAATGTGCATTTATCGTGCATTTGCTTTTTCAAATGCTAAGATAATTGCAAAAAAGTCTGTAAAAAGTTTCCATTTTTTTTCACAAAGAAATATTAAAATTTTAACTTAATCATTTTTAAATGTTATTAATCAATTTTAACATTAGTAAGGATTTGTTTAATATCTATATGCATATAGACATTTGTTTAATATCTATATCTATATGCATATTTTTTCTATGCAGTGCTACTTTGACAATATATGTTTTTTAACTTTACAAAGATCTGAAACAAAAATACATATGCATAAATACAGTTATTTGAACATGTAGTATAAATCAAATTTAATGTTATCAAATTATCAGAAATTTTAATTGAAAAAAAAAAAAAATCTAAGTGAACTTTTCATTTCTTCACTTCATTTTTCTCTTTATATAATTCACTCTCAATCCTAACTAATTTTAAAACTTACTTGCTAAATATATTATATTTTAGCCACTAAAATCTCAAAGCATAACTTCTTGAGATTCTCATTAAAACCTTTAAGCAAAAAGGAGAAATTATTATGCTAGTCTTGCAGAAAGGTATAAAAATTCTAATTTTAATTGAAAGTTAACTCCCTGTTTTACTCAAGACATATGGGCAATGTTTGATTCCCACTAAAAGGCTCCATGAAATTTCTTTGAAAAATAGATTCAATAGTAGTGTTTGGCATGGATAGTAGGTTATCTTGGTAGAAGTTTTCTATATAGGCATAAATGTGTGATAATTACCTCTCATAGTCCTTATTGAATATATTTACTTCTCTTTACTTAATTCTAGATTCCTTAAAAGAAATCAAAATTGCATCAATATATAATATACTTGAAGTTCATGGTCTTAATCTAATATTACTATCATTGATAAAGCAAAACAATAAAAAAAATCGTTATATAAAATAATTTGAATCAAATGAATTTGTCAGCATATTCAAGTTAATCTATATTTCTGCATTACTCTCATCACATTATTATTGTTGATTGTTAAATAGTGAATAAAACCTCACTTTTCTAGTATTAAAATTTTCTTTTTTTTTTTTTTTTAATTAATTCTGAAGATTTGTAAATAAACCAAACTCAGATGTGTATTTTAATTTATTTCATGAATTGATTTCATTATTTTGAAATAAAGGAATGAATTAGAAAAGAGGATATAACATTTTTTTTTTTTTTTTTAATGTGGAGAAGGCAACTTTATTTGTACATAAAACAATTTTTCTTGGATTTAAAAAACAAAATTTTTTTTTTTTTGTGAAAGGATTTTCATAAAAAAAAAAAAAAAAAAAAATCATTAAAAATATAATTAAACTAACATATATAATATTTAAAAAAAAATTTTTTTTTTTAGATTATCCTTTTAACACAGAAATCTGAACAACATTTTCTGTAGCATTTCAATTTCTGTTTTCCAAAATTTTGCACCTGAATTTGATGCCAATAGCTACTCGGTGAATAATAGTTCTAACTGCGTTTCTCTTTATAAACATTCAGTTGTTAAATGTAGTTCTTATGAATATTATATAGACTTCTTTTTAATCATAAATATCTCTTTAGATATGTATGTTGGCCATTTTGTTTTAACTCATTTTATTCAGAGAACAGGAATTGGTATGAATATAAATTGTTTGTAATAAAAAAAAGATTAAATATACTACAGGAAGTATTTCCAAATCTAATCTTGTTTATATTGTATAATGGCAAATTAAAATAAAACTTTTAACAATATCCTCAATATGATCTATTTTGTTGGATTACAAATTTGTATATAATTGATTTTCTTTCAAATTGATCAGACATATGTAATTTTTAAATATCTACATTTTTTTTTTTTTTTTTAACTTGAATGTAGACTAATAGTTATATGTATTAGAATTCTTCCTAAATATATCTACTGTTTCTGTCTTTTTATAAATTTAGAGTTCTTTAGTTGATAAATAAATTAAAAGCATTTTTTTCTTTCAAAAACGGCCTAGTGAAACAGAAGGAACTTGCATAATTCCTGTTTTTTACTGTTCTTTGTGAATAAAAATAATGTCTTAATCTATGTAGCAATAGATTTCTGAAAGTATTTTATGAAAAAAAGAAATATCCTGTATTTCTTAATTTTTAAATGGTTTTATGCATATAAGATGATATTGAAGTCTACTTAGTCTATTCAGAGACTCAAAACAACTATTTTTACAAAATTCAACTTCCTATTTCTGTGGTGCATATGAAATCATGAAGGTTTCCCAAAATACTAATCTTATCATATCATATGCCAGTGAAGTCCAGATCTAATTTCAAATAATTCTACAAAAAAAAAAAAATACCATTTAACAAGTAAACCATGTTTTTACATAAAGCATATGTATCACCTTCATAATAATTTTAATACAATTCTTAAATTTCATGTTTTATAATTAATACGAAAACTAATTTGAACTACATATTTTATTATTTCAGCGTAAAAATTCCTTATTCAATTCACTGCTTCACAATGTTTTTTTTTTTTTTTTTCTTTCTTTCATAAATTCTGACATTACTGAATAAAAAAAAAAAAAAAAAAAAATTGAAGAGATACCTCAATTAATTTTTATTTTATACAATTTTTTTATACCAATATGCATTTTAACAAGTTTCTTCAATTTAAAATGGCAATTTAAGTCGTATTTTTTTTTTATTATTGTTGTGATAGTTTTGAATATTTTTTTTTTTTTTTAATTTATATGGTTACTTTCCTTAGTCCTAATAATTTATTAGAATACATTGTGAAAGAAATTAAAATTTTAATTCACAGTAAGCATAATTTATATTTTTAATTAAAAGATTTTGTATTCGAAGTTAAAGGAAAGATTAAATGACAATTGTCATTTGCATTTTTTTTTAAATCTGATACTAGCTAGAACCAACATGAAAAGGACTTATACAGGAATGAAATGAATATGACTTTTTATTCTCGATAATTCAACTTTAAAAATATAGGATAATTAGTAATTATTAACGAATATCAAGATAAAGAAATTCTGGGTATGAGCTATATTTTTTTAATATACCGCTTTAATTTTTAATATTGTTTCCAATTTAAACTGAATTATCAGATTTATCTACACCCAATTTCGACAAATTAAAATTATTGGATACTACTTAAGTTATTTCAGAGTTTATTTTGTTTGTTTCAATCGCCATATTACTGTTTTTGATTCAATACCAAATTTTTGAATCAAAACATTAATCATTAGTAACTATTCATCATCAAACTTTAAACTTCTGAGTACTAAATGGCAACGATTTAGCCGAGGCGCGGTGATTGTTTACAAAAAAAAAAAAACCATGCAAAAAATGCAGCTTGGCAGCGTCACTTACCTCAAGGTATCGTTTCATCTTTTGACATAAAAAATTTGATGCATGAAAATGATTTTTATTGTTTTAATTTTTGTTTTTTTAGCGAAAAGTTGTTTCATTTTTGTTGTTTATATGCAATAGTTTTTCATTCGCGCATCCTGATTCGAATTCTATGTAAAAAAAACCCATCTGCAGTGCGGAGTATACCCTGTACTGAAAAATAGTTCATGTTTAAAAACGCCAACTTAATTATCAAAAATACAAGCAGATCTCTATCGTCGTTTGTTTGGGATTGCTGCTTTTTCATTCTTTAGAAACAGTTTTTTTACTGTTTAGAAACTTAACAAACTTTTAATTATTATAAATGACAAGTTTTTTTTATTCACTTATGTTGTACGGCAAAGACGTGAAGGTGCTTTTTTTCTTCTTCGATGCATTAGTAAATTTTTTACCACTTGCTATTATAATTGTTGTAAACTGTTTTTTCGTATTGGTATAAGTTTAATTATTCTGTTTTCTTTTTATAATATACTAAAAAAGCATATTTTTTTTTTTAAATTTTGAATGCAATTCTGAACTGTCAATCGAAACTTTGTTACTCGCTTTCGATTTTTCTTGGAGTTAACAGGAGTTTCATTTTCCTTGCATTTTCGAAAAGAAAAACTAAAAAAATACTTTCTGAACTTAATATATTGCTGATAGTTTATTATGTATGTGAGAATTTTTTTGTTAATTTCTTTTATGATTTAAATTTGTAATTTTTTTTTTTGTGATTTAAATTTTTAAATTAAAATTATGATTTTAATTATTGCTATTTAATTTTGATGGATTTATCAATTGTGTGTGAAAAGATTTGTTAGCATTCAAAAAAATAAAGTAGTTGTAATTTTAGTTTTGTTATTTTATATAATGCTGATAATGTGAATATATTGAGCAAATCTTTTACTGTATTTATGATATCATAAATATGTAGCAGAGCTGTTAATACAGAATATTGATTTATAAAATTATTTGTTTTACATGTGAAGTTGTTCAAATTTTCTCTGTAACTTATACATCTAAAAAAAAAAGGGTTAAAAAGTTAATTTTTTTTTTTTTAATTAAAGTGCTTCTAAAAGGTAAGAAACATAAGGTTAAGTGTACTTTATTAAAAAATGATAGAAATGTTTGTTAAATTATGCAGTGGTTAGACAGGTGCCACAAACCCTATTTCTATTTGAAATAAATTGTAAAAACTATCTATCATACTTATCTTGATATCATTAATTCTTGAAAATAGATATAAGAAATATTTTAAAATGTAAAAAGTTTTATTCAACAACAAAAGAGTAAATGATGTTAATGTTATTGAAAAAAAAATTTTTTGAAAGTTTATTATAAAATCTTGTACTGCTTATATATATATAGGATGGAAATAATTAATTTGATTTAAAATAAAAATTATAAATAATGTAATAATAAGTAAATAAAAGATTAGCTGACTTAAAAAATTTATTAATAGTTTATTGCACAATTATTGTTTTGAATGTGTGCTTACACAAATATTCAAATCAAGCAATCAGTAGATATTTTTTTTTTTAATTCATTGGGAATTATTGTGTGGAGTAGATTATTAAATAGTAAATTGCTCGCTTAAGTTGCTGTTATAAATAGTACTGGATTTAGTCCATTTAAAAAAAATACTTCCATTTTCAGATTCTGTGTAAAATAAAAAAAAAATGGACCATTATCTAATAGTGCAAGATGCTGATTATAATAATCATTCAGTAGATTTTTAAAAATGACTTGGGACATTCTGCATTATTATATAGAATGCTATGATTTTAAAATGCCAAAGTATTTTGCAGAAATATAAAATAAACCTTCCGAAAATAAATGTTTGTCCATGATTATCAATGGGCCATCTATGTATAAAAGGAAATGCTTAATTTTTTAGGAAAACTGTTTAACAATTATAGAGAGAGGAGATTTTATTTATTTATTATTATTTTTAAATGTTTTCTAATATTGTTTTCTCTTTTCTTTCTAGAAATTTCCTGCATGAAGAAAACTGTAAAGTTATAAAAAAAATCACAAGAAAAATATTAATTGTAATGCAGAATTTGTTAATTAACCTTCATAACACCATAGTGTTTTATGGACAACACCCAAGGTGCTTTTTTGTTGGCTCTTTCAAGAAAAATCTGCAATTTCTTCAAGCTGAATTGATATTTTTCTAATGTCTTTTTAAGTAATTAAATGATTTTCAGATGTTGTGAAAATGGTTAAATAAAAAAAAATTGTAATTGATGCATTGTTATGTGAATTTAAAATTCAGAAATTTAGTTAATTTCTTTATTTCTAAGAATGTTGTAATTATTGACTTATTTTTTATAAAGTACTTTTAAAATCCATAATTATTATTATTTTTTATTTGAATTACTTAGTTCTTTGAGTTACATTTTGCATTTTTTAAAAAAAAAGGTTTTAAGCATACCTTATTTTTGCTTTATAAATATACATATATATGTATATGTTGCTGTTACATTACTTCAAAGCTTTTCGTAAAAAATAGTGTGCTTCAAAACGCCATTTTATATTGTATCTGTGGGCTTGTTATGATCACGAAAATATAAAATATTCAAGAGTGTAAATTTCACAATTTTAAATGCTGAATTTATTTTTTTCCGGAATGGCGTTCCAGTCCATTCCTCTTGGCTTGTATCCACCTGGCAGGAATTTTGAGCAACAAGAGCAAAAGCCTCCCATTAATAATAACCAAAATGTTCCTGTACCACCTCCTCAGCCCCCACCACCACCCATCAATGGTGAAAAATCACCAATAACTGCTTTAATATGTGATCAATGTGGTAAAACATTTGCTGACAAAAATAGCTTCCATCAGCATGCCCAGTTCCACTCAAAGCCTTTTGCTTGCAAAGTTTGCAAAAAGACATTCAACTCTCAAGGGACTCTTACCCAGCACATGCGCATTCACACTGGAGCGCCCTTACATTTGTCAACACTGCGATAAGAAGTTCAATCAGGCGGCTAATTTGCAACAGCATCTCCGAATCCATACAGGAGAAAAGCCTTTCGTCTGTGAACATTGCAACAAGTGTTTCAATCAAAAGGCTATTCTCCAGCAGCACATACGTATTCACACAGGTGAGAAGCCTTATACTTGCATGTATTGTGGGAAGAAATTCTCCCAGCTGACCATCCTGCAGCAGCACATCAGAATCCACACTGGTGAAAAGCCTTACGGATGCGAAGAATGCGGAAAGCGTTTCAACCAGAAGACGATTCTTGACCAACACATACGGCTGCATACTGGAGAGAAGCCTTTCACGTGTCCCTACTGCGGAAAGAAGTTCACTCAGATGGCGATCCTCCACCAGCACGTTCGGATCCACACGGGAGAAAAGCCTTACGGCTGCGAACGCTGCGGTGAGAAGTTCTCCCAGAAGGCCATCCTCGTTCAGCACATTCGGGTTCACACGGGAGAGAAGCCTTTCCCCTGCATGTATTGTGACAAGAAGTTCAGTCAGAAGGCGATACTCCTGCAGCATATCCGGGTGCACACCGGGGAGAAGCCATATGGTTGCGAACACTGCGGTAAGAGGTTCCGCCAGAAGACCATTCTACAGCAGCATATCCGCATCCACACGGGCGAGAAGCCATTCGTGTGCGAGCTCTGCGATGAGAAATTCAGCCAGAAGGGGAATCTGCAGAAACACTTGCGCTCACACTCGGGCGAGAAGCCGTTTGTGTGTGATCACTGCGGACTGAAGTTCACTCGCAAAGTGATGCTGGACTTGCACATACGCATGAGCATGAAGGGACCGCACTCCTCAACCAACATCGATAAACCTGTCTCATGTCACTTTGGTTTGTCCACCGACAATAAACAACTCAGCAAACCATACATTTTCAATGCACCTCCCAGTGATAAACCAATTGCTAAGCCATGCCACTTCAATATTGCAACAGAGAAGCAAGCTGCTCATACTTCACTGGCAGCTTGTGTTTCGAGTGCCATAGCTCAGAATGAATGGGCTTTCCCACAGTAGCATTTTCTGTAGGACTGTGATTTTTTTCTTCTTCTTTTAGCTGCTTTTTTTTTTCTGTTGCTTTCATTTTTTGACAATACTTTTACATGTCTGATTTATATCAGTTACTGTTTGGATTATTAGGTTAATTTCAGATATGATAGAATCTAGGGAGACGTTTTGTTTGATTCATGTTCATTAACTCCTTGTGTTGAAAGTTATTCTGCCTTAAATAATTTTAGTATGAATAAAAATAGTTTTTCAATATTATAATTTATTTAATTTTAAGTATTTTCTTGATTTCTGTTAAGTAAACATTTTTATTGGAATATATTTTTATTTTATTGGATATTTTTATGAATAAGATAATTATTGACACAAGCATTTCCGTCGGTTATGCTTGTTTTTTTTTTACAAATATTTTAATAACTTTGTATCTAATTCATCTGTGGAGAGAATAGTTTTTTAAACACTTTTACAATTTTCAACAAAATTTCTTTTATTGATGTTTTTTGGCTACTACTGTGCTAAAATACCAAACCCGGTGACGTGGACATTAAAAAAATCCACTTTTTGTATATATCGATAAATATAAAGAAATTGTTTCCATAAAAAAAAGGTTTCAAAATTTTTTATTTATCAAAATATGTTGGATCATGAATTATTTTATCTAAAAAATTGTTTTCTGCTTGGAGTATTTTACGTAAAACAAATTGTGCTATATAGTTTATATCAAATAGATTTTAATTTATTCTGAACTTGGTAATTTTTACAACACAAGGAGTTTATGAAAAATTGCTTGGAATTAATGAGCTAAATATTAAAAATTACTTAATTTTCTTATTTTGTATTATGTGTGAATGCTTTAAACAGAGCATGTAGGATAATTAAACACTACTTTTAGCTATATCATAGCTTTTTTTTAACTAAGAATTGTGATTGATTTTTCTGTTGTCAATGGCCATATTATGTTCCTTGAGATTCTAGTGGAAAGTTTTGCCAAATCTTAACTAATCGTTTTTATAGCAGACTAAATGCCATTTTAAAATTTGTATTCATTAAGTTTTCTTAACTTTTTCTTCAAAAATTAACTGTAATGATTTTATTTTATTGGAACAATTTTCTGGCCCTTTTTATTTTCATTTTTAGTTATTTATTATGTGTTGAGCTATTGGTTTATGTTATGTAGTGTTTGACTGTCCAATTATTAAATATTGGCAATACACAATAATGAATCTGGAACAAAATGCAAAATTATTTTGAATACATAATTCATTTTTGTTATTTAATTTAAAATCTTCATACAGTGTATCTTTTTGTTCAATTTAAAAATTTGATCTATGTACTCCCAGATTTATTCAAATATTATTTGCATAAAACAAGTCTGTGGCATTGTATGTGAGTATATCTTAGCATGGTACAAAAGTCACTTGTAATCAAGACATCAAGGAAGTGTTATTTCAATGAATATGAGGAATATATCGCCTTCCGGGAGAACTTTGGAAAATCCACTTGGCTGTGTGGAATTACCACCGTATAGGGACTTGTAATGCTTACAGATAAAGGACTTTTCTTCTGAAGTTTTTGTATTGTAAAACCTGGATTATAAAAGATGCCGTAGCACATTTCATTGCTGATATAGTATGTTGTACATTGTTTAAAAATTTATATAAATACATGTTAAGCTCATAAATATAAAGATATTTAAGTAAATTTATTAAGGAATTAAAATTGTATGAAATTAGGTACTGTCATCTTAAAAACTTTTCTTCTATTAATGAGCTTTTTTTGTATTATTATTATTAAATGAATTTACTTTTAGCTAAGATTCTAAGGGCCAGAAAATTAATTGTGAATCAATATAATGCAATTTTACATTATTCTTTTATTCATTTTAACAGATCGATAATAAACATATGATAGAATATGTGAAATTTTTAACTATTTTAATTGTTTTTTTTTCTTATTTTTCATTTGTTGTTTGTTATTAGGTTTTTGGATTATTGCATTGTGAAGTATTTGATAGGTCTGAGATTGAGATCTGTATATATTCTGTGTTATATTTTTAGGTACTGTCATTTTAAACTTCTCTATTTATGAGCTTTGTTTCCTGTTTTAAAGTTGCATCTGTTTGTTATAGTAATAGCAGTAGTAGATATAGTTTTGTTTTGTCTGTTTTTCTATAATATTATAGCTTTTTTTTTTTTTTTTTTTTTTTTTTTAATAAAGCCTGATGTATCTAAAATTGTTATCTGATTTGAAGAAAAATTCATTTTTATTTATATTTATGTTTCTTATTTCCCTTAGTCAATGAATAACAATATTAATTTAATTTTTATAATTAACAAAATGCAGTACTAAAAAGGTTGACGTATGCACTAATTAAAACCTCTCTTTTTTTAAGACACGGTTTGAATATATAAAATTATGTTACTTGTTTAAACATCTATAATATAGCAATAATGTCAAGCAATTCATTTCTTCTCCCCCCCAAATAAATTATTTGTTAATATTCTTAGTTTTGAATTAAAAAATGTCAAAATATTTATTTAATGAATTTATTGAGAATTAAATACATTGTGATTTATAATTTAGGTTATTGAAAGCGCTTTTTTTTTTTTTTCAATCTATTGGAACTTCTCTTAATATTTGAAAAATAAATAATACTGAATGATTCTTCATTAGTAATGGTGTGGGTTTATTTTTTTGTAGTTGACAGCACAACTTTGTGTCTTGTTATTTTACTATTGTGTGCTAAGAATTTTATTGTTTGTGTTATGTTATATATATTTTTTTCTTATGCTTCTTCATTGATTATTTGTGTAAATTTTATTAGCTGTTAAATGTTTTTTTCCCCTCGTGATTGATTTGTGTTTGTATAGTAAACCTAAAGAGAAAATTTGCTTTCTAGGTAAATGTACTTAAATAAATCCCTTATGATCCTCTGCATCTGATTTTAACAATGTAGAAAATCTAATGAAATAATGCCTTAAGATCTAAGAAATGAAGGAACTTGATATAAACAGTCATTGTAAATGAAATATTTTGCTGCACTTTCTTTTACATATCATGTTTCATATCTTAGTAAAAAAAATTTGTTGAATTTCTTTATTTTAACTACTTCACATTTTCATATTTGTTAAATGCATAAGTCCTATTTTTATTCAAATGTGTAATAAAGAGTATATAGTATTTTTAGATTTACTTCAATTGTGCCGAATTTCAGCTAGGACTTTTAATACTGTATTTACATTGTCCTGTTTCTCATGGTATGCTGGCATGGTCTAGCAAAATGGCCAAGCAAATGAAATGTAAAATCTCTGAACAATCCTTTACAACCACCCATTATATGATATAGTATGTAGTGTGATTCAGGGTATTCTGTGAGTGTTATATGGCAGTGAATTTTACATGTTTTTACCTGGGACTCGTAGTAGACGAATAAAAGCTTGTGTATGCTTGCTTCTAGAAATACTTAGTTTAGCAAATGCTTTGTTAACATGTGCATATATGTACCATAGGCTTGTGCATTATGAGGACTAGATGGAATGTCACATACTTAGATTTTGCAGCATTGTGAAGAACTTTATTTTCAAGTAAATATTTGAAAGCAGCAAATTTAATTTTATATAAATTAATGTAAAAATTACATTATTTCATTAAATAAATAAATAAATTTGCTAGTTATAGCAAACATTTATTTGCTGTTGAATGTTACTGTGTGCACATTTATAAAAGATTCATTATAAACCACATTCTGCTGATTTAATTTTTTTTAATTATTAGTACATTATCAATTCAAATGTAAAATAAATTAAAACATTTTTTATAAGAAATTTAGTTATTTCTTGAAGCATTACAAATATCAAGTAACAAAATTACTTATTTCTGAAAACCAACAAAATTGAATTTAAAATGCTGCATACAACTGATTTCATTGTTAAGAAAAAAAACCTTATGTTGAATTATGTACTTTTAATTCAGCAGAAAATAAGCATAATAGGGGAATGAAATTTTTATGTGCTTTTTTATCTGGTCCATTGTAATCAAAGTGTTGTGTACTAGCCTATGAGTGTGGTGTTTTGTTATTATGAAACTAAAATTAGTTTGTGTTTTTAGTACTGGTTTAGACTTGCCAGAACTTAAAATAATCAACTTTGGGAATCATTAAATTTATAGTAATTCAGTCATTAATTATTTTATGTGTAAAAGAATTTATGTAATCTGAAGGTATTATTTTATATATCTATTAAAATTCTTATATATGAAATTTTTTACTTTGTTAAACCAGTAATTACTTTTATTAAAACTCATGTTGCATTTATAAAATTATTTTTATAATTTATATTATTGTTAAAACTGCTTCTATTATATGGATATTATAAACTAGCTTTTATTTTGAAAATCCTACTATACTGTATTTATCTACATTAGACCAATAAACTGAAAATGGTTTTAGATATGAATTTGATTTTTTTTTTTTTTTTTTAAGTAATATATTTTTCTTACATGAACTAAGATGTTTCAGTAATTCAAGATTATTTAAACTTATTATTTTAAAGGTTATATACTTAAATATGTCAATGACAAGCCTTTAGTCAGTCACAAAATGTGTAGCAGAGTAATTATTGGTTATAAAAGAAATGTTAACATTTCTTTTATATACATGAATAATAAATGCATCCATCAGTCTTAAAATAATAAAAATATTTATTACATACAGAAATAACTTGAAAAAGCAACTCACGTTTCATAAAAAATTTTTAATTATGTTACAATAAATATTGGTGGTGAACTTAAGTCTTTGAAAAATTAGCACATCCAAAACAAACAAGTTGAATATCTTTTCTGAGGTCTTCATTCGCTTGTAATATCCGATGAAGAACTGCAGAATCTAGTTGCTGAATGAAAGCTTTGATCACTCTCTGTAATAGAATGTTTCCCAAAAGAAGTACTGCATTTTCTAACTTGAATTCCCTAATAAATAAATATTGTCATTGAATATTTAGAATAAGTAACATCCATGAACAAGAAAGTTTGTCATGCATTAATTTTAATTATTTTCATATAAAGTTTGCATTACTTTCTCGCATGATTTTATTATTTTCATCTCAAATATATCGGGAATAAACACAATGAGTTGCAAATTATACATTACTTTTGCATGACCTATGACAAAAAATATAACTTACGTAAATTTCAGTTTTTCTTTTTTACCACCCAATCCTAATTTTCAGTGGTGGGAAAAAAAAAAAAAAAATTAAATATGATTTACAGGTAATTTGTATTGATTCACTTATCCTCTTCAGCATAACTTGTATCAATGAACTTTTTTTTTTTCAGTTTACTATAGATATCTTTTAAAAATTGAACTTTATATCGTAACAAAATTATAATTGGGCTATAATCATAAAGACTACAAGAACCAGAATGAAAAGTTTATTTCAAAACTTTTAGCACGGAAATAAACAATTTTTTTAAATAATCAATTTAGAACACAAATTTTTATAATTTCTGACAATTTGTGGTTATGTTATCTAAAGTGATGAAAATCTTTGAGTGTCAGTCAATTATTAGTTTAGTCTTGGGAGAGTGCATTTTTAATGATTTATTTCATTCATTTATATATTGGAATGGGACAATCAATATGTCTTTCATCCTTCATAATAGCAGAACTACTTTTATTATCCACATCTTCAATAAGTTTTTCATTTTATTTTTCCAAAACTGTTTAATTCTATATCAAAGTTCTGCCTATTTTTTTTAGATAAATGGTATTTTCTTGCAACAATTTTTTAACATAGATTATACTCAATATCTTATTATATACACCAAAAGATTTTTAAGATAATTCATAATGTATAATTTGCAGATTATAAGCAAACAAAATGAATATGTATTCAAACTGAAAAAAAGAAAAGACTTTAATAAATTATAAAATAAAAGTAATGTTACTTTAATAAACCAATAACAGTTTTGTATCTCATTACAATTTAAAAGCTGAAGAAAGTAATAATAAACTTTAGACATGAAAAATATTATGTAAATTTAAACTTTTCATATTTATTTAAATATTGCATTATGCACCTTTAAATATTTTCAGTTAAATTTAATACATGCTATTGAATGAAATATATTTTTAAAAATCTTTTTAATGCCTTAATTTTTTGAAAATAAAAATACTTCAACAAACTTAATATTCAAAGGAATTATTGAAGTGAATCTAGTTAGCTTAAATGTAATCCATATACAGAAATTTATTTTTTTAAAAAAGTTACATTTAAATTAAGAGATAAAATAATTTTTTTTATAATTTTTGGCAACGTGTCAAAAATTAAGGATTCAATAAAAAGAAATCACCGAATGTTATAATTCAAATGTTAGTTTATATATATATATGCAAGATTGAGACTGTAATTGT